>JBAMJV010002805.1:0-252977 GCA_037951105.1 Echinarachnius parma | reverse complement strand
TACTTGGCCTATCTTTTCTCTGCATTGACCAGGACTGGCTCGGCTGGCTCTCTTTTCAGCCAAAACTTTTTGTCTCAGGCCGTGAATAGCAGAATTTTGTAGCGAAAATGAATGTCATACATGTCATGTAATTAATTTTATTGGATTCAAAACTTTTCATTTAAGCAGCATGTGATCAACAAAATATCCCCCTGAAAGAAAGAAAACAATAATTTGGGCTTGTTTTAAAGATTAAACAAAAATATCACAAGCAAAGCATTTTATTGCATCTAGCAAAAATTCAATCAAAATTGTTTAATTTCAAGTTCGCCAATTAGTGTCGGTAAACGATCCTATCCCCAGCGGCGGAGATTCGTTGCCATGACTACGGCTGGGAACGAAGACTAGAAACTTTCAGCCACTTACAAATCCGCGACGAGTCTTTCGGGAATGCGGGATTAGCCAATCAGCGTTCGAGTTGGAGTTTCGCACAAGCAGCTAGATTGAGTGAGCCTTGGCTATGCGGGTTATCGTCCGGTGCGAAATTCGTCATCCTGATTAGGCCCGTGCTCTGACATTGACTTGGGGGAATATTACAGGAAAGTGCATGGCAGTTGTCACTGTGTTGCGAGGGCCGCTACAGGAACGAAGCACGAATATTTAACTCCGCTAACCTGATCATCGCTATATACTGTAGTAAATTAATGGTCCATTTAGTCGATGCACCTTAATAATACAATCAGGAGGTTCCCAGTCCGAGAACACGCAACCGATTGTCAGCAGTGTTTGCCACTGCATACCGCAAACAAGCAGGCACAAATAAACACAGAGCCATCCAGTGTTTGGATTACTACAGTCGAATGGTAGCGGGTATGCGGAAACCCAGGATCAACATCAGCATCAACATTCTGCGGTTAGGATGGACACTCAACTAGGAGCAAACAGTTAGACTTCATTTTCCCTGCATTGTCGTTGGATGGGGAATGGTTTCCAGTGGACATAGATTGACACCCAGTAGTTTCCAAACTGTTTGAACTTCGCATTATTTATTGTTGATAGAGTGTGAATAGTTTCAAGTGGAAGGCTATTGAGATGGTCACAAACGTTGGACTTTTCTTATTCAGGGAGCTATAGTACCTCAATGATTTGTTGTACTTCAGCATTGCCGTGCGATAGAATAATCGGCGTGGACGATTATTATTTTCCGTCGAGAGAAGCCGATATGACAATCCACTAGTTGCAAACTGTCGTATTGTTTTAGTTTGTTAGAAAGTATACCTTGCTGGCGGAGGAAAGGGGGGGGTAGTCTAAATTCGGACTTCGTACACGTATAATTGGAATAAGAATGATCATGATGGAACATTTACCAGTGACGTTAGTTCTTGTGGCGTGCATCTTCTTTTGCCATGTGGATGCTGAACCCAGAACCATCCTGAACCCTACTGGAGAAAATGTCTGCAAGTACACGTGAGTATTATAATAATCGCTAATTTATACTGTATATAACAAAAATAAGCATTAACAATAATTCGTAACTTGATGTTGATGAAATTTGAATACATAGATAGCCAGGGTGCCTATCAAAAGTGTTCACACCACCGATTCTAACATAACCTATATCACACTTTTCAATTGCCATTTTAAACTGGCCTAAAATTGATTAAGGCAAAACTAGTTTTAGGGACAATATCATATCTTGTACAATTTGAAAAAGAGCTGACAGATGTTCCATTTTCGAAGTAGGCCCCGTTCTAACCTGACTTCTGTTTTGTTTATAAATATAACACTTGTCATACATTTATAATTTGGATGGGATACTGTGTTACCGGCCTGCAAGTCAAAGGATTGACGCAGATCTAAGCGACTTCTTTACAGAATATTTAACAGATTGTCTTCCTGTGATCACCAATTTGTATGGGATACTCTTTCACGGGCCTGCAAGTCAAAGGATTGGCACAGATCAAAGCGACATCTATTCCGAATATTTAACAGATTGTCTTTCTTGCATTTTTGACGTTGATCCTCGAGAGACTGATTATATTACAACCAGTCGAGCCGATGATAAAGACACAACTTCCTTTAATAGTATACTAGCAGTATCCTAACCATCCTAACGATACAAATTGCCACACTGGATGAGCCATCACCGCTAACTCCCCTTGTGCCTTAACCGGGGGCTTTACCCATGCTCTCCGGGTGTTGCATCCGTCGCATCATCACCACTTTCGATCATGCTGGAGAATATTAGTATGAAATACATTTCCTTCCAAACATATATGCTTTGAATGTTTTCATTATAATCATCTGGCATTGTATATTATTATGATACGTGTATTAAAGTTCTGTTTGTGTCTTATGAAGTACCATTAACGTGATTACTGAGGTTCGAGCAAGTAACTACTAGTATGTTTACTCACTCTCTAGCTTGTATCATTGAAATGACTCTAGTATAGTTTGAATTACAGGACTCAAGAGTGGGTCTGATCATAGACTTACATAGACTTACTGGTCTGATCGGCACCCAAAATATATTGCAACATCAAAGGGGAAAATATGTTACAATGAGCTTTTTACTTAAGAACATAGGGTAAGATCAGATAAGAAACAAGTTATCACTGTTAGATTATTCTGACTAATGCGTGATATGTTCATGGAAATGGAACACAGTTTGAAAATGTATGTCAGATTGTATCATCTGCCATGCCATGCCCATTGATTTTTACTACAAAAGTTTTCCTAGAGTTGTAAATCTCTTCAAATAATGAAAACTTATGACATGTGAACGTTCGACTTACATGTAAAACCTGGATGTATTATATTCATCATGTCCTTGTGGTTGTTAGTCATACTGCCTAGGTCAATGTTTAACATGTTATTAATACACATATCCGGTGATTCAGTTAATAATATCCAATAATTATGGTTCAAACTCTGTCTAACAAAAGTGCAGAAAATAACATTAATAAAATATCATAGACACAATACACGCTTTATTCAATTTATGTTTAAAAGGGATACAAATCGTGTAAAACGGTCGATACACACAACGTAGTAACTATGGTTTCTAACTACATGTAACGGTTGCATTACATTAATATCCGTGTACAATCTTTACGCTATATTTTGAGAATGTGACATTTTCAATGAATTTGCAAAGGGGCACGTCGCTGGAGCCCATTTTTATGATTTTTAGCAACTCGTGCGAATAAATATAATGACTATGATAGGGTCCCCAACACTGAATTTGACGCCTACAATTAGAAAATATGTCATATTTCCATTTATTTTCCCATGCGTTCTGCATGGTTATCATGATCGTTATCATCATTATTTAATTCGTGCGTTATTATCATGTAATTAATGGCCGGTCGTCGAAATTAGTGTGGGTATAGTATAGAGTCTGTTGTGTTCCATTTTGTTTTGTGACTTTTTGAACACGTAGGCTGATAACAATTAAGGGGGATCTGTTCAGGGGTCATGGTTGATAGACATGACAAGTGTCATTTTAATCAAAATTAATATTTTCACGAAATTCGTAACAATATAAAAATTTTGATTAAAATGTATGTCGATGGGCGGAAAATTGTAAGACACTTGTACGTAATACAATTTTACAAAATATGATGACAAATCTAAAAGGCAAAACCAGTCCCCAAATAAACAAAATAAGTATATAATTATTTGTGTGTATTTATTTACCTTTCATAAAATTATTATTTAAATTTATTTAGTAAATTCGTTCTTTTAAAAATAGTATTAATTTGCTAATATAATCGAATGTTATTTTTGTTTATTAAATCAATTGCTATCATTTTTGTCAGTAAACATGACTGTCTTCAAGAGAAAATGACTTTAGACATAAGACCTGAATAAGTATTATTTGTGTGTCTGACCATACCTTTCTGTTTCTAGATTAGAGGTATTTTAGATGTGTAATGTATACAGGAAATGGACAATATGATCCAACTATACTTCCCTCTCCCCGTCGCCAGCTGTATACGACGGTCGTTCCTCGTGCGGACCTACCTATACATCTAGAACCTCTAGATACAGCCAAATATGTATTGTACTGCATCAGCTATATGATTATGGAAGCCCTGGTATTATGTCTGATCAAACCTGTAATCTACTTAACACTGTTATAGAGAATTATTTTCGCAATACTCGAGAAAGCGAGCAGATTATTGTGTTCACAAAATCTGACTTGATAGATACAAGTTAGTTCAGTTTTGCAATATCACCTTGAATAGCTGAAAAGGATATAGTTTGGAGAATGGGAGTATTAAGCAATATTCATTCGACATAATTCGTTGTAAAAGAGGAAACAATTAAATCACAATAGCTGTTCATTTCAATTTTAATTCTCACATTAATGCGCACTATAATATTCATTAAAATTACTCTTATTCAAAAGAAAATTATGTATTTTTCAAGGCTGTGCGTGTTACAAGCACTTCACCATGATACTGATGAAATCCAGGTGTATATTACCAACATAGAAGATAGAAGTCACGCTTGTCTGTCACATGGTTCGTGGCCCCATTATCACGATAGTGGCATCTTTCAAGGAGGCGCCAAACCGTATCCCGCGACTTTCACAAACATGTCAAAAAGCACAACAATCACGCACCGCCACACTGCAGACGATTTCGCCCGATGATAATCTCGCTCACTCATCCCGCCAACCATCATGATCATAGATAGGACCATTCCAAGCGTTTATCTTTGGATTCGGGCAGATGGACTGTTTATCTGACAGACTGTGTATTTACTCTGGAGATGCCTTGCTTGCTACGGAAGTTCTCTGTTTTATCTTAGATTTCATTTCAATCTAAACACTAATGTGCGACCAACGATGTGATGCATTATGTTGGTAGAGGACGGAGGGTGTACTGATATCACAGTGTATAACGGTAGTGTTGCATAAGGTTCACTTTGTAATCCGAGTTCTTCATATTCCTAGCGGGTGATTTATAATAAATTTATTTAAAAATCGTAATAATTACGATTTTCAGCTTTTCTAAGATTGTATTCCCCTCCTTTTCATCATATAAAGCATATAAATGTATGACTGGTATATTTAGGAAACGCCTAAGGCGAAGAATACCTCATGGGCCTGTTAAAAAGAAATATGTTTAAACAAAGTTTACACCAAAATGTCAACACGTTGGGGCAAAATATTTATTCGTGTTTGGATATTGTCTGTTCGATGCAAATTATATGACAATTTATATTGCTGATTACAGATAAACAAATCCTTTTTAATATAACCCACGTAATTCTACTACGGTTTCATAAAATATGTTTTTGACTTGGATTAAACTCTCGCATTGACCTTAAACTCGACAAAGACTTTGAAAAGATAATTAAATTAGGTGACCTGTGACGAAATCAAGCGGTGAAAGACAAAAGGAAGATAAGAACGAAATTCGGTCGTGCTTGAAAAGAAAAAGAAAAACCTTCGCTCCTTGACTGACTAACGTCAAGTGAAATTAATTAGTTCCGCATCATCATTTTGATCCTTTCAGCCCACTGATTCCATACGTATCAAGTACACGTCACACATGTTCAATTAAAAATGACAACCTAGACTAACATCAACCAATAAGGACTACGAAAGTGCATCAACATAATCAAGGCCTCTTTATATTTTGTCTTGCTTTGTCAGGTTAATTTTCCCTAATTTTTCGGAGGAAGGTCTTCCAGAATTGCCCGAGGTGGTTTCTGAATCAGATCTCTCATCCGATTGTTTCTCGGAAGTCTACTTGTACTATAACATCTGCTTCTAAAATGTAGAATTTCTTTCTGAACAAAATCTCAGTGTGACTAAATTAGGGGGCAAAGTGGGGGAGAGGAACTATAGAGAAACTAACAACATAAGGAACATCGCTAATTTTACAATGCTCAGAAAAGGTTCTCTCTCGTTTTCATCCCTTGCATCCTCCGAAAACTGAGTGTACCGTACCCTGGACAGATTTGTTTGTGTATACGTACTTCTTTGACACCCGATATCAATTTATGTATGATAAACCATCTAAAGAATACGTACGTAGACACTAGAAAAAACACCAGGGTCCGTCCCCTTGGACCCCATGACAATGTTTGGGAGGACATGGAGGAAGGGACTGGCATGACTGGGGGAAGGGGAGGGATAGGTGTAAGATGATAAACTGGCACGTATGAATGTCACATTGGTTAAACACTCTTGCTTGTATTACTTAGATTTAAACTTTCTTGCCCTGACACATACAAAGTTGCTAAGAACATAGTCCGCCCCCCCCCCCCCCCCCCCTTGGACCCTATCAAAATATATGTGAGGAAGGGACTGGGGGAAGGGGAGTGGTATGTTACGGATACTTATATGGCAAGAGGAGATTTAAACCACGTATGAATCTCGCATTTTGGAACACTCTTGCATGTATTACTTACATTTAAACCTTCTTGTCTGGAAGCTTCTAAGGCATGCTGGATAAGGTCCATGGCCATGGTCCATGATGCGGAACGTACCAGAGGAAGCAGGAGAAGGGTATGCATGGGTGGTCACGGACACCAACATATGTCAAATATTAAGAGGAAAACAAGGATACTTAGTAGCTCCCACGTCGTCCGACGCATGAGGCGGGCATTACTTTTTCAGCTGTATCGGTCAGCAGTTAGTGTGCTTCAAGCCAATTTCTCTTTCAATTTGATCTTGTTCTAAGTAGGCGCTGGACAATCGCCATGACCATTCCCTGTACATGCTGTAATAAGGGGAAGGGATATATGGTTATCAGGGGAGAGAAAAGGGGGTTGATGGCGGAGGTTTGAATAGCAAGACAGAAACCTCGATTTGTCCTGTACCTTCAAACCTATTTCTCTTGTACATGACTTGTATAAACTTGATAAAACCTCTATACAACAAAGGGTGGTCCATGTAGACGCTGGAAAATCGCCATGATCAGATCCTTAGATAGGAAGGGACCAGGGGAAGCAGAGGAAAGGAAATGGGTGGGTGACGGATACTAAAATAGCAAACGAGAAACCCCCCTAGGAGTCACGATTATCAGAGGAAAAAAAGGAGAACGACGATGAATCAGAATATATATAGTTTTCAACCAGACAACTCCCACACAGAAAATAATACCGAATAGTTACTTCTTCTATTAAGTTCACTCTTCGGTAAACACTGTACAAACATTTGTATTACATGTCACAATTTGTAATACGTAATATAATGTTGTATAATATACTGTTTTATTTTAACTAGTATAATTCAAATTAATGTAATATTACATAACATAATATAACAAAATTGATAATACAATTGTATGTCGTAATAATAGACCAGTCCAATAACACAAATTATATTGCGCCGCAAATCTCAATGTATTGAAACCGTTTATATTATGATACCCTTATGGCATGTATGGTCATCTCCAAAATATATGATTTAAAACTACTCGCTCCATGTCCTTGCGGATAAATTATCAAAATAATTTGTTTTTAAAGGTTAAAGCATCGCTTTATATATTTATAATTATGTATATCATCAATATTTAAACGTATCATTATACTAGTATAGGAAAGGGCGTCCATATTGGGTGTCGACGGATATGTCATGTCCATAATATATCGTACATGGCCAGTGACTCAAGGATATCTTAATACAGAATCGAGGCGGGCTGAGGGATAAACTGGGCTCAATTTATAGGTAAATAATGGTAACCACTTCGATAAACAGGGAAAGTTGTAATGTACGAGAGGGAAAACAGGAACAGTATTTTGGTGAATGTTAAATGATGTATCTTTTGTATCTATGATGATGATCGTTTATTCTGTATTGCCCCTTCACTGCTGGGTGGTCGAAGGTAATGCCCACATCTCTGTCTGTTTTAACACAGTGGTTAGAAGGACAACACATTGTAATATGTTTGTATGTGAGTTGTTCATACGTCTCTCTTGATTATAAACACAAACAAGCTAGTGATTTATAGGAAAGTGTGTTTACATAATTATATATGTTGTATTATGCTAGTGTTTCTAATGTATTGATAAAGACGCATGATAGACACGAATTGAAACCCTACAAGAAACATACATTATTGAAAAAATGAATACACACATAAAGACAGCTTTGATAACATCATACTCTATTAAAGTGGTTAGGAATAATCTGACTTCAAACTTTTGTTGGTTAAACAGGAATTTGTTAATCCCAGGTAAGAAGACAACAATGGCAGGACGATTGCCAAAAGTCAAAACTACCTCAAAATTCCTGATTCATACCTGTGCATTTGCATCAAATATTTTGCCGCAAAACCTGGCGAACAGTGTAGTTTTGCATGTTTAGTGTGAGTTAGAACTACATTACTTTGTACTAATACCACATTTCTGTAAGTTCATCGTACTGTTAGATTCGGAAAGGGGGATTTTAGGGGACATAACGTCATAACAAATTATAACTGATTCGAGCTGCATGTTTATTCATGTATCAAGCACATGCTGTTGATGACAATACGTGTTTTTCAAATAAACAACCACCGTATGGCCACAGTGTAACAAAAATTATAACTGTAACATTTTGTTAATTTGACACTATTTTGTACCTGAATTTATGATATTTATTTTTAAATGCTGATTGTAATTGCGTAAGTTGCATACTTTGTGATTTAGAAGATAAGATACATGCTAGAAATTGTATATCACCATCATTATAGTACATGATGATTTGACTCCTCATTTTGTTATGGAAATACAAACGTAAGATACAGGTGCAGAGTAATGCAATTACTCCGTATCCTTTGAGCAAACCCACCGATCGGGTCAAACCTTAATTTCACCACAACAAAAAAAACGGCCCGGCAAGAAATTACATCAAACCCTCATAATTTCAATTAATTCTTGAATATAAAAAGTGAGTAATCATTGTATGCGATACACTGATACAAGAAACCTGAGCGACCCTTAGGGTACCTGTTCTGTTTTGTCAAGGCGCTTCAAAAGCAATTAGAGATTCCAGGGTTGACAGGGGTGCCTTCTTTTGTCACTGTTTACTAGGTGCCTTACAGGGCCTTCTGTGGGTTGATGATATCATTTGGGTTGCATTTATACGAACCTGTTCGCCCCCCTCCTGAATCATTTTACTGGTACAAATTAACTCGTACGACGCCAACGATGTCATATATATAATCCTATTTAGTCTATGTCTTGTTACTTTGGTGTCTGAAACTTCCATTTTAGCTACCCCAAATATGATCCACAAACCTAAACATGCTAAACCTACTTACCCTTACCCTATAGTCCTTAGCCCTGAGCTTAATCCGAACCCCAATTCCTAATTGTAATCCTTTATTCTCTGAATTCTGATTTTGCTACTATAGACGAAATGGTAGACACCAAGTGGGTGCATACAAAGCAGCGAGCTATACCGTCATGGCCGTGTATAGCGATTGCGGATGTAGTATGTAGATGTGCTAGTTGTGGTAAGGAACTACACGATAATGATGGGAAGGGTTAAAATGAGAGGGTCAAGCCAAGTGCACGGAAGACATGGGACTTTATCGACCATAAATGTGACCCTCGATAGGAGTCAGATGAAATTTCCTTTCGGCTGCATATAAACGATTATATTTGAGGAAGCTACAACTGCTTCCTCTTAATTAAAATCATTCGTGTTATAGGAAGAAGTTGTTCTTCGTGTGCGGCTGATACTTTTATATAATGAAATTAAAATGGTGTAATGGATCTCACACATACTTACAGATTGCCCTTATATTATGTTTGGACATTTTACAGGGTTATAGAACTTACTCTTGGGGATAAGATTTAACTTTTAACATCCTAAAACTCAGGAAAATATGTAATTAGAGAGAGGTCAAGGTGGATATGGCTTATTCCTATTAAGACGTTAAATCAAGTTCATAGTACTAGAGAACAAGTAAACTGCAAGATCAGAACTGGAAAACTAGACCCAATTAAATGTAGCCTTCGTGTTTAATATACGCACGTGATCGATAAGCAATAGGATAATCTCACTATGAGGAGCTAAAACATTCCAAAAAGTGCTAAATCCAATGTATTACTGTTGAAGAAAATGTATTAATATTCCAACTTCGTACACACACCTAAAGAAAAATATGAACATGAAATGCACTATATTTTGTTTTCAGATTGAATTCATAGCTAACTTTGTAGCCCTTATAGTTAACTCAACCCCTATTGAAAGTGGATTAAGCGTCCTAAGGAATTAAACTCTTCATATTGGCAAATAATGTAGTGTGTTATGTTGAATGCATTTAGCCATGGGCTATAAGGCATGGGCTTCGAGTCGAGCTGTATCGTGAGCAAATAAATATGTAACGGTATATAGCGCCTAGCGGAAATGCAGCTTCCTAATTTCTTATCGCAGTCATCCCAAAGCAAATGCAGCATATTGAGACTAGAAGATAAAGAAAGTAACTGAGATTGACTCGTTATCTGTGAGAAAACAAATGTAACAGTTTTTAGAGACTCGCTTTACACCACGAACCAGATATTTCACTTATGTGGAGACCCCGACGTGATCGAGCCCGTTGTGCGATATCGAGATCGACGACGATATCAACGACCTCTCAATTGGACTTTGGATGTTCATGAGCTAAATTCATCCCTACGCTAAAGAGTTTCCTTGCATTTCTTACACCTTAAAATAATTATTCAGTATGGAACGCGTTTGACTCTGTTTCTAAGGTAACTATATCATCGTGATTAGTGATATCAATACAGTGATTGGTCGGATTGGATTTCAATATTCATTTTCACATCAAAGTGAATTAAATTGCTTTTCGAAAGTTTAATCATTACTTAGGTATCAATTTCCGGAAAGGAGTTCAGATATTCAACACCTGCTCATGTTTTGAGTCAGACAAAATTATGTTAATGCATGTTCTGGCAAAGTTTAATTACTGTATTTTAATTATAAACAAGGCATGACAGTAACTTTGAAAATGATAAGCTCATTATAATAATTTGAACCTGTCCGCTTTTTCATGTATAGTTGGCACACTATGTGCCCCCTAATGAAACGCGGTAATTAGTTTCAAATTAAATTGATTACTGCGTAATCGAGCGCGACACTTCTGTGTGGGGATGAAGATTAATATAATATCAAGAGATATTAAAATTATGATGATCCCGTCATATCGCATTATCATTTTTGTTGTCTCAATTCAGTTTTGAATAAGTATGCGTGTATAATTGGATATGCACGATCTCCTCTTAAACCATGGATGTAATATAGCCTATAGTACTTCCTTGTCCAACTATAAGAAAATACTTAACCCATACGCTATCAATAAACAGGATAAATATGTTTATTGTTTTGGGTTTTTCTTTTATTATAGTAAACAGAATAGAGTGTGTAACCATAATAACGCATTTAGCACTCAAAGGTGACACTGATGTCAACAATACAAACTATTTCCGAAACAAAGATACCCCTTTGGCTAAATTGTAATTGAGTCTACATTTAGATGCATCTCTGATGTAACCATGGTTACAAACTACAAACATGTATGATGACAAGAATTGTAATATTGACAACTGTTATTGGTTAGAAGTATCTATAACGAGGCAAATCATCCCCATATCACACCCAAATAAAACAAGGATGACAAAATACAAAACTCTGTCCAAATCAAAATGAACCCTTTGGCTAAATTTAAGTTTAGTGTGCATTTAGATGCATCTACTCTATAACAAAATCGTTAAAAATACTAACCCTAAGAATCATGATAGTTACAACCCTCATTGTTTAGAAATAGCTCTAATGATGTGGATCATCCTTGATCATATCACACCAAAGGGCGAAAGGGTCGTGAAGGATGTCAACAATAAACACTTTATTGTAACAACAAAAATCAAAACAAAAAAATCATAATCTCGGTATGTCAGGTGTACCTGACATGTCAACGCGCCATCCAAACCAACACCCGTTCGCTTGAGCTGAACCCACAACGGAGACCGTCGCGGTGTCTGCTCCGAAAATAATTTCCCTCAGAAAATTGTTTTAATAGGGGTGTTCCGCTGTTCCCATGTAGGTTACAAGAGAAGGGGTGTTCATGACATCCATGGTGAATGCAGAACCTAACAGCTGTATGATTATCACCATGACATGTTTTTGTGAAAACATCAGTGCAATTGTTTACATGAGGTATTGTTGTGCAAGTGCTTTGTTTGACTACTATCTATTATTAATTTGTATAAAATACGATAGTTTTTGTTTATCTTTGATCAATAGCTAAATTAAAAAAAATTAAAAAATGGTAACGTACAACCTTTGCATTTGCTTGTTTTATATCAGTAGGTCGTAAGTGTACGATGAATATGGAACATAACAATTATGTTAGGCTATTGGCAAAGACTTTACATTATACGGTGCTTTCAACGAATATGTTGATACATTTATTCGATGACTGTCCTCTTTGAGTAACTAAAAATAACGTACAACGTATGTGTTCTTTAGTTATAAAAATACATGCACTAATCTTTAGATTCTTGACATCAGCGATGTCAGCTGTTATGTATATGTTGCAATAAATATAACTGTATGTGGTGATATGGTATTGTGTAATAGTGCTTTGTCGAAAGGTATCTCCTATCTCTTTTGTGACGTAGGTTCTTGGTCATCTTTGAATTAGATTAAAGCAATATTCAAAATAGATACGTATGCTGCCAGTGCACGTGCAAGACTGACAAAGGGTTGATCAAATGTGTGCTACACTAGTCTGATATAACCGTTGAGAGATATATGAAAGTTATAATATGTAAAGTATTATTTACTGAATCATTGTACAACTCTGTACACAGTTGAAATTATCCCCCTATTATTGTTTTCATAATCATATAATATATCAATATTGTAAGATTGCAGTGAGAATTGATCGATTGAGACAAAGTTACTAGATCACTTTAAAGCGAACAGGTTTCAAAATATTTTGTTTATCTACATTTTAACTATAAACTTTGTTTAAAATACTTTGCTTTTCAAGGTATCATGCGGTGTGTATTTTCGTAATTTGTTGTTTAAATAATTATTTCATTATTAGTTGGTCGCATTATTTGTTTGTGTACATATTTCTCTCTGATAAAGGGAAACCAGTATATTGAATGCCTGACTGAATTTATTTCGTTTTAAATTGCACACACGTTTTGTTTGTAAGCTATAGTACATTCCTACGAATTAAAATTAGTTTTCCTTGTTTTAGTTGTTCTTTGTCTGTGCTCCACCTACTTATTATCATGTTCTGTTGTGGTCGGCTCCAGACGTTTGTTGTGGCTACACGAATCATGGGGTTGACCAGGCCAAGGGTGGAAACGTAAAATGGGTCTGCTAATTATAGATGTGGGGAGTTTTTACCGACAAATTAATTAAGCCCTTCGCCTAATTACATTCAAAGACCAGGATTATGCATTTGACTTGTTGAGCGAGTCATGAGAATTAGCTTTACCTTCTGCAATGAACAATAATATTTCACGTGGACCTGACCCGGGTCAACCGAATTAGTACTAAAATTTGGATTAAACTTAATCGAGGTAGGTCCGGGCTGGAATCCCCGCCTATATAGGTAAGACTGAGTGATGGCAAAATCCCTTGTGATTCACAACAGGTCATTGTTAAATGACAAGAGAAAGTATAAAATAATTGTATATTTAAAACACATATGATATAGGGGAAAACTTGTGAATAAACACATTCAAGATATTTTGCATCGTATGTATGATACTTTGTCTTGCTGAAAATCAAAACCATATTTAATCAGACCTCGTATCTATACCGTATTATGAAAACGTTGAAACATAATTTTACCTACATAAACATCGAAGAATGTTATACTTTCTATTCTATCTAAACATATAAATGATGTGTTTATATTTTTCACACACACGTAAAGCACACACACTTTTTTTTTTTTTTTTTTTTAAACACACACGCACACACACACACACACACACACACACACACACACACACACACACACACACACTCACACACACGCACACACTTACAAACTAAGAATACACACATTCACATACATATACAATGCGAAAATAGAACTACATAATTATTTGAGGAATGTTTCCCTTTGAATATTTACTTTTCGCGTATACGAGGAATTCACAATTTGCCCCCAAGTTCAAGAGGTAATGAGCGAAAATGGAATTCATCCGTTGAGTTAACCTGCAATGAAAACAAGTATGTGGTTAGGCTGAGTTCGCTATAGTTTAAGCTATCGTAGCCTGTTTTGAGGTTGAATTGAATTAAAACAGATTTGCCCTCACGATTTCAGTATATATTGTCACATTGGTCACATTGTAAATTAAATCTTCATACGCAGTAATTATTATGATTCAAACAGCAGGACATATACTTAAAATAAATCTTAAAATAAACCAGAATGTCTGACATAAAACACACATTGGCATAAACCACATGTAAAACAATGTTAAGATTCTTTTTGACGCCGGACAGCGTCAACAAATAAAAACATATTGAAATTAAATAATAGAAAAAATGCAGGTAATTTAAGAAAAATCACGCTCTTATTATTGGCCAAACATATACTTTCACATGATATTCAAACAACCAAATACACGTTCCTACAGGTTTACAGAGTATACTAGCACTCAATCATCTCTTTAATTTTCGGCGGGATTTAAAGAAAGGAAAGGGGGCGTGAGTAACCGACCATCGCAAACAAATGAAATTATTGCCGCCGCGAATAAAAGTATATATTTTGCTGAATAATCGTAGATCATGAATTCGGGAAAAGGAAAAATTAGCTTCTTTCTGAACGTACGTGTAATTCTATTAAATTAAAGTTGCACGTGTGTCCTGTGTATACTTCTGCAAGCGATGAAACTATTTCAGATTTTCTTCCTGAAAACTTCCGTCATTTTGTAACTTTTCTTCTTTTATTTAACATGTTTTACTAAATAAAATCCGCATCTGATATATTAATATTGTAAGATGTGCACATTTCCTGACAATTGATTTAAAGTTTATGAACAACTCGTGACTCTCATTTCCAAGAGAGATTTCAATAATGTAATAATCATAACAAATATAACCAAAAGTAAAGGAAAACCAACTTAAAGTTTTAAGACACCAAAATAGATGGCAGTTTCAGCCATGCCTTTCTGAGTCTTATCTGAGACTTATCCCAGGTAAGGGCGAGACAATTGGTTTTAAAAACGAAAACTGAAAAGATTAACGAATTTTGTGTCTCTTCTCAAAACGATGACATATTAATCCAGCAAAGAGTCCCGGGCTCACCGACTTGTAATCCCAGTTTCAATCCACCCCTTGGCAATAATCCGATACGGGTTGGGTTTTTACCAAATAACCTTTTCACGACGGCTAGTCACGATGTGGTGTCTTGTTTAGTCGTTGATGCTTTGGCAGTTGGGGATAAGAAGGTTAAAGACACATTTGCTCTTGGGTGAAATAATCCTTCGTTTTCGTACGCCGAGGTCAAAGATCAGTGTTTTGGCGTGTTTAAATTGGAGACCAGAGGTATCTTCTCCCCCGGCTATATATGAACATTATATTTCTGTTATAATTGTTTTAATATCTGTATGACGTCAGAGTTTTCATATCAGAGTACCCACTACCATGCAGGAGTATCTACTGATATGCTCTTTAGAATGTGAAAGTTTGGAAATGGAATTATAGCTCCGTGATAATGTTGGAATAATTGGAAGTACCCCTGTCATTCTTCAGGGACATGCGATATGTAGTGTATGTACATCTATCTGATCTCTCTTCATTCAACTGTTCAATTCTTAGATATATTACAGCTCTACGCATACACTTATACGAATATTGTGTCATGTATGGCACAAATTTCCACTCCCTTTACTGTAATTTTGTAAATTCAGTGCAAAATTAATGAAAATCTCGAACAAATTATGTTTATCATTCAGAATGTGATTTGACCTTTGTTTCAATGGCCTATGCTTTTCTTGTCACATGCAACCTAAACATGCTAAAAGGTCGCCTTTATTCATTTGATTTGAATTCGTGTCGTTGAACTTCCTTGAAATATGGTCAGATTAAAAATTAAAAAAAACATTTTCACCACATTTGTGTAATTCACAAACTAAATAAATATGCAACCTTGCATTTCAACCTGACCAAAGCAACATATTCCTGTTTTCAAGATCATGAGTTTTACCAGTGGATTGTTCATGTCGTCATGTCCTGAGCACCTGACATATTGCCCTCTTCCTTAGCAATGCTTAGCTGAAAACTACGGGCCGATAACCCTGGTGAAATTCCGCAGATTTCCGCTCGAGGTGTTAGAGCACTTACCGTCCACAAAGGTCCATTAGCCTGGTTGTGGTATAGAACCCACCACACCCACATCTCTAGTACATGGCATATCTAAAGGGCCTACCATCACAACCACCACCACCCCCCCCCCCCCCCCCTCCCCTCCATCCGATAACCGATGATGATGTTCATATACCTCTTGGCAAGCTTTGTGTGTTGGAGCACTTTTCGTCCCACCCCCACAAACACACTTTCATACGCACACTCACATACACCATGTACACGCTATATGATATTGGAGTTGTCACGACACAAACACGTTTTATTTTTCAAATGAAATGGCGTGTACAGATTTCAAGTATAATCATTGTTGGATTTACCATAATATGTTCTGCCTGTGTCTTATATTGATAGTGCATATTTTGTTATTGTTCATTTCGGGTTTTTTTTTCTTCAAAGCATTACCATTACGCTATGCTTTACCGATAGATGACAATGAATTACTGTTACACCTTTAATATGAAGACCAAGAACTTCTGATGGGTAGCTGTATCATGGTTGGTGGCAATGTTATAATGAAGAGTTAACAGCTTGGTCCATGCTAGGGTCCATGCTATGGCGAAGACTAAAAGTTCAACCATATGTATTTGTCATATATTATTTTGTCCTTTTCCATATGTTCTCGATTTTTCGACAAACAAAGACGTGTGCTGTTTTGTACACATGGCAGAAACTGTTGGTAGATCAATTTGGGGAAATCCGAATATTACAAAAACATGCTCAAAAAGAAGCATATTCTGTCTGTATAAAATGCACACATATCGCAACAAAGCGTGTCCTTATGGAAATGATGCAATTTCATTGACGTCTATCGTTTGTCTATCCCCTTGTCTGCCATTAGTGTTATTCGCTAGTTTTGTGTTTGTTGTATAGTTTATTTGTGTGTTTATTCTCTTGCTGGTCGGATTGCTAAATTAGTAAACGAACTTATCAGTCAAACTTGAAGCAATACTCGAAAGATGTTTCGGACCAATGTTTTTGTTAATATAAAGTTCATTTAACTATGTTTAATGAGTGGTACAATGCAATAGTGTTTGCTCTTCAATATAAAAGAGAAAGCATTAATTAGAGCATAATTAGAATGATAAGTAATCAAATAACATAATAATATTATCAAAAAACGGAGTGAAAATCACGATTAACGTAATTAAAATGTAAACACTGGTTTGAGAGAGTGAAAATATCCCCGATATTAGTTTCTCTTCGTGCACATCATAATAGGAAGAAGAACCGACCACTAAATCAATATTTTGCCAGACAGGTATTGTCAAAACATATCCGTTGCGATTAAACTAAAAACATATGAGCGATTTGTCGCGATAATCAATGACTCATTTTGCATTTACACCGGACCACGCACGAGGAAATAATAATTTAATCTATTTCAGCTACATTTTGAATATTTGTTAGAAATGGAGTCAAGGCTGACATACTTATACACTTGTTATAGTTTAAATAATTAAACTAACCATAATTATGAGCGAATTGTCGCGATTTACCGCTGAATCATTAATTGCTCATTTTGTATCAACATCACTCACTAATAAATAATTATTTAACCTATCATATTTAAGGTACGCTGTGAATTTTAGTGATGCAATCAATATTCATTTGATCCTTTAAACTTCGAAATTCAAAATGATTCAAGTTCATGTGTCAACATATTTATTGTTATTGTGCGATAATAACTTGTGGCAACACAGTTAATTACTCATTATGTCAAACTTCAAAACTTGTTTGTTTTTTTAACTCAAAATGATTAAACTTCATGTGGCAAAATATTGAGTGTTATTGTGCGATAATAACTTGTGGTAACACAGTTAAAATACTCATTATGTCAAACTTCAAAACTTGTTTGTTTTTAACTAAAAATGATTCAAATTCATGTGGCAAAATATTGATTGTTATTGTGCGATAATAACTTGTGGCAACGCAGTTAATTACTCATTATGAAAAGAAAAAAATAATAAAAACAACAAAACATGTCAGATGTATGTTCATAAATTGCATGATGACTCCGTCTAGGTTGCACCTTTTCTGTTCGACGTGCCACATGGAAGAGTTGTTTGGTAAATACAATAATCTTCGTTACTATCTCGGGTTAAAAAAAGTGTCCTTTGGTTGAATTACATTATTATTTTTAGTCTATATAATTAATACTATGCCGAAATATCTTGAAAAGTATTTTGAATAACAAGGTGTAAACAAAAACCAAACAAATATCATTTATGGAAACAGGAAGGAAATGTTTTGGATGATAGGAAATTATGGATTGTTTTAGGAAGGAAGAGCCAATATTTCAGACATTTTACATGATTTGTTTTTTTGACAGGCTCGACTGTATCTTGCATAAATAAATCCCTTGTAATGTTATGACTGAGTTTCCTTGTTACTCATAAAAAATGTAAACTTGATATTTTGTTTTCAGAAAATAGACCCTTTTTTGTCAGGAAAATTACTGCAGTATTATACGTAAAATTGTGAGAAGAATTGATTTTAGTTTTAAAGGAAAATGAAGCAGTAATAATGCGTGGTAGACCAAATGTGAGAACAGAACACAATATTGCGGTTAGCCTCTGGTATGTAATATCATTGTTTACGGGCATTCGTGGTTACAGGTAAACAAAACAAAATATGCGTTTCTGCTTTGATTTTACGTTTATTGTTTCCCCGCTATTGGTCCATTACCCACGAATTGTTTACTGGTAATCCGAGAAGAAGAATGGTGTATCATTGTTTAATTTTTAACACGCATGTGTCAACCAATTTTCTATTCGTGTATCAGGGATTCACACAGGTTTAAAAGCTCGATATTTGGTATGTGTTATATGCCTGTGAACAGGGCGGGCTTGGTTGTTTTATGGGTTTTTTTAAATAAAAGGTCGCAGTTTAAACGCAGAATTAAAATTGATTGACTTTCATGATCCCATTGATCCGTATCACACGACTGTCTCGGAGAATAGGTGTGGACGTGGTAAAGGTTGGTTAGGATAATCCTGCGTTCACACAGCATAAGCCCTACCTGGGCTAATCCCAAGTCTCGGATGCAATGAGTGCTGATCTATCCTCGTGTCTACACGTGTGTGTTCATCCGCGTGTTGATCAGCATGACTTAATTTTAACAGCGTATTAGTTTTAGAATGTGGTAATGCTTGGTGTGAACCCAGCTATCGGAGCATGGGTCCGACTTTGAGTTCAGTGTGAAAGCTAGACATTAGAAGATAATCTCGCTGGCTTGCTATACCTCACGTGTGTGGCTATATGCCCAGGTGACTAATACCTTCGAAGCATTCTACTTGCAAGGTCACCTTTCATACTTTTGCAAGTTTGAAACACACTTCGAAAACGATTTCGAAGGGCACAAGAGAGATTTTGCAACTAAAGGTGATGCTTAATAAGTCACCAATACATGACTATTATAATTATTATTGCAACGTATATTCCAACAATTGAGTATAAAATAAACGTTAAGTTATGTTGTAATTAGGGACATACAATTTCATTCACATTTGTATTGAATTTACTCGAGAAATTTGTAATTATCATAACATTTCCCAAAAATGTCGTTGACTCTTACTCAATTATATTATTTAATCTCATCATAATCATCAATTTTTCTTGTCTGTTCGTACACTGTTGAATTCGTAGGTTTGTGTTTGTATTTTAGAATCTGCACATGAATCTGAGCATATGGGACAACATGACCCATGACGAGGGAGGACAAGTGGATTCTCATTTATATTCTATATACCTAAATCAGAATATAAAACATGTAAACAATTATAATGCAATTTGTGTCTCAAACGTTAAGTTTACAATTATGTTTTTGTTTGTTTGCTTATAGGCATTGGTCAAATGTATGTATACGTTACACCACACACCCATCAGGTTCATCATGTCCTTACGGATATAAATTACTTTGCATTACATGCTAGGACAGTGACTTTTAGGTGATGACTTTGCTCTGGGTCCAACAGCTTCGGCGGCTAATTTTGTGCTGTGGCGTAATGCTTAATTACCGGCTTGAATTTCCCCCGTCACGGCTCTCACCAATGGCGTAGCCAGGGTAACAAAGGGGGGGGGGGTACCACCTCCACCCCCTTCCCATGGGGGGGGGGGGGGTTCCCGCCCCTTCCACCTCGCCCACATCCCTATTATATGAAATAGGTCAATTAATGCAGTTTATTTTTTGTATTACAATTTGGGCACAGACACACCCCACACTTGGATGACTTGCTCCGTCCCTCATTCCGGTAGACATGGTCATGGTAGAGGAGGTTTTTGGTTGACGCTGGCTATGTCACTGCGACTTGCAGATCGTGTCATTGACTTGGGAAGACTACTTTTATTAACTCTTTTATAGTAACATGATATTTTAAGGCCATTTACGTATGCCTCATGAAAACACATTCATAGTTATCATGGTTATGAGAAGGTAAAAGGTAAAATACTTCGAGTGAAGATTGCAAGACGAGGATCCAAAATGAAGGTATAAGGGTGGGAAAAGGGAAAGCGAAACAATCTGATAACAATTATCAATTTCATCGGCAGGGGCGTTATTCCTTCGTGCCAGTTCGAATTTCCTTCGATAAATTCATCTTGGTCGTTATAGTTTCAAAATAAAACGACAACGTGAAATTAACATTTATAATGTATGTTGTGTGAAATAACATGCATAGGGAGCCTGACTTAAAAGTCTGAGATATACATGATTATGTTATATTCATGGAGGTATTTGTTTGGTTTGCATTGAATGTATTATTTGTGTATATTTTGTTTAAAATGGTCGTTATCTAGACACGATATGTTATAATAATAATAAATAATAATATTGAATATTTATATTGCGCAATATCCACCTAATATTAAGGTGCTCAAAGCGCATTGGAAAAGATAGTTTATAATAATGAAACAAACAAGAATTAAGGGAAGGAAGAAGTCTACTTAAATGCTGTTTGAAACAAATGATATAGTAGGGTCAATGGTCATACGTATGTTATTTTATATGCAGAGACGTTGATAACCGCACATATAGTTTGTTTGATAGTACATGTACCTTAAATTGTAGGCTCAAGAGACCTTCCGCTTTCAATACAAACATTTAAGTACATGTTTACATTGCTCGATTACTTTAAAACTGTTAGGTCCCGAGAGAAGCAATAATATTATCAAAAAGGGGTTAATGTCGTTTTTTCCGTTTTCATACACGATTGGGCCAAATGGTAACATAAAAAGAATAATCATATTAAAATTTCAAGGACAATATTCGAATACGAATATATTCGCGAATCAAGTAAAAGGTCTCAAGCTGCAACAGACAGCACGGACAGAGAAAAAAGAATGAAAGAAATCAGGAAAGAAATCGTTGTGGACATGACTCTGAATAGAAGATTATAGAACTTTGTACAAGTGGCCTTGCCCTGTTATTCCTTTTAAAAACGCACTTTTAAATGGAATTGTCAAGACAACTAGAAAAGTACCTTTGTCCACGTCTAGCATTTTATTTTAGAGTTCACAACTTAATTCTTCCTATAGATTATTACGAATACGATTGGTGTAGATGAAATCCATGTATAGTATAATCATACTATTGTGATTATAGATAACTGGATTTAAAGGGATAGTTGAGTTCTGGTAAGGAGAGTACAGTTTTAGTGAAACTGAATTTTAGTAACCAAAACCTGCATCATTACATTACAAACTAATAGTTATAACTAGAAAGGAACACAAAATTACAAATGACGTAGTAAAGATCATGTTATCATTCAAAAAGAGCCGTTAAAACGTAAGAGGGCGCTCTCTAAACACTCATCGGTTTCAACCATTTTGAATAAAATATTGTGCATGTCATGCTTTGTTGAAATAGTGATTAGATAGAGAAATAACCATCAACTATTTAAATACCTATTTTGTAACTTTTTGAAAAGAGGAAGCATTTTTTTGAATTTTTAACGGCTGGTTCAAAATTCTCTAATAAACCCGGGGCCCCGGGTTTATTACAAATTGTTATATTTATGGATATTTCAGCGGTTTCTGAACCGATTTTGATCAAACAAAGATGATTTTATTGTTTAAATATTATGCTCTTTCAAATTTTACACTCAGTTTTTCATTACCTCACAAACCAATTAAGTAGTCTAGCGCCCTCTCTACCAAAACTCAACTTTCCCTTTAAGTGTCCTCTGAATTATCTCCCAATTATATTCTATCCTCTACTGAAGTTAATAAGGTGAATACAATTAATGTAATTAACGCACCATAAGTTACAGGGAGAAATTGAAGACCCCAGCATCTTGGTTTTGTTGGCGAAAAAAAATTGTGTAGTATGATATTCCCGTGGGATGTATTGGATATAATAATAAGTGCTCAACTTGCATGACGATGAACATGGTCAGATGGTGGTAACCGCCCCCTAGCTATCTCACGCACATCACAAAAGTTAATATTTGTATTATATAATATAACTAATTTTAGCGTTATCATCTTCAATTCCGCTGAGATTCCTGAACTAACAAATAAATATATCTTTCCAGGAACAGGATAATTTCAATTTGCTGCAAGTGTCATGGGAGAAACTGAAGATTCTAGCTCGTCGTAGTTTGTTAAAATTAGTTCGATAAAGAAATCGCGCATGTCATTCTTGTGGACGGAAGCCATGGAAGCATTGGGGGATCTAAGTTCTGCAACTGACTTGGTTACTTCCCCATATCTGACAGAGATCACAAAGTTGACTAAATGTTTGTATACATATAACTATCATGTTCGACATGCATTTGGTGTACCATTTGTAGGATGTTTAAGTTAATGAACTTCGCACAGCTAACAAAAGCTATATGGAGTCTTGTGAACAGGATAATTCCAATTTGTTCGAAGTGTCATGGGACATGAGGGAGAAACTGAAGACGCTCTGAGTTTTGCTTTGTTGTGCTTTGGTAAAGAAATCGCGGATGTCATTCTACAAGTGCTAGTGGAAGGGAGCTTTGAGATTAGAGCTGATTCGATCATGCACATGCAGTTGCAAGGGGGGAATAGTTGCCCCCTTATGGGGACACTCACCACGTCACCTTGTTGTTCCTCCTTACTCCAGTGTGGATACAAGTACATTTTAATATTGTGGGACTGACCAGAAATATATATAATTAATTGAAATGAGCAAAGGAAATCTAACCCCTTATTAATATTAGCTACATAATAGCTTTTCAGATGAAGTCTGTATAGCACAGTTCTTAGACCAACAGTCTATGGTAATCCGGAGGTCTTGGGCGAAGCCAATTATGTGTTACCCATTTGCATTTATTTAATGCTTAATAAAGAAATACCTAACACCGTATAATAATGTTTTTGCTCAGTCGCTAATGTTGAGTGGCTGAACCCACCTTGTGGGCAATCTCGCCCCCTCTTGTACCATATCAGGGTATGCGATGTCCCAGGACCTTGATACACCCTGGATACAGTGCTTGACATGGTGGCCGCCCTCTATCTGACAGACATCACGAGATTGCGGTTTGTCGCGGGAAACGTTTCTTGCTCTATAAATTATCGAAACAAATTTGCGATCGACGGGATTAATGAACCCAACGAAATCCTCCGAGGATTTGTTGGAAATAGAAGGAAGAGTCTACTTAGCAGCCCCGTCGACTTTCGGATAAATTTAGCCCTAATTGTCAAGCTAGGCGGTACAAAGAGAAGGTCCAAGTGATTCCCTAGCTTAATGTATACGCTTTACAAACTGGATAATCTTGGGTGCAGACGAAACAGCTTAAAAGATGTTTATATCGTATAATTTTGTGCTGACTAAATCATCGATCGGATTTCATATCATTCGGACCGCATACCTTCCGATAAAGTGTCAAACAAATACAATATTAACATTATTTAATACAAGATTTGAACATTAAAAATCGTTATGTTGTCATTATAAGCTTAACACATTCAACATACACGTGCACTAACACACACAAATGCAGCGATTATGAGATATTACGCGTGAGGATTCGAATCTTAAACCCACTCACCAAGCGCTCATATTGATAGCGCCTTACTAACTTGTAATCAATACTCGAACATGTAAAGTTGTGTAAACATTATTTTGTAATAGCGATTGATCATCACTCTACGAATATAAGTACGTATATTGTGTATTATATAAATTATGGACAAAATGCATGCTATAAACCTCAGATTCAACTTTTGTACCATGCCATGGTTCTAGAATGTTACGTTCCATTCTTGTTGCCCTCAATAGAAAGGAACAAAAACTGAATGAAGTAATAAAACAAGAACAATCTTTCCGCACCTTGCGAACAAAAAGACAAAGGAATATAGTGGTGAGAATCCACAGGTGAATTCGAATGGACAAAAGTTCAGTCTACCCATAATTCCGTCTCCTATGTGGTTTCCTCTTGTTTGTATGGATTACAAACCAGTGGTATAACCAGGGGGCAAACACGAAGGGGTAAAAACAAAAAATGGGCAAGACTGATCGCAAGAAGGGCATGGTGATCCCTACATGCTACAAAATTATTGTCATGGTGGCCCGGCCAGACAAGTTTAATTATATGAATATAAACTTATTTGAATATTGCTTGTCCGAACCAGTATTTAGTTGCCTAAAAAAAGAAGAGAAAACACACGAAAGTCGCTGGTAAATTTGTAATTGCCCAGTCGGGCAGGTACATATTCAATATTCACACAATTCTGGTAGTCCGGAGTTCATTTTTTGCTGGTTGCTCACAAGGGAGACAGGGAAAGAATTTCAAGGGGGGGTAGATTATCCCCTTGCCCCATTTTAAGCTTCTCCCGCGGTTATATCCAGACCAGTTCAAGGTCGGAGATTGTATTTGTCAGATGTAGAACAACAAGTCTCGATATGAGTCAATCAAATAAAAACATTCATTTTTAATCCGAGTTACTAAATATGTCAGCGCTTACAATTTCCTAGTTCAAGGTCCCCATCTGGTCCCTGGAATGAAAGGATTTTGAAATTATATTATATAAGGTCAAGTTTCGCCTTTATTTTCTGTCCCTTTTTTCCACAACGTCTATTATGTACGAAATATGAAATAGCAATCCGAAGATCTCGGGTTCGATTCCCGTGAGAGCCCATTTTCGTTGAGCTTTTGAAATTATGAAATGAGGGACATAATACAATTTTCAGACATGTGAGATTTAATAGTATATCATTGTTTCTTTATTGTTTCTATTATACAGGGAGCAATCGGCAACGGGTGAAAGTCACGTGATCTACGACTGCTGTCCCGGATGGAGACAAAGAGGAGCCGAGTGCCCGAAACGTAAGTATTTCTCAATAAATGTTAGAAGAAAATAACAGACTGTACGGCTGTGGTCGAGAGTAATGACTTATCGCGTGATTTCTGAAGAAAAAAAGCGAGAAGTGTTATATTGTCTGGAAATGGTATGGCAATGGGATCAATAAAAATAAGAATAAAACGATATAAAATTGTGATGCTTGTAGTATATTTGAACATTACCCATTTTCTAAACTGTACAGGTTTATTTCGAATCAAAATCATGATTTAATTTTACAAGCTTAATTATTTTCATTGGAAATGAAGTTGATAATATATTGCACGGGAAAGTGATAAATAATAATAATACTAATCGGAAACCCATTGAAACGTCGCGACGTTTCAATCGGCTGCTAATGGTATTTCCTTACTATTCATTTGACATTTTTCGATCGAAAGTGTGAAATTTAAAATGTGTCGTTTTGAGTCTAACAGATGATGTCAAGTGAAAGTACAAGTACATTACACAATAACAAAAACATACATTTGAACCAAGCTAGCGTATAGCAAGCAGTTTTACTTCTGCATAGTTATGTACACACCTCTGTTTATTGTTTTAATTCCTTGATTGAAACATGTATAAACGTGTCAGAATATCGGGCAATGAATTGTTAATAGAGCATTTTTGTATTGATTTCATTACATGGTCGTGACCCTTAATAAGTTTTTACGACTGATGATATCAAAAAACAAAATTGTTTCAAGAGGCCGCGTTAACCTGATCCTTTCTAGATTGTGCAATCCCATAGGGTTGATACAGGGATCACCAGGTTCCGATAGGTTTAACATCGTGCCAGACGTGTACGAATAAAATTAGCGTAAACTCAAGTTCATGCTTGGACAATAACGAGTTGGAGCGATGACTGTTCGTCCCATGCATGTGTGCCTGTGTCTGTATTAACTCGTTAGGCCTGAATTATAAATATGTAATAATAGAGCTATAACCTGTGAGCTCCAACAGTTACCAAAATAACGTATAATTATGATCACGAACTGAACATGCTGAAGGGGTTAAGTTATTGTACACACAAGAATCAACATCATGGCAGCCGGCAGCAAGTTCATGCATGCAAACAGTGGCGTAACTTGGTCGGGCTGATTGAGGGGCACACGAATCGTTGAGGGACAGACATTATGTATTTCTATGTTATCATCACAGACCCTGACGTTTTCCATCGTTTATGTCAAATAATTATTGGGGGCGTGCCCCCGTGCACCCCTCCCCCCCCCCCCCCCCCCCCCAGGAGCTACGCCACTACATACATGCAAACATGTAGCACTGAGGATGTTTGTCGGTTGGTTGTTCGTCGATGATGTTGATTAATGGTCACAATCATCACCTCCGTGGGGTTCAAGTCTAATGACACGAATGCGAAGCTTGCCTTGCTTTAGCCTGAAAGTGAAATAACATATGCATGCAGAGGCCACGCACGTTGCTGGTTGAATCATGACCTGTTCCAGTCCCGCTAGCCAGACCTCCCAAATTAACTTCTTCTTTTTTCTTGGAAGTACAGGGTCTTTCTGTATAATTTATATTATCCCCTCTAATACGAGTGCCATGGTCGCCTTTAGTCACTCTATTCATACAAATCAGATCTACTATTTTTTCTTGTAATGCACACGACAGATTTTCATTTCTTTGAATGCCAAGCCCCTATTTATTTGCCCTTTTTTCTTACTCCGATTGTTTAATTACTTTCTTTATCCTATAGCTTATACGTAAGAGTAAAATACAATCTTTCATCGTCTTTGTCTGTTAAAATTACCAATATAAAGGCGAAAAACAGAGTGACGGCTTTATATTCCAGTTTTCACTGGACGGCGAACGTCCATTGACTATCTATAAAAACAAAACAAAAAATCGTCCATTCTGTGCCGATTTGGCTGTAGTGTATCATGTTTGTGTATGTCATTTATGTGTACGTGTTTAAATGTTTGCTTGATTGTTTGTTTATTCGCTGTTGTTGTTTTGTATTGTCTCGTTTATTAATTTGTTTGTCTGTGTGTGTATTTCTTAGTGGTTTTTTCTGTGTTTACTTATGTGTAAAACCTATGGATGTCCCCGTAAATTGACTTTGACCATGGCTACGGTGTGACGGATTTCAGCTTCATTTCCCGTCATGTATAGGCCTTGTCCTACTGATAAGACATTCGTCCTTTCTTTCAAATGTAGTATATGTTTGTAAATGTGTCTGTCTGTACGTGTGTCTAAAATATTGTCTATCTTGTCATGTATTACTAGTACATACACGGTTGATCCAAAACCTTCGTGATTTGACCAAGATTTTGGTCACGGCAGTATGACGGTTTTCCTGCCATTTGTCAACATGTATATGAACGAGCGACATCGAGCGACTGTGCAAGGCTGTGTTCATGTATTTGTTTGTATGTTGTATGCGCGTTTATTGATTGAGGTTCATAAAGATAAAGAGCCTTCATGGTTTGACCGAGGGCCTGGTCACGACGGTGTGACGCTTGTCCAGTCTCTTGCCAACATGTCATTTCTGTGATAAGATTACTGACGAGTAAAACAAGTCAAGACTGTGTGGTATGCGTAGGCCATAATATAGGTATCTATATTTGTATTTATATATCAAACTGTTTTGTCCATTACGTTATTAAGAACTTTCATGGTTTGATCAAGGACCCGGTCACGCCGGTGTGACGTCGTTCCGCTCGATTTGCCGACCATCGTCACCTACGTTGTACGATAAGATCGGGGCACGCAGCACGGAACATACGCATGGCGAAAGGCTACCCCGTCTCAAGAGTCTGGCCTGCCGAGTGACTTGTTAGTACCAAGGGTGCTCGGAAAATTCTTACAATCGACCAGCGACATGTACAACTTGTCCAGGGTCTAACTTAAACATCAGCATTCTGCATATATTCAAGAATAATAACACTAACAACAACGTGTATGAAAGATTTATAATCGCTATAGTTGTGAGGCAGATGATCATTCGTTGTTAGTTGGTCTTTATCGTTTGAATATCTTGTCCTGCTTTATACTTCCTAGTAGACCGATATCTTCTCGTCCTCGACCAGTTTCACGATTGCCATCAACATGCTTTTGTTTCATTCCCGAAATAAAACAACCTTCGACTATTTCCGAACGCCGATTGTATTGTCAAGATTGTCTGATTTCCAGGATGCTTGGTTATCTATACAGATGTTCAGCGTCGCAAATATCAAAATGGCGGTCAAAACAGGAAATGTAACCAACCAAATAGGCTAACGTAATCAGGGTAACGATAAGTTCTACAACTTTCAGAGGAAGTTCAAGTTCATTTCGGCACATCAAAACAATGTGTAGACGTAAAAAGACTAGGTGGTTTATGTTATCTCCATTACATAGCCTATACCTGTATATAATGCTATGAAACACGATATTATTACCAGGGAAATACATGGGAACTGCTTTTAATTTAATTTAAGGTAGAGGACGTTGAGGAATGTTGTATAGCACCTTTAATTGCGAAGACAATGGTAATCGCATAATATAGAAAGTTATGAACATTTATCGTGGTTGATGAATCTGTATTACCTTTTGTGTTCTGTGTGTGAATGTTTGACTGACATAACGCACATAAATAAATTACTCACTGTCGTTCAAAGCATTTATGTTCTAAAGAGAGAGACAGTAGAGAAATTCCATTCGATTGAAAATGTAACAATATCAATTATTGACTCTGAACTATTGTTTACAAATATTAATCATAAAGTAAACAAACACCTATCGTGGGAAATGAGTTCTATTAGTTTTTTTTTTTTTCTTTTGGTTAATTATTTGATCAGAATTATAACAAAATGAATTAATGAAATAATAATACTCAAACTTCAAACAATGACGTGGCGGCATATGCACAAACATCATGGGTATGATAAGGGAGAAATTAAATCCATACAAAAAGTCACGAAACAGTCATAGTTTATTTAATTTTAATGTCATCTTTTGAGTTCGAACTCATTGTCGATTCAAATTTGTTTTAAATAGGGTAAATATATACTAATAAACGGGATCTAAAGCGATCAATATGACACTTATAAGTTAAATGTATATAGATAAGTATACCGACTATCAGAATTGAAGAAATTGCAACTAATGCACAACAAAAACATGATCCAAGTCATCAAACTAATGTAGATAACTCTGTAACAAGCGAGGAATAAATAATTGTCCACAGCTTGAAGATAATTTTCGTCAATATTTTTAGATTTTGTTCACAGATCATATCAGTAAGGAGGGGAATATAAAATAGCTGACCTCATAACAACATGATAATAAGGATTCATTCGAAGGGAGCCAAGATTCAAGATTTGGACACATTCCATACGAATCAATATCCGCTACTTAACTCATCAACCATTGAACCAATCTCGTTGATCCAAATCAACCTTGTATGATCTCACAATTGAAGCCTCTGTGGCAAGCCAAAGATCGGGGACTGATTCCTCTTTCCTTCCTCTAGAAAATCTGTTTAACCATCTAATCTAAAGAAAATGTTTTTGTTTTTTTCACAGCGTCATGTTATTTCACGATACAAGCAATAGCCGGACTGTCAGACTGTGTTTAAAATAATACTATCAGAACGAGTTCGTTTAATTGTAGCATTATGTTATCTCTTCTGGCAAATTGTTTCGTTGTTAGTCTTGAATCAGATGATTTGTTACCATGGTTACGGTGTATTGTCGTTTGGTCTATACTACCATGACCACATCCAAATCAATCTATAACATACGACATAATTTGGTCTATACATTATACCTGAAACATTATACCCCAACTCCAAACTTGAGTCCAACCCAAAACCAAACCATAACTCTTATATATTCCTACCCCAATTATTCCTAACTCCAATCCTAATCTATAATCATAATCCGAAACCTCTAAACTGTGGCTTTACTCGTAGATCAATGTTATTGTTAACGTATAGACCAAATGTGTCCATATAGACATACAAGGCTGCAAGTTACATAATGTACATAATCGTTATCATATGCCATAATCCTATATAGATTATGTTTGATTGTATAAGTATATCTCAGTTGTATTTACTATTAATTGATTAACACCATAATAATATTATGGTTCGCATTTTCTGTCAGCCTTATAAATGAATGAATATGTGTCTACCCGACTTGGCATTGATTAATGAGACTTGTATACAGGAAATGTAGACACAGTATAACTTCCGGAATGGAAGTTATTCTTCTGAAGCTGACATATCTGTTGATCCCTCGAACAGTCGTACAACATTTCCTGCTATTTTAAGACTAATTATTGTCCTCGATGGTTTATTTAAACTTACGTATTCCATAATATGGGGATTAAAGTTATTTACATCACGCATATTTTTGTTGCCAATCTGAATGTATAAATGCATACCATAATAGTAAACCTTCATGACCACGATGAGAAATCATTCTCCACAAGATTTGCTTGTGAGTCACCTCTAAATGTAAATGTAGATTTGCTTGAATCACCTCTAATGTACATGTAAATGTACATTGTGAAGCACTATAGTAAAACAATACTTGCGTGAATAGCGCTATATAAATAACCGTTATGATTATTATTATTAATACTTGCCAAGTAATTTTTTTCCAATCATTGGTTACGACAAATCTCTTGTTATTTTTTAATGATGCATCAAGCAAATTTGGACAGTATTAAAATTACGATTATATGATACTGTTGCGATTTGCAACAGTGATTATTGTGGTATTTTGTACTTAGGATAATTATTACGTGTAGTTACACATTCATATATTTGGGCCATGTACTGACCAATTCAGGGTCATTTTCCCCCACCCTCTTATGCTCTGATCTGCCCAGGGTAACCGCGTCCCCTCCCTCTTTCTTGATGTGACGTTTTGCTCAGGGTTAAATCTCGCTCTTCCTATCACTCTCTCTTTTAGTCTTTCCTCATGTTTCCTCCGTCCTTGGCTACTCTTACTGGCCCTCTCTCTATTTCTGAGTTCGTCAGCAGTTTCACTGTCCTTCCTAGCTAGCTCTCACAATTAATGAATATTCATGAGCATAGTCGCGTCAAGGTTGTAGTAGTTTCGGTAGTTTTTCACAGCGTCCCTATTGCGTAACTCAAGGCTAAAGATAATTGATACAACAGTAGACCACATGTTATAGGCCACTCGATCCCAGGGTTGATGTAAGGTATTGGGATATGGGTATTCGTAATGTAATGAAGCCCTCTGAGTCTGATTATATATAGATGTTATATGCCGCATGTAAACTGTGTATTCATTCTGTGCTTACAATGATTGTTGAGTAGGTATTCCTGTATACACAAATCATTATACATGTATATAGTACAGTTTCTATCGTAGTTGATTCGATCATGCCAATATGCATTCAGTCATCATTATGTTTATTGTAAATGCTATATGAGTGTTGTACAGATCAGTTATTTTTATGTTCATGTAAAATGCTGACATGACTAAACTCGAGTCCTTGGCTGTTTAATTACCTTGTTTTTCGGCCTCGCTGCGCGGCCTTGTTAGGAAAGTTTGTTCCCCCTTTCTTGCGGCCTTGCTCGCTTGTCCTTGCGCTATGTTAGTTATTGTCTTTTGGCCCAGCGTGAGAATTGCTCTCCGTCTTCCGGAGATTTGGAAATGCAAATAACCCCGCGTTGCGTAACAGCGAGGTCGCACTCTCCTCTCCGGACGAGAGCGCGTTCCCTAGCAACATGGTCGAGGTCAGAGAATCGCGTGCCGTCCTTACGACTGCCCATGCGCGGAAGCCCGAGTTTGCCCTCGTGTAGTCGAGGTCACACTCCGTCCTTCGCTCTGGGTCGGACTTGCGAGTCTGTATCGGAGGTCGACTAGCTTGAAGATAAGCCATATAAAAAGCGGAGCGCGATCCAAATTGAGCAGTTATTATTGGAGTTCTATTCTAGTTAGTTGCATTTGGAGTTGTTATTGGAGTTCTTGTTTGGAAGTTTATATATGCAGTTCTTACTTTGAGTTCTGAGTTTCACCTTCTGAGTTCAGTTCACTCCGGTCTAACTCTAAGTTATGGAGTTAGACCCGATCGAGTATAGCACAATGAAGACTAAGCGCGAGAGTTATTATCGTAGTTCTTATCAGAGTTGCATTCCGAGTTCTAGTTGTTATCAGAGTTGATACACCACCCAGGCTATGGGTCGGTCTGTCGATCGAGTACGCAAGTCGTGGATTCATGTTTGAGATGTTGTAGTTTATATTGAATAAAACCAGCCATGAGCTGAAACAATATTACAGGAATACAGTCGTTACACTTGTGCATTATTTCGAGAGCCACGCTACCATGGTCGATTAAGTGATTTAGAAACTATACAATATCATCATCATCATCATCATCATCCATCTTCATCCCCCATTACATTTGTCCATCCGAACCCCGACATTTGTAACAATACATCAGCATGTTTAGTGAATACTGTAGTTTACAACGTTTGATCGATCTCATTTAGGATTAGTTAATATAAAATTTAAAAAGTAATACAAAATAAGTCGCGAATGTATGATATTAAACCCCGTCCTTCGTCGACCGATATTGGCGCCAAGGCTGCCTGTGCGGTCAGTGAATCAGTCCCGTGAGGACACCAGGCAACCAAGGAGGTATTACTTTCTGCAACTATGCAACAGGGAGAGGTGTCTTAGCGCATCATGTATGCCAAGGGTGTCCCGGATTACCCCCAAAAATTGTCCAATAATTATTCACTAACTATAGGTAAATAATTGATTAACACATCGATTTAATTAGAAATTAAAATCAGACATTGGGCCCATAAACTTCCATGATGCAGAATGTCCGCCAGGACACCTGGCCATGAACTAGGCAACAGAGAACACTCAGAACACTTTCCTTGAGCATGTTGAGGAGTAGCTGGTTGTTTGCGACCAGTTATGCACCAGCGTTCGATAGCAATTGTTTTACTTTGAATGCAATAACTATTGTATAATCAAGTACGTGCATTTGAATCGAATCAGAGTATCATAACCGGTTTGTCATCGACCATCAACATGATAATACGGTTTTGTTCCAAGCTGCATGGCGCCTATGCGCCTATAATGACGTACATTTTGAACGGTTGTGGTCAGTGAATCAGTCCCATAAGTTCACTTATCGTAGCTCGGGTGTCTTAAGGGACCAGGGGTGTCGAGGATTTACCCGCGACAAGTGTTCAATAATCATTATCCTGGCCCAGCATTCTGTATGAAAGTCTTTATCCTGCACGCGTATCAGTGGGCTGTGGTCGGGTTAGTCATAAGTCTAGCTGACAGCGACTTTCATCAGTACTGTCGATCCATAATATTTTCAAACAAGGTCATGCTTAAATCTCGCGTCGGGACCTGCAGCTTGTTGTGTCACCAATGTAAATGATCGGGTCATAATGACCATGACCATGACCCTATCGTGGGGTCAGTAAGGTCACGGGTAATTAACTCTTTAATCGAAGAAAATAAATTAAAAAAATTAAAAATAGTAGATGGGATATCCGATGGGAACCATACACATTATGCCATGCATGGTATAACCAAGGAGGTACCTCCTTGGTATAACTCAATTTAGTTTTTGGCTAGCACTATAACCTAATTATTTTGCTGCCCTGTAGTTGCAAAGGTCACCATTGAGTTGCTGGTCTGTAATACAAGTTTCCTGGGTCAACTGTTAATATAATCCAGGCAATCTAGGAAAGGGTTGTTAATCTTCAGTGTTCAGAACATTTCTTTGAGCCAACCTTCCACAGCGTATCCCCGATATCTAGGAGTGATAATGAGGCTTTAACCAGTTTTAATATTCGCCTTTCCCTTCTCCTTGGCGTCTCCCAACTAATTTCACCTCCCCTAATTAACACCAGACCGACGTCGGACTTGTTATCTCTCTCGTTAGCACAAATCAACGTCGAAGGTGGAAATTAGGGAACGAATCTGTTTGCGCAGGAGACATGCAGGCGTGGCTAAATTAGGCCCTCAATTGATGTTTTCCGATCTGACAAAGCCAGGCTCACGATTCCTTACAAATGTGTTAACTTCCTCTTTTGCATTTCTCCTACTTCTGTTGTCACGATTCGTTACAAATGTTTTTGATTTCTCTTTTGCATTTCTCCTACTTCTGTTGTCACGATTCGTGACAAATGTGTTAACTTCCCCTTTTGTGTTTCTCCTACTTCTGTTGTCACGATTCGATACAAATGTTTTTGATTTCTCTTTTGCATTTCTCCTACTTCTTTTGTACTTTTGTTCTGTGTACTTTTCCTCGCACAATCGTCACCCCCCAAACCATACTTACAATGGTGACTGTCAAGTCCGGTTACAACTTTCCCCCACATGTGTCCATATAAATCACAACTACTGCTTTACTCCCCCTTTTATACCCCGCCATGTTCATTTACAAAATATATTCATATTTACTGGTTTCTAAAATATCCATATTTTCCGTATCTGTCCCACTACCCCATAATGTGCCCTCGCTCGTCTTCCCTCATCATGTCCCTCATACCCAAAACGTCACGATTGGCAGGGAAAGTAATTTGTGTGTTATATTGAGCATTACTCATTACCGAGTCATTCAGGTTTCACTAGAGGGTTTCAACTCATTATAATTTTACACGCGATATATTAAGGGACATAATTTTGGTCAAGGATAACTAGATTCATAACCTACAAAGTTATGATGATTGTGTAATGCTTGTTAGAGGGTGTACGCATAATCCCTCATGAATTGTAAAGCTTCTGTTATAACCTATAAGATATGTTCATCTTTCATCAACACTATATTTTTTATGTTTAGCTCGACTGTAGTGCAATGATCGGCCCTAATTAATTGCGTCTAATAGGATTCTAAGTTTTGACGATTCGAATAATATTATCATCGACTGTAAATCTTTGCATTGATGTTTGATATATTAAAACTTGTCATCTGTATTCGTTCATAATTTTGAAATTAATCATCATCTACTTTTTGTTTTTGCATATTTCTCCAACAGCTTGTCCGAAGGGCACGTGGGGACGAGGTTGCACTGAAGTCTGCGACTGCCAAGCCGATGCCACGTGCGCTCCTGTGGACGGAGGTTGCCTCTGCCCAGCGGGCACCATGGGCAGCCGGTGTGAAAGTCCCTGTGACGCAGGTCGTTATGGGGAGAACTGCACGGGTGTCTGTAGCTGTGTGAACGGGGCGGTCTGCGATGCTGCGACGGGGAGCTGCGCCTGTCCACCTGGCTGGATGGGCGAGGCCTGCAACGTCTCTTGTCCCGAAGGGTCCTATGGGAAGAACTGTGAGATGAGGTAAAACTAGAAGCAAATAAACACACCCTGGATGTAATTCAAAAAGGGTCATCATAAAAGTTCTGTAATTCCCCCAAGTCTGTTAGTGTTTGTCAGTTTGTAAAGCGCTATTGCCATGATGGTTAGCGTACTAGTTTCCGAAATATCGTTTTTTTTCTACCATGCATTATTTTGTTATGCAAGTTATATTTCTTCCAACCAGAACAACAAGCGTTTGGACAACTCACTATATCCCCTTGTTGCAACGATCTTTGTCCATTTCGAAGTTAGGCTCGTCGTACAGCATGCCAACTGTATACATCAATAAGAAACCTTTGGCATATTTCTTCAGAGGTGCCTGCCGGAAATGCCACGAAGTATGTCACGACATGTGGCACATTCGTCTTTTCCATTCCACCTTATAGCACCCGCCAAACCTAACTTCACATTCAAATTGTAATACAATTTCCGAGGAATGCAACAAAAATCCGCAATGCAACTATGCGCAGTGTAAATTTCAATCGCTACCATTGTTCAGATTTCAGCTAAAGCATTATCTACAAGTTACAAGTTATTACACAAGGATGCGGAAGTTAGAGAATATCAGATATCCTGCCCTCCATCCATACATACCGCGTGCTAAACTTTATTGCCATTAAAATTCGGAGCCCATCGTTTGTCAAGTTCGATTTCTGGTTGGCTCTTCGATGGCCGTGAGTCAGATTAGGTGGCATGATGATGACCAAAACATTCAACACAACCGTAATGGCTTCCCGCGTAAAATTGTCCACCATGTGATTTAAATGGCGGGAAAAGGCTGCGCAAGATATTAGCGAGTTCTTGTCGCGATTTAATTAGAATGGAATGGTCACGATGCCGTGCCATGTGAAATAATGGCTTCTGCTACTACACTTGTGCATATAGACATATTATACCGTGTTCTTTTTATAGCGACACGCCTGCCCCAATCTATCTTCATCTATCTGTATATTCTGCATATGTTCATGTGCACATAATGCAATGTAATGATCAATTAAAATGTCATTAATCATTAATGGATGCTCCTACATAGATTATCCTGTTTGAAATATGTAACCATTACATGTACCTATGGATGCGTATAATTGTATGTCTCGTCTTATCATAGGGACAATGATTATTCATTTAGGGGGTAATATACGGCATTGAAAATACAGAAATAGGCTTACATCGCAAATTGCTTTATGAGTTCATCTCTGAAGATTAATGCATCATGTCAATTATAGCGAAGACTAATTTAACGGTCAATCAAACTATCAAAGTCACACTAATTTAATAAAAATCAGTGGTATTTGTGCAGATGGAAGTTTTGATTATTATTCTCACTCCATATCTCTTTTCACTTTCTTCCACTCCCCCTCCGTTTCTCTTTGTTCAGATGTGAATGCATGAATGGAGGTCAGTGCGTAGGAGCGACCGGCGAGTGTATCTGTCCAGCTGGCTGGAGGGGTGACCGATGTGACGCCCCATGCGCCCTGGGGTTCTATGGAGAGGGATGCAGCCAGCGATGTTCGTGCCAGCATAACGGACAGTGCAACCCTGTCAACGGAACCTGCATCTGTGGGCCAGGCTGGACCGGGGAGGACTGCACCATGATGTGTCCTTGGGGTTGGTACGGCGAGGGCTGCATCAGCGAGTGTAACTGTCTCAACGGCGCGGGTTGCAGCAACGTGGACGGGTCATGCTACTGCAGATCAGGGTGGAAGGGACGTCAGTGCGACATGCCCTGCGAACCTGGACGCTTCGGTCCTGGGTGCAAACGACGTTGTATGTGTCAACACGGTGGGGAATGCGACCATCGGACGGGCCAGTGTTCGTGCACGTCCGGGTGGACCGGGAGGTTCTGCCATCTGAACTGTCCAGAGGGCTCTTACGGTGAGGGTTGCGAGAGTACGTGCCGCTGTGAGAACGGTGAGTGTGACCACGTAACGGGAGAGTGTTCGTGTTTCGGCGGATGGACAGGGGAGCGATGCGAGGTGCCATGTTCCGAAGGATTCTACGGAAGGAACTGTGTGCGGACCTGTCAATGTCTAAATGACGGTGAATGTAGCCCTGTCGATGGGAGCTGTACGTGTCAACCGGGGTGGATTGGAGATTTGTGTGACAGGAAATGTGACGAAGGCTTTCATGGACAGGGATGCAGCACGGCGTGTAGGTGTGAGCAGGATGCCCGGTGTCACCATGTCACTGGAGAGTGTCACTGTCCACCGGGGAAAACGGGTCCTGCGTGTAACGAAACGTGTCCGTCGGGGACGTTCGGACATGAATGCAGCCAGAAGTGTGAATGTCTTCACGCCAGTGGGTGTGATCCTAAAAACGGCACCTGTTTGTGCGAGCCAGGCTGGATGGGAAAATGGTGTCAGTATCGGTGCGAGCAAGGGAGGTATGGCGTCGGATGCTCGGAAACCTGCCAGTGTGAACACGGTGCTAACTGCGACCCTGTTAACGGCACGTGTTCATGTCTCGACGGCTTTTGGGGACATCGTTGTGAATTGCGTTGTCCGGAAGGCACGTTTGGAGCGGACTGTATCGAGCAATGCGTTTGTTTGAACGGTGCTAGATGCAACCACATAAATGGATCTTGTATCTGTCCACCAGGTTTCATAGGAGATCATTGTGAGCACTCTTGTGCCAGAGGCTTCTACGGTTCGGGATGTGAATACCAATGCACCTGTCAAAACAACTCACCCTGTGAACCAACAACTGGTGACTGCATTTGCTCGCCAGGGTGGTTTGGGTTCTCGTGTGACGTACCCTGTCCTGCCGGTCGCTTTGGATCACAGTGCTCCGAGGAGTGCACCTGTGTGAACGGAGCAACATGCCGTCCAGATGACGGGACATGCGTGTGTCGACCAGGCTGGACTGGAGTCACTTGCAACGAAACGTGCCAGGAAAACACATTCGGGAAGTCTTGCGCTCAAACCTGCGAATGCCAGAACGGTGCATCCTGTAATCCGGTGAATGGATTATGCACGTGTCAAGGTGGGTGGACTGGACAGCTCTGCGAGAACCCTTGTCCCGAAGGATACTACGGCGAGAAATGCAAACAAAGGTGCACATGTCGTAACGGTGGTATATGTGAGCCCATCACGGGAACCTGCAGTTGCCCTTCAGGCTGGACTGGACCTACTTGCGACGAAACGTGTCCAACTGGTTACTATGGCGTCGGCTGCACAGAGCAGTGCCTCTGTGAGAATGAAGGAACATGTGACTCCATAGGGATGTGTAGCTGCAAAGCGGGCTGGCAAGGTGACAGGTGTAGTGAACCCTGCGGGCCAGGTTTCTACGGAGTCAAGTGCCTTCAGATATGCGATTGTCAGAATGGCGGCACCTGTAATCCGGCAGAGGGGTGCATATGTCCTCAGGGATGGACCGGACCCAGGTGTGAACATAGATGCCCAGATGGATTGTTCGGGACCGCGTGCACTCAGCGGTGCGAATGTGGGGAGCATGGTGAATGTCATCACGAAATCGGCTGCGTATGCCATTCTGGGTGGATGGGCCTGAACTGTGACGATAGATGTCCAGATGGGTACTTCGGAGAACGCTGCGCGCAGACTTGCGAGTGTCACAACAACGCTACGTGCGATCACGTAACGGGATGTGTATGCGCCGCTGGTTGGACGGGGGCATCTTGCAACGACACCTGCTCCGATGGTTTCTACGGTGACCAGTGCCTGGAACAATGCGGGGTATGCGCGCACGGATCCTGCGACCCTATCCAGGGCTGTCGGTGTGAGCGGGGCTGGATGGGCGACCATTGCAACCAGACGTGTCCTCAGGGGCTATACGGTCCCGGATGTGGGCGGACGTGCCAGGTGTGCCAACATGGCGGGCAGTGTCATCACGTGACAGGAATATGCGTCTGTCCATCTGGATTCTACGGGAAAAGGTTGGTATGATAAAGATAGAACACTTAAAAAAAAAAAACTCAAAGTAAATTATTCTAATTTTGTTTAACCGTTTTCCTAGCACGCTAATGGACCTAGCGGACTATATCTTTTATGTCTATAGTCATTTTTATTTCAATTCATGTGATTTGCTAGAAGGTTTCCTTTTATTCTCTCATGGTTGATAAAAATAAATACGGGTTTTTCCTTGTTTAGCTTTTGATATTAAATTTAATTTCCCTTTAGTGGGGCATGATTTAGATTTTGTTTGCAAGTCACTGCTTATTTGAAATATAAACTTCAGAATTGATTATGATTTGTTATTTAAAATGTCACTTGGGACAGCAGTATAAAGCATTACATCCGTGATGTGACTATAAATCCAGAATATACCGCTAGGGGAAGTGGGTTTATAAGCATTTAGCACAAAGCATTACATTTCGGTTTGTTTTCATCAAGAGAAATTATGTCTAGACGTGGCATCCTCCATACAAACTCCCACCGGTTGTATTCCTCTAAATACCTGTGCTATTTCCGTATGCATACCTGATTTGAAAGTATCCTGCGTGAAGGCAGAGTGAGGGGCAACAGTTCTATTTCAATAATATCATAACCCAATGATATAAATCGCTTCTGAAGCAGTTCCTTTTAATTAATACTTCCAGGATCATGCGATAGTTGCATGATCACATAGGTTGTGTAATTTGAGTTGTATTGTTTTTGTTTTGTTTTAATGATGCGTTTATTGCGTTGTTGATTCGTATGTCTGTAGTTGCTATAACAACGATATTAGTTAAAAACATCTTAACAATTCAATTTCCCCCAAAGAAGGACGTGATTTTACTTTTGTGCAAGTTACCTTTCATTACCTACTTCGGAATCACCAACAATTTTGTTTTAATGATGGTGATTTTGTTTGTGTCGATGTTTGACTCCATAAGTGAACAACATCACTGTATCAAACATTTTACTATTATTAATGTTAATCATTCCATGCTTACGTGTATCATCCATGTTTCTCTTACTAGGTGCCAAAAGGCGTGTCCTGAAGGGTTCTTCGGCGAGGGGTGCAGGCAGAGGTGCGATTGCCCTCAGGGAGGTGCGTGTGATCATCAAACAGGTGTTTGCTCTGGTAAGTGATATTGGTGCTCTCTACGTTCAATAAGTTAACATTAAATTGGTTTAAGTTGTTCCGATATATTATGTATATCTGATTAATTATTATCTGGCATTATACTGCCGCGAAAATAACTAACATAGATTATAATTGAGGAAGACATTTACCGATAAAGCAGTGGCACAAACAAACGTGAGTACAATTCATGACGATAGCGCATGCATTTTGATGCGGCCTGCAATAACAAACACACATGCATATTTTTAAGGAATTCAAATGATTTTATTAGAAATTTGTTTTGAGGCAATAACTGTCATGTTATGATTATGTGTTGTTTTTATGTTGCCACGACTCTCTACCCCTTTCTTAGAAATATATTGTTATTAATAATTTCGAATAATTTCCCCCTACCTACTCCACTAACTCCGATATCTCGTTATTAAATTTGCCGTTTCCTCTGCCTTATTTTAGATGACAGAGTAACCAACCTAACTGAACTTGCCAACAACAACTACAACAGCAACATCATCCGTACTCAGGAACTAAAGGACTCTCTACCCACTCCGTTCTTTATGTACGCCATCATCGCTGGGGGCGCTCTAGCTATTATCGTCGTCATCGCTTTTACACTCATCGCCTCTCACAAGTTTCGACACAACCGCGGTACATACGAGTGAGTTATTCTAATGTTACGTTTTTCTATATAAGTCAATTTGCAATCATGTTTTCAATGATTGAATGACGTTTAATCCATATGTTCGTTTGTAATAAGAAATGTGTGCAAAATGCAAATGAACATCCGTTTTTTATTATTTTTATTGTTGTATTGTAAAGACTTATTTACATTAAATAGGTATACCAAATGAACTGTAGCGACAGCGAATTGTTAATTTCGGATAGCCAGGATGCATTACTATCATATGAAGTGGAATTGACCATATGTAAAGATAATAATGTATATAATTGTAAAGTAATATGTATTCCGTTATATTTCTTCAATTAACAGAACAGGTGAGCGAATAGAGAGCATCTTCTCCTCGGACATGAAGAGCACGGATGTAAACAGAAACCGGACAAAAACCAACGGTAAATTGACTTCTTACAACTGTTACCAACATTTGATTTTTTTTTATATAGAAGAGACTAACCGAAGCACAATCTGACAGTCATATAAGGCGATCATCTACTAGTAATTTATGTTTCACTGTACAAAAATGTGAGTAGTATTCCTGTTGTGGGTACGGACAGTAGATGGCGCTATAGTCTCTAACATCGACTAGAGTACTTGCATAAAGAGAGTAGCGACAACTGATGTGCACAAATGGATACAAAATGGCGACAGCTGTTTTAAGTTACTGCATACAGGAATGCTGAGTTCAACAATGCGCTAAACTATGACTGAACCTCTTTGAGGCTTTGAGCATGCAGTGGTTTAAATTCCTTTCGCCATTTTGTATCCATTTTGTGAACGATAGATGTCGCTACTCTCTTTATGCAGGTACTCTAACATCGACTATTGTCAAAGGGACTCTACATCGACCAGAGCCGTATATAGAATTCGAGCATAGCCCTATGGAACCTTTGATGGACAATGATTTTGTTTAACCAAATTGTACGTTATGTATAAACATCTAAAAAGACTGCCATGAACACCTTAGATCTTCGTGTTCGGAACTTACTTGTCAAACTAGCGAATCATTATAAATCACTGAGTGGAAAAAGTATCTCGCGGCACTAAGTAAAGTTTCTAGTGGTAATCATTTTACAATCGGACATCCTAGTTCATGATAGCCCAAATAAAATAAGTATTATTATTTTGTTTGTTTAATGTATAGTATTAATGAATTCCTTGATTGTATTCCGTCCATACAGGTGCCCTAGCGACAAGAGTGGCCGAGGAGCGGCGGCGGAGCATGGCCTCTCTTCTCTCCTCAGCTGACCACGGGCAGGGCAACCCGGGCAACCCGGGCAACAAACAGCAAGCCCGTCCTACCTCATCCGTCATCTATAGCTTCCCCTTCGGCAAATGCACCCCTCAGGAAGAGTACGACATCATCAAGGGGTATGACGTCATCAGAAGAAACACACCACCTCCCGTCCCGCGAAAGCCAGTACCGGGGCCTCGTGATCCAATCAAGGTCATCACTAGACTTTCGCTGACGCCGCACGCGCACAGGACATCGGCCGCGCTCGATGACATCATCAACGCGCGCGCACTGCCGAGCATCCCACCTGACGTCACGTTGGACAGTGGCGAAGTAGTGACATGAACTCATGAGGTCATCATCGAGTAAGGTCATCGTGCTCATGCTGGTCATGTTCGGTCAAACTCATATTACTTAAGATCTTTAATAATACGATCTGATTATCCCGGGTAAATTACATTTGTATTGGGAAATTTGAAACAATATTGTTACAGCTTGACCATGGCCTAGCGAATAAAGCACGGTGAGTGTTAGTGACGCACCCGGCCTTGGATGGAGAAATTTCTTTAAGAATGAACACTATTTTGTACATAGTACACTATGCAATTTCTATTTTCAGTAAAGCTGAATTTCGTTTGACGAAAATAATGTATTATTTTGATGTGCCATTTTGTAATATTGTCGTTTTTTATCAATGCGAAGGAAATTATGACATGATTGCAAAATAATCTCGCTTGTTATGTAAGCTTATACATGTATCAGATTGAGCGGGTATAAGTTACGTTGTAATGTATTTTATGCTTTAAAAACGTATCATAATTGTATCGTCATGCTATCATTTTATTTGGCGGATGACACGCATAGTTTCATCAATTATAATAATTATATTCGGACTCTAATACAACAGTTACCACATACAAATTTATATCGAAATGACGCGAATTGTTTAAAAGCCTAAGTGGCAGGAGATACACCAAAGACATGGTTGTCTCTTTGTTACAGCATTGCTTTCATCTACACTGACTTCAAAAAGAAACTTTTATTTTTTCTCATGGTCATATCTTGAAAATCTGTCCACCAAAATTAACCAAAATTACACACGGAATTAATTAAACACCCTACTCCATTGACATGTCAATATCCATGAGGTTACTTTACTGACATAACTGAAAAGGCACTGGCATGGAACCGTTACCTGTATCACATGTCACAGCCTGGACATTTCGGCAACAGAGTTTAAGACAGATGAGGAAGTCAAGACAAATTGAAATTAAGGTTATGTCAGTTACCCAAACACAAAAATCAACAGTGGGTGTGTCCACCATGTGTTTGGAATCATTCAGTGCATCTGATACGCATGCTGTCCACCAGGCTCTGATACAGGCTTGGGGAGATCGTTCCTCTCTTCCTGTAGATCTGCGCTGAGCGTGTGTATTAACAGGCGGATTGTCCCTTTTACTGTGACATGTGGTCCCGGAAGTTGTTCCATTTCAATGCTTTTTGCGGTTGTGTCAAGTGGGCAACTGGTTAGTTACTGATATGTGCTTAGAGCAGAGTATTTAAGTAATCCTGTGTGTCATTTTGGTTAATTTTGATGGACATGATTTTAAGATATGATCATGTGAAAAAATATAAGTTTCTTTTTGAGCTCAGTGTATATGAAAACTTTCGAAAAATTTGCGACTGACTTGCACGAAGCTACAAGTAGCATGACTCAGTCTCGTGCACATCGATATAAAAATACTGGATATAGCAACAGCGCCCTCATCATTAAGCCAGCGACAGTGTGAAAAAGTACTCCAAAAGTACTCCAAATACAAAGACCATGCTCGCTCGAGTGAATCGATTTACGGAAATGAATAGAAGCACCTTTTGTATTTGGTCACTTAGGTGGACTTTTAGATACTTGCGGCGGCTTCAACGTCGCTCATTCGGCATTGTTCAGCGTGCTGTATCCAGTGTGTATATATCGATGCTCGTGCAGCGAGTGACGATGCCAATGGAGTAGCTCCGGAGGGGGGGGGGGGGCACGTGCCCCCAAATCATTTTACAAAAACTATCCAGAACATAAGGGGACAATCTGTGTCAAAATAAAGAAATACATACAAAGTGCTCCCAATCATTCACGCGCCCCTCCCCCATTACTGTAATAGTATCAGTTATTATTTGACGGGAGGGGGGGGGGGGGGGGGGGGGAGTCATTATTTAGGCAAACATCGCGCATACATTTGAATGTGTTACTTTGTGAACGAGCATACAGTTTGTTTCATATTGCTTTGTTTTTTTCGTTGCACATTTTTTACACTGTGTGAATGTTTATCCAACACATTTGAATTTGACTGTGAAGTATGATGATTCGTCGATTGGGAAGAAGAAGGGCGCTAAGTCACTATTTTGTTTTACTCTGGAGATAATCATGTTTAAAGTTGTAGAGCCGTGTAGAAACCCAAATTAGCTGTTTTTTTTTTTTTTATTGCGATGAGTATTCTCCAAAGTATAAATGAGTATTATTCGAAAGAATAGGTTTCACATAGAGGAGGCTTCCACCTATACAAGATGGTATGCACAGAGGTTTTAGCCTAAATCGTCTTAACGCCCTCTTCGCTCTATTTCGATTATGACTTTAATAGTATGCGTCAGCCATATTTTATGCAAGTGATGTTGCGTTTGTATTCACGGTATTTTTCCATTTTTATATTTGATAGATGTCAAATAATGTAATGTATAGACAGAGAACATATATATATATATATATTGAAATTCAAATTTCACACTGCCCGGATTCATTTTTACTAACCTGCCTAGCTTTGTTTCATACGCAGTAACAATCTTTTTTGTTTTTTGTCAAAGGCTGGTTGGTTATTTGTTGTTGTTTTTTGTATAAAGACACAATCTATGGTTCAAGACTATTTCAGCTGCCTGGAGCCGCTCTTAATCGTCACCATCCGAGAGACGTAGTCTAGATCTAGGTGTCGAACCCGGTCCAATCTAGCTCTGACCGCTTGACACAAATATATCTTCTTTGTTAAACAATGTTAAACATGTTTAACTACAAAATGAACAGTTTATTACTAATTTTAAAAGGCGCTTAATTCAATGTATTAACCTTGGAGAAAAGTGCATTAATTTCCCCCAAGATTGTCCACATGCCTATCAGCCTATGGTAATATGACAAATAATGGTTTCCTGTTCTGTTTTTTATTTGTGCATTTTGCCCATTTGGATGTATAGCTAGATACGTAGCTTATCATTGTACTTATATCATTAATTCAATCTTGATATAAATGTAATTTAGCGCCTTTGGGATTTAAAGGGATCTAGTAACTTTGCTGAAGTGTAAAAAGTGATGAATGGTTGATATAATGTATAGTGTTGTTATCTGATATGTACACTGGGTATTGTGTGAAAATTTCAAGTTCAATTGACGTTATATATGGCCGAGTAACTTGAGCAAAAATGAAAAGTGATATTCACTAACTCATCGCACTGACTTTGTACACGATAACGACTATCCAGTGGATAGTTTAACATCTGAACACTTCAATCGCAAATATCTTTTTAACAAAAGGGAAATTCGAAAGTAACGAAACCTGTTCCATGCTTCTATTGTTAATACGAATACAACAATGTATGAGGGAACCGCTATAATTCCAATTGGATTTTAAGGATTTGGACAATGTTACTAGATAATTACGTAATAATATTTATGACATGCCCAAGGCCTACGCATGTTCCTTATGAGATATGTATTTGTATTTTTGATTTGATTATAATTTTTTATTTCCAAACGGGAGGGGGCAAACGCCGGCATTGGCCTGCTGTATGACGGTTTACATGCCGTATCTTTATGGACAATTAAATATCTGAAATATTTGTAAAGTGTCAATATTCAGCACATAACGGTACAAAATATGTTTTAACAATATATGTTATATTGTAATTATATTGTCATTATATATTCGGAATGCCCATTTATAGTCTTCCCAATTAATTTATCTAACCATGTATGGGTACTATTTTACCTTTATACATGGTAAAATTTAATTAGTCGCTAATTGTCCTAAAGGGTATAACTATGTTCTTTATATTCTAAGGCTTTTTGTGCAATCTATCATATTTAATCTGAATACGTACTTATTGTAAATTTTAATCAGCTTGATATTATCTTGAGAAAATTAATTGGTGATAACAAATTAGCTGTTTACACGAAAGAAAAAAGAAAGGAGACGGTATAAATAGAAGAGTTTTAAACCGTAGTAAATTTTATTCACAATTTCCAGTATGAACTGGTTATAAACAATCAATTATTAATACTGTTATTGACACAATCCATGACCGTATACAAGATTTTATATTGCCTTCTATAATATACAATGTACATAAATTATATTTCTTATTTAAACGTTTCCTAAACGTCAGCAGTGGATTTGAAATAAAGCACTGATACAATAATGATAATTCCAGTGTGATATTTGTTTTGTTTTGAGCAGACAATGTTTTTTTTTTAATGTTGTATATTAAATAACTGCGCTTATACACAGCGCTCATAGGTTCTTGCATTTTCATGAATTTCCAGGAAATTATATACATTCGGGCATCTCATCTCTTTCTACATACATTTACAAAATATTCTACAGGTGGGTTTATTGTAACTAAAACGTTATTTATAATGGTAATGATACAGCATCGGTACCATGACAGTTGTTCCGGCGAAGACTGCTGAAATCCACTACACATTCACTCATTAACTTCCAAAGATAGCCAACCCTACCATCAAGACCTATTAAGTACACTAGCACTAACCATGCTTACCCTAAACCTAAAACTAATCATACATTTCACTAGAAAGATACATGTGGCAAACCCTCAAATCAATTTTCGTCGGAGCAAATGTCGGTAGCTAATCTGTAGATATTTGTATCTGATGATGATCTTGATAAGATCGGAAGCTCAGGTCTTTCTCTCTTGCTGTAATTCTCAAATGTTCATAATCTGTATGTGTCTATACAAAAAGACTGACTACTGGGAGATTTCGAGATTCAAGGAAAACATTAATCTATACATAAAGCATGTTATACGGTAAGAAGATATTACGACTGTTGGCCATGTTAATGTTGATTGCGCTAACATTGTGTTGTCTTTTACTACCATGACTACATACAATACTTAAATCAGGAGAAACTATCATTTTCATATTCTAACCATTAATATTCTGCATCTACTACTTCACGTATTGAAGGCACGACAATGTTGTTTACATTAAACCTTAACATCGACACAATCATGCAGTCGTGAGTATAAACTAAACTTTCGCTATGACTATTAACGAATGATAAAAAATGAGTAAGTTTCACTTGTAACGCACCACCGAGCTTGTGTGATTATTCATTATATTTTTCAATCAAAATAACACACTATAATACATTCCATACGTATTATGAAATTCCAACGCATAAGAACAGTACTTATTACATATTGTATAGTAGATTGCATTGATTTATCAGATGATAACACATATTATCAAGACTCAAATCATTGATAACCGAAAGTTACGAAATAAACCAAGAATGCTTAAATCATGACAATCACAACAAAGTTTATACTATAACATGTGCATGCAACAATTAGTTAATAGTATGAACTACTATTCATCGTATCAAACCAGATTATCATAGTTACGGTTTATGATAAACGTAACGATTTTTGTTAACCAACAATTCTAAGTATTATAGTCATTCGAATCATCCATCTTGTAATTGAACCATAAAACGGTAAACATATATTTAGTGTATTCTTTGTTTTATTAGATTTCATCTGGAATTTGAAGATACGTCATCGGTTTATCACAATGAAGCATGTATATAAAGTCGAGACTAAAATATAGAAATACAAATAATATTGAGATTCTTGCATATAACTACATACAGGGTATACACCACTCCCTCCTCTCGCATCTGCTCATTCGAGCAGTGTGTTACGTCAGCCATCCATGAAAGATTATCATAGTTTCCCAATTAAGTACTCGATCATCCAAGTTATTCTCCTCATTAAAGCTTGCAAATAATGTATAAGCTTGGTTACTTTACGATTGAATGCTTCGTTCCATTTAACCTCACATCATGGATGTTTTAATGTCGTTTCATAATCTGATAATTGCAAGCTTCCTCCTACAATACTTCAAAATATATTCATATATATTCTCATATATATTTATATATATTCTCACCCGTAATTACATAATCATCCAATCATTTTCGTCCACGCTATGCGCGTTATCGATCCACAATAACCATATAACAGGCTCAATATAACATCATCTCTATGTTAAAATCATCCTATAAAAATATGTTACGTAGCAGAATAAATTCACACAGGCATGACAGGGGAGAAACAGTGAGATGATTCATTGAGGCATGTGAGGTGGCCGCCAGGGTTGGCGCGATTTAAATCGCTTTGATTTAAATCGCGATTTGAATCGCCTCGATTTTTTTTTATCACTTCCATAGTGGCGTGTTATAGAAAATATTTTTGTTTTGTTTTTGTTTTTAATGTATTTTCTTAAAATTATATATATATAGAAACAAAATCATAAAAATCATTAAAATCATTAAAAATCATACAAATTTAAATAAAACATTTAAAAGATTTGTGTTTGGTACTTGCTTTAATTAATGATTTCCCCAACCCTATGCTTAGAGCTAGCTGAATTGAACTTGCTATGGTTTCAATTTCCCTGGCATTTTCTTAAAGAAATCATAAAAATCACACATCCCTGGTGCAAAATACAATCATACAAATAAAAAAAAAGTAATTAAAAAAGTACCCCAACATCAATGATTAGTATATTTGTTTGCATCTCTGTCCGTTCTTTCAATAGCTACAATGCACTTTAATACCGTAGAACACCATCGTCAAGCACCCCAAGCACCTATATGCATCTTGCTTTTAATATTCATGAGGATAATAATGGAGGTGAATCTCATGGAAACGTCTTTAAAAGCAAGATGCGTATAGGTGCTTGGGGGTGCTTGACGATGGTGTTCTACGGTAGTCTACGAACAAATGATTGAATCGCAAACATATTCGATGCATTTTGGATTTTAATTTTTTATCACGATTTTTCCCAAACCTGGTGGCCGCTAATGACAACATAAAATGTATATTATGTATGTATTAATTTGGAGGGCACATGTGAGTGACCAAAGAAGGGGGTAAGAATCACCCCCAGGATTGCCTCCCTCGCCCCCCCCCCCCCCCCCCCCACCTTTTCCACTCAAAGCAGCTTCACCACTGGGAATTTCGAAATTACAATTTGGATCTCCTTTAAAGTCCTTACCGTAATTGTAAATCTAACCCACGTATTGAAAGACGAAGAACCAAACCAATATTCCGCATCTTCCACCGGAACTCAAAGAAAGCCACCAGTCGGTTCTTATTCATCCTGCATGCTCCATCCCAATATGCAGGATAATGTACATTAGGTTATCTTCTTTTATCAAAACTATACATGCTCGTTTCCTACTCTATTTGGCTATCATCCTACAACAAATACTTTAATCACAGACTGGATTCCCTTTCCATGACACTATCATCCGGTGGAGCCGAGAGAAAGACGACCTCTTCTGGCATTCGCTGGTCCCTTCTCAAGCTACCATCATCCGCTCGAGGCTGTGTACCATTTGAGAACGACGAAAGAAGATAGTCGGAACTCCACTCGACGGGTATCTTGTGTTTGTCTATTCAACAACAACAACAAAAGATGGTATCGGTTAATTAATAGAACGAGATGTATTTAAATAACATTTTTGTTTTTCTTGTTTTGTAAAAAAAAAAAAAAAATGCCGGAAATCAGATTTAAAAAAGACACCAGCATTAAAACTTCAACTCATAAATAAAAAATAAATACTTATCTAGTTTCGTGTCATATCATTATAATTATAAATCGTTTGGCATGTTTGGTGAAGTTGTATATAACCAGTAACGGTTTATAGCTCAAGTGAAAATGAAAATTATATGCATAACTGTAAAACCATTGAGGATATGCTGTTTTAGCGTTAGAAATGTATAATAGACCACCCCAATAGAGCCCTATCCATCACGTCCTCGCCCTCCAAGAGAGAAAGGGGACATTTTAAAGCACTGTCGATGGGTTTGTTGTTTCCTTGGGCCAACTGCTAGTCAAACGATTGAAATCGTTTTTGTTCTCTCAATTGATTTTGATGACTTCATCATTTATAAGTGTTTTCCTGACAATTGGTTTCAAAGATGTCGTACCAACAAATCGGAAAACTGGAAAAACGTACTTTTGTAAGTGAGACGTTTCGCCGATTGACAACCGGCTTTCCAACCATGCCAACGGCATAACCAGGAGGATGGACCTTATCACTTATAACTGCATAAGGTGGTGCAGGATTGCTCGTCACGCACTGCTATTGTCAGTCGGTGAAATGACGCACTAATACAAAATAACGTTTTTTTTCCAGTTGTTCAATACATAAATGTTGATATGTACTTCGACTGGATGAATGAGAATATCGTACTTACTTTCTAGGTTGTGGTTTATTTCCTTCGCATCCAATCGGTCCTCCTCCTCGTCTCCGATGCGAGGCTCCGTGGAGCGGAAGACCGTTGCCTTGGGAACGCTGTCATCGAGGGAGGGGCAGGGAGAGAATGGTTTCAATCTGTTGGTTTAGATCCGATTCATCATTCAGTTCATGCAGAGGATGGAACATTGCATTGGTATAAACGTATCACTATATGATATTACATAACGACTGATTAAGGTATTGTATACACAATTTTGTACAAATTATAGTTGTGAGTAAAGTGCTATCATCGGGATATTTCGACAGTATTGCTTGTATTCTGTAGGAGATTAGCAGGGAGAGAAAATACGAAATCTGCAGGCGGTTTACATTTTGTGGTATTCAGAAAAGGGACGATTACCAACAATGTAGGTTTTTGTTAAACATCTATGAATTTATCCAGTGTAGAAAAACTCAATAGGAAAGTGGTTTGGGTAACAAGTGTATTCTAATCTGCAGAAAGCTTGTTCAGGCAAAGTCATTATTGGTCATCAATATGGGATGATTACCAGAAGTATATGGTTCTGTGAATGTACCCATTATGAAACTTTATTAAGAAAATTTTGTTCGGTATTAAAATGTAAAATGTTACCTATACACAGCCTGTTGTGGCAGAGTTCGCATGCGTTTGATTGCGTAGACTACCAGCAGGGCTACAATCAGAATCAGGATAGCGCTTCCTATCGTCACTCCGATGATGACTCCGAAGTTCCCCCTTATCCAACCCCTGTCGAAGCTTTGCACGGCAGCTAGACCTAGCTCTGAAACAAGATCAAAGAAGTTATTGACGTATCATCAAAAGGGCTAGATCGGACAAGTCTAATGTGTATTACTGGGGAAAATAATGTTGAGTTGTTGACCAATATTACACACTTGGTCAAGACAAGACGACATTGATATGCCTTAGTTTTCCTACAAACAACTGTAATTTAGTAGCGGAATTAAAATTGTGGTGTTCTATTCATATCGTTTTGTTTGAATAATAAAATGCATTATTCTATTCCAAAAAAATTATATGACGATAAATGTATCCGTTGCAAAAAAATATACGTTCTAATTATGAATACATGATTTTGATCGAAATAAACTGATCTGATTGTATGTGCATAATGAATTTCATCAGTTTGACGCTAATTATATAATGATTAATTATAATAATACAAACAAACATAATATAATCATATTTCACATAGAGGGATCATCTATCATACCTGTCATACATTCCCCCGTGACGTGAAAACATTCATCAGTATCAGGACACTTGCACAGTTGACTGCAGTTTGTTCCCCAGAAGCCATTGTCGCATCTCTGCTCGCAGTTCTCCCCCGTCCATCCCGGACTGCAGTCAACGCACCCAACGACGGGGTGACAAGATCCACCATGTTGACAGCTGCAGGTGTTCTTACAGTCCTGGCCGTAAGTTCCGTTCTTGCACAGATCTGCGCAGGTCTTACCAGTCCACCCTGGTGAGCAAATGCATCCCTTAACATGGTGGCATCTCCCGTTATTCATGCAGTCGCACGGAACAGAGCAATTGACGCCGTGGAAGCCTTCGGGACATGGGACATCGCAGTCACGTCCTAGCCATCCTGCGTGACATACGCATCCCGTCTCAGGGTCGCAGGTACCGTGCGAGTTGCAGGTGCAGACTTCGGAGCATTCTGGTCCGTACCTGCCACTGGAACATCTGTCGCTACACCTTCTACCAGTCCAACCTGCAACACAGGAGCAAGATCCGTCTGTGCCGGCACATACACCAGCATTCCGACATAAGCAGTTCTGTGTGCAGTTCAGGCCGAAGAAGCCTTCAGAACAAGGCTGGTCACAGTGCATACCTAACCAACCGGCAGAACAGGTACATGCTCCGTTGAAGGGATCACAGAGTCCATTCATGCACTGACATTCTTCCACACAGTTTGGACCATACCGCCCCTCCGGACACGTCGTGTCGCATATATCGTCCATCCATCCTGCTGTACAGTTACAAGAGCCATCCACATGGTGACACAAGCCGTCATTCCGACACGGGCATTGACGTAAACACTGATCCCCGAAGAAACCTTGCTCACATTTGTCTTCACACACGTTACCTCGCCATCCCGGAAGACATGTGCAGACACCTCGGACACGATCACAGAGGGCGCCATTCTGGCATTCGCATAGGAGTTGACATCCAAATCCGTAGAAGCCTTCAGGACATGGGTCGCTGCACTGAGTGCCCAACCACCCAGGAGTGCATTGGCACCTGCCACTTACATGGTGGCACGAAGCATTGTTCTGGCACGTGCATGATTCCAAGCAATCATCTCCATATGAACCGGCCTGGCATTTTTCACCGCAAGTATCCCCAACCCATCCTGCCTGACAGGTACAAGTGCCATCAACGTGGTCACAGGCAGCATTGTTTTTGCATTCGCAGACTTGCGAACAGTTATTCCCGAAGAACCCGTGTGCGCATGGCCGTCCGCAAAGAGATCCAGCCCAACCAGGTGGGCATAAACACGAACCATCCACATGATGGCAAGTAGCTCCATTATAGCATAGACACATATATCGACACATCTCTCCATGCGATCCCGTAGGACAGACCTCACCACATGTATCCCCCGTGAATCCAGGCTGGCAGATGCAGGATGTGTTAACTTGATTGCAGAGCCCGCCGTTTTCACATGGACACCTTTCCTTGCACCTTTTGCCGGTCCATCCAAGTGTACACGTGCATGAACCGTCAACACTGTTGCAGCTTCCCCCGTTCTTGCATCTGCACCGACTTCTACAACCTCTCCCAAAGAATCCTGTCGGACAAGATTCGTCGCACGCGGTACCTATCCATCCGGGTGAACATCGACACGTGCCATCTACGTGATTACAACTAGCATTGTTCCTGCAATCACAGACCTCTCGACAGTCTATCCCGAATGTGCCATTATTGCAGGGTTGGTCACACAGAAAGCCTGTCCAACCCGCAGAACAGGTGCAAGATCCATCGACGTGACTACAGCTGGCATCATTGGCGCATGTACATTGATGTATACACGCTTCTCCATAGCTTCCTTCAGGACACTGATCTTCACATCTGCGTCCTACAAATCCGGCCATACAGGTACAATCACCGGTTACATGGTGGCAATCACCATTATTTTGGCAGCGACACTGCCTATCGCATCCATTCCCGTAAGTTCTTGCTCCACACATCTCTGTACAGCTGTCGCCTGTCCACCCAGGCGTGCAATTACACGATCCCTGCACTGGGTCACATAAAGCATCGTTAGCACAAGAACACGTATTTGAACAGGTCAACCCGAAGAATCTCTCAGGACATCGTTCCATGCACAATGGGCCTTGCCATCCCGCCGAGCAGGAGCATGTTCCGTCGATCATATTACAGCGCCCTCCGTTTCCGCACTGACACATCTCTGCACAATTGCGGCCGTAGTATCCCTCCTGACATGGCTCTCCGCATGAATCGCCCGTCCACCCAGGACTGCAGGTGCAAACACCATCAACGTGTGAGCATCTGCCATCATTTTGACAGAAACACATTCCTTGACATCCTTCTCCAAATGTCCCATCAGAACAGACATCAGAGCACGTTTCCCCAGTCCAACCGGCGGTGCAAGAGCACGACCCATCTGCAGGGTCACAGGTCGCGTCATTTTGGCATTGACATGCTCTTGCGCAGCGGCTACCAAAGAATCCCGATGCGCACTGCTCCTCGCAGAACACACCAGTCCAACCAGTCTCACACAAACAGGTTCCGTTGACGGGACTGCACTCGGCCTGGTTGAGGCAAGCACAAACGCTCGAACACTGGTCTCCGTAAAATGACGGTGGACATGGTTGGTCGCAAGACGCTCCTCTATAACCGGGTGGACAGATACAAGACCCATCGTCTCTGCAGGAGAAACCTTCTTGACACTGGCACTCGATCTGACAGAACTGCCCTCCGTACCCTGGCCGGCAGGCGCACGAACCATCTACCGAATCACACGTCGATCTGAACTGGCACCGACATCTAGACAGAAAGAGACGAAAATAAATATGTTTTATTTTATTTGTTTGCTGATTGCAATTATTACAGATTAATATTCTAATGTATTCGTTTGATCTGTTTGTGGACCTGCACCATTACATTACAAATTAAAAGGTATAACTCCACCATGCTCGAAAGGATTACAAAATTACAACTTACTAAGTAAAAAGCCTGTTATCACAAAAAAGAGCCGTTAAAACTCAAGAGGGTGCTCTCTTAAAGGGACTGTCCCTCTTTTACAAAACGTCTGAACAGTTTCCAGTTGACGGATGGGGATGAATGTAACACACACACACAAAATCAGATCGAACAGCCCTGTAGTTTGGATTCTACGGATAAAAAACGAATGCGTCCCTCCATCAAACTAATATATTGGTCAATAAAAGAGTTTAACTGATTTAGCATAATATTACAAAAATATTGTACTTAATCTTATAAAGGTATTGTGAAGCCGACATTTGTAAAGGTATGTCACGGAAAAAATCTCAAAAATGAAGAATATGTAATTACATGTAGTCAGTTTAAGCGAGGTTTTGTTATTTTGTTTAATATTCGGTCATGCTATTATTATGTGTGTGCGGGTCACGCATAACGTTGTGGTACTTCGAGGAATCCGTGTACAAACTTCCTCACTGGGTGAATACACGTAAATGCACAATTAACCGTTGGTTGTCGTTTTATTAGTTTTAGGTCTATAACTTCACGAAAAAGTTATTTCAAGCCCTAATTTGTTCAGGCATGCTATTAAATGACATTTTCTTTCATATAAGACAATAACCTCGCAACTTTTGAAATTTGGCTTGCTAAAGAGGGAATGTCCCTTTAACACTCATCAGTTTCAACCATTTAAAAATAGATTATTGTGCATGTGATGTTTTGTTTAAATAGTGATTAGATAGAGAGATAATCAACAAAAATTTAAAAACGTCTTTTGTACAATTTCGAAAAGAGGAAGCATTTTTAAATTTTCTTTTAACGACTGGTTCAAAATTATTACAAATTGTAATATTTATGGATAATATTTCGGCCATTTCTGAACCGATTTGATCAAATAAAGTTTATTCTGTCATTAAAATTGTATGCTCTTTCGAATTTGACACTCAGTTTTTGATTATCTCACAAAACATTATTTTGTGCAGCGCCCTCTATACCAAAACTCGACTATCCCTTTAACTTAAGTTCTCTATCATGTCTATATGGACACTATTATGCCCCGAACTACTCGTTCCTCCAAATATTCTCCATTCATAGGAAATGGTGACAAATAAATGCAATATCGTGTGCCATACCTCTCTCTGCAATCCTCTCCGTAGAAGCTCGTGTCGCATCGTTGTGAACATGTCCTCCCCGTAAACCCTGGGGCACAGTCACATAGACCAGAGAACCGGTTGCATACTGCACCATTGTCACATTTGCATTCCTGAGCACCGGAGTAAAAACAAAAAGTGAAATGTCTTTGTTTAGTGGGGGAAATTGACCAGCGTCCGAGGATTAAATCGTTGGATTAATATAAATAGTAATATTGTAGGATTAATATTGTTGGTGACGTGTTATACCATTTCATTTGAATGTACTGCACCACTTTCTCTGCATTTCTAATGAGGAGAAACAATCAGAGGTGATGCATGATAGGCCCTGGGTATACCATCAATGTGCATAGTCAAATTCCAAAGGTGTGGAATCGTTTAAATGGTTACTAGTGATTTCTGTTTCTTAAGTCTGGCTAACATTAATGTTTAAGGTGATATATTTAGTACAATGCCAGCCAATGTGCCATAGTATCCCTGCTGTCACGGATGTGTACAAGCCACTCCAGTCAGTCCCCCAGTCTATCTCATGATGCAGGAACACACTCCATTCACCCACCCCCCCCCCCCCCCCGACCCCTATCCCGTATTGACTGTCCTTACCTTTCTGCAGCCTGCGCCATAGTATCCCTGCCCACACGGCTGTGTACAAGCCACCCCAGTCTACCCCATGATGCAGGAACACACTCCATTGCCCCTCCCCCCGACCCCCCCCCCCCCCGACCCCTATCCCGTATTGACTGTCCTTACCTTTCTGCAGCCTGCGCCATAGTATCCCTGCCCACACTGAGCTACAAACAAACCCAGTCTATCCCATGATGCAGGAACACACTCCATTGACCCCCGACCCCGACCCCTATCCCGTATTGACTGTCCTTACCTTTCTGCAGCCTGCGCCATAGTATCCCTGCTCACACTGAGCTACAAACAAACCCAGTCTATCCCATGATGCAGGAACACACTCAATTGACCCCCCCCCCCCCCCGACCCATATCCCGTATTGACTGTCCTTACCTTTCTGCAGCCTGCGTCATAGTATCCCTGCCCACACTGAGCTACAAACAAACCCAGTCTATCCCATGATGCAGGAACACACTCCATTGACCCCCTCCCCCGACCCCTATCCCGTATTGACTGTCCTTACCTTTCTGCAGCCTGCGCCATAGTATCCCTGCCCACACTGAGCTACAAACAAACCCAGTCTATACCATGATGCAGGAACACTCCATTCACCCCCCCCCCCCCCCGACCCGTATCCCGTATTGACTGTCCTTACCTTTCTGCAGCCTGCGCCATAGTATCCCTGCCCACACTGAGCTACAAACAAACCCAGTCTACTAGGAACACTCCATTGCCCCCCCCCCCCGACCCCTATCCCGTATTGACTGTCCTTACCTTTCTGCAGCCTGCGCCATAGTATCCCTGCTCACACGGCTGTGTACAAGCCACCCCAGTCTATCCCATGACGCAGGAACACACTCCATTCACCCCCCCCCCCCCCCCCCCCCCATCCGACCCCTATCCCGTATTGACTGTCCTTACCTTTCTGCAGCCTGCGCCATAGTATCCCTGCTCACACGGCTGTGTACAAGCCACCCCAGTCTATCCCATGACGCAGGAACACACTCCATTCACCCCCCCCCCCCCCCCCCCCCCATCCGACCCCTATCCCGTATTGACTGTCCTTACCTTTCTGCAGCCTGCGCCATAGTATCCCTGCTCACAAGGCTGTGTACACGTTGGCCCACCCCAGCCCTTGGTGCACGAACACACTCCATTCACCCGGTTGCACTTCCCGCGGTTCTGACAGGAGCACACCCCCGTACATCCGGCTCCCCATCTATTCTTGGGACACTCTGTTTGAAGAAGACGGGGGTTTTGTATTAATCAGCAGAAAACATGTAACAAATAAAATATATTAATTTATATATAATACAATTTTACATAGAAAGAGCCAATTGGGCTAGTATGCTCCTCAGGGAGATCAGATGGTGCACAATATAATTGTACTGGTTTTAACTGTATTCTGATTACTAATAATAATTCAACTGATGCGCCTTTGAAAAGGGTAACATGGCGCTCCATAATTATTATTATATCATATATAACAGTTATTAGTATACATTTTGAAAAAATAATAATTTATTTTACAGTGTATTCCCGTAAGACAAAACCCGTATGTTCTACGCGGGGCATATTATGCTATACAGTTGTATAACAATAATATATTCCGGTGATTGTTTCTTTATTAGGGATAATCTAAACGGTTATCATACATAATGAATTATAACAAACAGCAATCGACATGTATTTGTAATTGTAATTGTTATACATAATTTTTTGTTAATATACTGGATTTGAATAAAGTGAAACCTGTGTATAGAGACCACCTACAAGGAAAGTGGCCATGTGATTATATAAATAGACAAGACTCAATATTAAACGCTGTATTTATTTGCAAAGGATCACTTCGGATGGCCACTATAGGCAGGTCGGGTGTTATAGACAGGTGTCCTGTAAAAAAAATAAAAGTTTAACGGTCCTTCACGAATGATATTGGCGATGAGTATGATTTTTTTCTCAATGGTATTTATTATCTTCATTCCTTACATACAAATAATAACAAAGTAATCAATAAATAAAATAATCAGCAGATTGACATAATGTACAGCATTTGATTTTACATTCAGATCAAATACAAATTACCTTTTACATCAAATAAAGGTATATAACCATTTCAAATTATTACAAAATAATTGACAATACTGATCAGCATGAATGAAGAAAGCATGATGTATATATTTTAGAAAAAAGAAAGATTTATTTGTTGTTGTTACTCACTTTTCGTGCATTCGTCACCAGAGGGCAGCCATCCGTCGCAGCAGCTGAGCGAGGTTGAACCATCCTCGGCCCTGCATGCAAGAGGGAGATCATATTTCAGCACGGTTAATCCAATTATTGTTTTTTTATTCGATAAGTTAAGTTCATTGGATACTGGGGTATCAGTGGCGTAGCTACGATGGGAATTGGGAGTACGTTCCCGCCCCCACCCCCTTTTGATTTTACAAAATTATCGAAGAACATTTTGGGGGAAATGCTTTAAAATTATAAAGAAATACACCGAGGGTGCGCCCCCCCCCCCCCTTAACAAAAACAATACAAATACATTACTAAATAAATAGATAAAGTAATATATATATATTGAACCTGCCCCAAAATAGCCCGACCAGGCTACGCCATTGTGGGGTATCTATATTCAGATATGAAGTGAGACAACTTATTATCATAATAGCACATTGCTCTACAGGCTGAGACCGTACATTATATATTAAATGCATCACGAGTGTTCGACTTGCAAATAATATAGCATATCATTTTGTGTTTTTTGTTCGATGAGCAGAATGATGTCCATTTTAAACATTATAACAGTATACTTAGGTTTCATCTTGATAACAAATTGATAACGATTTGTATGTGTGTACGTATTATATGTTAATCATGTTATTAAAGATACACTTGCGTATTGGTACTTCCCAAAATGCCCCTTGACACTAAATTGGTTGGTTTTGTTTCCATTTGAAAGTTCATTGAATAAAAGATGTGAAATGAGAATTATTCCCTTTCGAATGCTCTCATAGTTGTAAAATTTGATTTCAAAATATTGTATTTATAAGTCTGCTCTGTCAGGGGACATCTTCACTTTTTATAAAAAGACATAACATGCTTATAGACTTCTTTGGGAACAAAAAATCAAAATAGGTTTTTAAATAGTTGTTGATGATTTTTTAACTTTATTTTAACAAACATCACATGCACAATTTTGCATGAAAATGGTTAAAACCAATGGGTTTTTAGAGAGCGCCCTCTGAAGTTGTAACGGCTCTTTTTGTAATGATAACAGAGTTCTTACTTAGTCGTTTGTAATTGTGTATACCTTTCGAGCATGGTAGATTTATAACCAATACTTTGTCCTGCAATGGTGCAGGTTTTGGTTACTAAAATTAAGTTTGACCAAAACTCAACTATCCCTTTAACACAATCTAAAATCAGATCCTACACACTAAGAAAAAAAGTTCAAATTTGCAAATCTTTGAATAATAGCAGCACCCTATAATATTGCTGCTATTGTTCAACATGTAGGGTTAGGGTAAGGGTGCAGATTGTAACCTTTATTTGTTAGTTCGTATGCGAGTTGGGGAAATACAAATTACATTTTTTGTCACAGACAGTCTTAAAAGGAGTCGCCAAATGCAAACGAATATCAAGGAATAATCATATTTGAATAATATGAATAACCTTTATCGTCCAATATAATCGACCTCTTCCCTTTCTACTACAGACTTGAATTACCTCAATAATGTCCGTAAACCAAACAGGATTTGCCAGAACCATATATATGATTATAATAAATGTCTCTTTAATGAGCTTGCTGACGGTACATGTCATATACCGTTTCGTTTTGTCGGTCAGTGTGGATAGATAGTCTCCATCTGGACTGCTGATGTTATCATTCATTCTCCCGTGTATGTACATGGGAAGTCAGAATTATGAAGTCCATTTTCATTGTAAACAAGATAATGGCAATTGAAAAATTAGTAATCTTTAATAATTGAGGAATAGTACATTTGTCTTGAGACTGTTGCATTGTTATCGTCCATTTCGTCCATCGAAATATATTTGTAAAATACATAATAACAATAAGTTCACATATTTTATATCATATATATGAGTAAACTGAAGAAAGCTAGAAAAGTAGATAATTAAGGTCAGGGTTCACAAAAAAACGAAGTAGTATCAATGTTGCCCATGGTCATGTGAACCTGCTGCAGTATTTTAAATGTATCAAAGCACAATTAAAACTATACAAATTATTATAGACACGAATGAAATGTTCATCACATAACCTGTATGTCCACGATGTGAGCACAGGCTGAGCTTTATCATCTTCACAAGAAATTCAAGTTCAAAGTAAAGTCTGCAAGCCTGGTAGTGAGGTTAAATGGCAGAAAACAATGCCTCTGTAAATTATGATCGGAAAACACATTAACCCATCGTACGTGTCAAACAGCTGACTCGGGGGAAACAGATGCTGACGATAGTTTGACTTGTATATATCAACAATCCTTTGATGTCTCCAATCATTGTAGGCATATAGTCATAATTTAGTGGCGTATCGACCATGTCTAGGGTGATAAGGGGATACCCCTCCCCCCCCCCCCCCCCCCTTCTTGGATTTCTTACCCCCTTCGATTACCCTGTAAACAATTATGGCGTTCAGCCCATCTTGCATTTCGTAGCTCTGGTAACAAAATTAAATCAATAAATTATAGGGAAACAAAGTAACAAATAAATATGATAACATGTTCGATTTACTTAGCGCGCCTACACCTAATCTGAAACATTATTTTGAGCGCTCTGCAGTCAAAAGGACACAATATGCCAGCCCGCTCACATTGGGTGCACCATATCCACTCCCTGGAAAGCATTCCTACCCCGAAATGATTTAGCCAAGGCTGCGATTTGGCCTATTTTTACCGATCGTGCTCTGCGTTGACTTTGCAAACACATAACAAGAAACAATTTTCATATTTTCATTCAACGCTTGCCTCGCCTCCTTAATTATTGACGTTCGGTCATCATGGTCATTGTGACTGACGATGTTGTTTTTAACATACAGATGAAAATACGTATTCATACATGATTAGCGTAAATGCGTTCGTAATTGTATACAATGTTTGTATAATTATATTATAATGCATTCATTTATATTTCATATTCCGACAAGCCGGAAATAACATGTTATTATTTAATTCCATTCATTTCTTTAAGTCGCTTGCATAAACAGTTATATAAATACGTCATATTATTAGTATATTCATTCATGTATTTATTTACAATAATAATCACACGTATTTGTGTCCACTCGAATCGCATCGGAAATCATCATCATGCCATGCGCGAGCCAGTATATCAAGAAGCCGAAGCGATGGGACCCACGTCGAAATCAAATAGAGTAATGATATTAGATTGTGTGGGCAACGTTTGATTGTTTTTCTCTCCCATACAGCGAAAATTGATGAATTTGATAAATTGAATCTCGAGTGATTTCGTGACGTGTACCAGCAGTCCCAGTAATGTCATATGCAGATTGTTTGTTTTCTTTTTTTTTAACAGAATGATTGTCATAAAAATGCAAACTAAGGATTCAGCATGCACCATCTGACCTCGTTTCCGTTGAGAATTGTCCATGATTGTATTGTGATGCTGGGTTCAGAGAATTGTGTTATCGGGTTATGATGATTTTATAGCCAATGACAACAAATACACAATCAAGTCTAATGTCTAAAGTGATCTATTAACTTTATGATTTGATTTTTTTTTACGAAATTGATATTTGAGACTTAAATCACATACCAATATAATTCTAAGATTCTTTTGAATGATGACGTGTTACAGTTCCATAGAAGAAGAAAAATATATGATTGCATAAACAGGCCATTCTATCTTTCACAAAAAAAAAAACAATTACTTGCAACCGGTTAAATCTTAAGGATGCGAAGTGGAATATTAAGTCCATGCAAATAAACTATTGTTTAATTATTTTATTAACTCCTTGAGTGCCAAGCTTGCATGTTTGCAAGTTACAATGCACACAAATGTCATAGAGCATTAAAATCCCTGGCACTCAAAGTGTTAAATATATTGCTAAATGTATCGATATTGTTAGTATTATGTGTGACCTATATAATCGAGTCATGAGACTGGGAGTGCTACAACTATAATACGACTTATCAATATCCCTTCAAAAAACATCAAATGAAAATACCATGCGGTTTGTGAGTAGCCCCAAACTTGTAAGTAATCAAATAGGTAGAAACGTCAGTGATTTGGAGAGGGACAATGAATAGATTCGTCCAATAAACAAAGATTTGATGCCGAGGTTAAATTAAATTGCACGTTTTCCGCGGATAGTAAACGTTTATATGACGCTGCATAACTATGGGGAACAGATTCAATATCCTCGCCGCAAGTTCATTTATGATGCGATCTAAATGAGCATTTTCGCATTTTCATTTTCCTCAGTCAACAATTTAAACATTTCGGAGAATTTATGAGGGAGGATACAGACAAGAATATGACATCTGTAAATAGTATAGAATAAAAATCACTAGTATACACTGCAATTGTATAATATGAGCCTGTGTGGTCGTGTCGAAATGTACACTGTATGAATATTTGTGTATTTATAATTGTGAGTATTCATCTTCTTACATTCGTTATATGAAGTCAACAAGAATATGACTAAACCATGTATCATCTTTTCCTCCCAAAGTATCTTTAAATAATTATAGAACAAAAAATTGCTGGATAAAAACATGAGGATTGCCATTCTTGAATATAATGTCACTCACAACAAATTGTCGAACCATGTATGTGATGTTTATCATGCTTGCATGCAAAGAAGGGACGCGCTCCCTATATTTAATAATTTGCCCTCGTTTTCTACGTAACCACATTTCAAAGTACACTCGATGTGTCTGCTCATCAACCCCCCCCCCCCCCCCACACACACACACACACACATACATACATTAACTCCCTCTTTGTATCCCCTCCCCCTCTCCCAATCCCTCCGCCCCACCCCTACCTCCCCGTCTCTCTAAATATATATCTCACTATATATTGTGTTCGCTTCATTGAGTTGGTAACTATACTGCATTATCTCGTATACATCATTTACATTATAATACATAAAAATGCATCACTATCTTTTTTTTTGTTTTTACAAAGGTCGTCTTCATTCTGTCCATTACTGTCACATTTCATTTAGTACAACAATTTTAAGCAATAATTCCTCTTGGATACAGTATATATTGCATATGGGCGTCCCATGGCCAAATGCACGTGATGCACAACATAATCAAAACTGAAATCTGACATATCATCAAAGACTTAGTTTCAAGGATTGTCATTGAACAGTTTTCAAAATCTAGACGGAAAATATATTTTGGAGATGGGTGTCTGTCGACATGGTTTAAGTGAAATGTCGTTAAAATGTACCTTCGTGATTAAATGATTGCATTTGGTTGCCCCACGGCCGAATGCAAGTGATATACGTTTAACATAATTAAAACTGTAATAGTAAATATTAAATATTTAGTTTCAAGGATTGTCATTGAACAGTTTCAGAAATCTAGACAGAAAAAAAAATATGTTCACCAACGCTGCCTTAAAAAGGTTGGGCGGGTGTATGCCAATGAAAGTAAAAATGTCGTAAAAAGTAACTTGATTTTTATCACTAAAATATTGCATTTGTTTGGCCAAATAAAAGTGATGCCAAACATAATTGAAACTGACAAATGGAATAATAACGATTTAATTCCAAGAAGGTGCATTGTATAGTATCAAAATATAGACAAAATCTGACAGTTGCCTTACATTCAAATATTATTATAGTTTTGTATCGTTTTGTTGTGGGCTTTTTTTTAGGGGGGGGGGGGGTCTTTCAAAGTGAACAAATCATTAAAAAAATATTTTTTTCTAAACCTTTCAAAATGCATGAGTTAATTTTGTCATGGGGGGGGGGGGGAATCTTATCCATGATCATGGGCGAAAAGTGTGCAGGAAAATAGATCTCTATCATGTAATATCAATACAGTATATCATTCAATGTTATTATCATTTAACAATTTATCATAATTTCAATACAAAGTCTCACAACAAGATTCTTTACTTACTTTCTTTGTTGACTTTATTTTTATGCTCCTATATAATAGGTGATAGTCATGAAATCATGTATACTAGACCTATCGACGCTTCGAATATTGTACATTGAGGTTACCTGCAAACTGTTTATACAAAACAGTCCTCTATATCATATTGTATGTGAGGGGGTATACCACTATGTCCTTCTCCTTCTTTTCTTTTTGCCATTCATTTCATGCTCCGGGGCGATGCATTTCATCATGTCATGCATGTGCAGGAAAAATATATTTATATCTACGTTTTCTGATAAACACAAACATATCGTTCTCAGTGCTTTTCTGAAGAGCACTCGGTGCTCCCCAGGCGAAACATTCAATCATGTGCTGGAAAATACATACTCCGAATCTATCATACTGTATAATATTATGTTGAAAACACCAACATATCTTTGAATTCTCAATATCATGAATATAAATAATCTTTCCAAAAAGAACCTTAATTATTTATTTTTGCTTAAAAAAAACCCCATATGTCCACGACGATGCATTCCATCATGCACAGGAGAGGATATACCTCGAATCTATTATTTTACATCTAGCGTTGTCTGATAGCACAAACATATATATATATAAATAGAGAGAGAGAGATTCCAATACAATATCTTACAAAAAGGGATTATTATTTTATTTTTGACAATCGCTTCGTGCTCCGCGGCATTCAAAAGTCACACTAAAGAAGGGCAGGGAAATATATATTCTGAATTCATCACACACAGTATGTAATGTATGTATAGCATTTTCTTTAAACACAAATGTATCTTTTTATAATATACAGTATTTTATTAAAAGGACTATGATCAGTTCGTGTTCCATGCTCTGCGGCAAAACATTCAATCATGGCAGGATAAGATATAACTCTTATCTATCACATACATTATGTATATATAGCATTTCGTGAAAACACATTTTTGTAATAACAAAATCTAGAAGTAATACAAGAAGTATTAAGGGGAAAATATTCCGTGCTCATGTATGTGACATTGTGATTACGTGCAAGTAAAGTAATCTCGCATCTAGTAGCTATAGTACAGTATACTGACAATATTTTCTTATAAGGCATTATAAAGTTTATCTTTTGCAACACTTACTCCAAGCTATAGCTGCTAGGAGAAACAATCCATCAAATTCATTATAAAAAAAAGACATACCGCAAAGATTATTCTTGTAATATACAATGTTTCTATATGTAATATATACGGTAAGTCTATTCAATATCAAACAAAACATGTTATAACAACAGTGATTTGTGTTTGTTCAGAATGTATGGAATGACTTCATGTTCCTAGGCGATCCATTACATCATGCTGTACATTGAGGACACTTTTGGAAACTATGTTTTTACAACGGTGATTTTGTTTAACTTGACTTGCCTCTACCTCAATATTACATCGACGCAGGTCACTGCCATTACCTGGAACATAATATTATATGTGTTGGATCTGTGAATCATAATCATAATTATATGCTATCGTTGGACCATATCGTATTTGAATATATTATGTTGGAAGAAAATGCTCGATCACATAATGTGTTGGAACATATATATGTTGGAATAAAAATAAATACAACTTAAGAAAGACTTCGTCGATTAAATATATAAAGTAAAAAATTAACAAAACAAACTCGAAAACGCTTCTAATCTAAGGAACATTTCCTTTAATTCGATTCCTTTTTACCGGTTATAAGTCTTCAGGAAAACTTTTGTTGGAATATATATACATGTATATATATATAAATGTATTGTAAATGCTGTATGTTGGAACAGTTGGAAGTTTGGAACATAAAAGTATGATTATGTGTTGGAGCATATACAATTGTTGGAAGTTGACTTGGAACATATACAGTATACAAAATTATATGGTGTAACATATATATGTTGGAACATATAAAATAGTTTGAACATTATATACAGTATAACAAATTATATGTTGGAACATTATATACAGTATAAAAGATTATATGGTGTAACATATATATTTTGGAACATATAAAAATGTTGGAGCATTATATACAGTATAAAAAATTATATGGTGTAACATATTATGTTGGAACATTATAAACAGTATAAACAAATTATATGGTGTAACATATATATGATGGAACATATATATGTTTGTTGGTAAGTGCATCCACCTCTGGAATAAAAGAGAGATACCAGTGTATGAGTGACTCACCGTCAAGTCCCTATTCTATCTAAATGCGTGCCATCGATCTTACATCGTGCACACAGATTTACCTTCTTTTTTTTTGTATTCCTCTAGGTAACGGTGAGCGAAATGAATTGCGACAAAAAGAGACGGCCCGATTGAATTGTCAATTTGTCTTTTTTATTCCAAGCGGAATTCATGAAAAATCGATGTTTATGCGGTTGTGTGTTATTATGTGTATAATGTTTGTGTGCCTCTATGTTGTGGACAAACCCGTTCGTGCATTGCTTTGCATATACGAGGAAAATGAATTTCGACAAAAAGTTGCGACATGCCCGATTGAATTTTTGTCTGTTTTCACTTTAATTGAGCATTAATGGAAATCGATCTTCATGCGGTTATTGATAGTATTTGTATTTGTATGTACGCATGTAATTTGTTTGCTTGTATATACATTATATAGGTGAACTTGGCATTTGTGTTTGCGTATATCCGTTAAGCCATTAAGTATGATCCTGCATTACAAACGCAATGTTCAGTGAACAAAATAAAATGTGACAAAAATAGACAACCAATTGAATTGTCTTCTATAGACCATTGTATGAAATCGATATTTATGCGGTTGTGAATATTTGTGTGCAAATTATGTGCGCATGTTTGTTTGTAAACCTGTATGTGTAGGTAAACTACGAATTCTGAGTATCCATTAAACATTATCTTGCGTTACATACACATGATGCATGACGCACCTGAACGAAGGTGATAGGAATGAAATGCGACAAAAATAGACGGGTGATTGAATTGTCTGTTTTCTATGTATTCCACAGAGAATTCATAAAAATCGATCTTCTCGCGGTTGCGATGGGTACGCTCATGCCTCAAGTCTGTAATACGACTGTTGGTCTGTCTGTCTGTATGTATGTATGTATGTATGTTTGTATGTAATTATGTATGCATGAATGTGTTTTGTGTCCATAGCTCTTTTCCTTGTCATGCTTGTGGGGGTATACTAAATGTAGACATTCGGACAGTGTAGGAGGCAACTTGATAAATGAGGTAGGGCGATTGACCCGTGTGGGGGTTCACATTCTCATTGCTGCCCCCCCCCCCCCCCCCGTTCTAAGAACAAAGTTACGTTTCTTTTTCTTCTTCATATTGGCACAGGTTTCCCCCTCGTGTTCATTCCTGCCTCCGAGCATCGGTCGAGAAGGTGAACGGAGCTAAGTCACTTGCACTTCGGAGATAACCATGTTTCATGTTGGGGAACCTTGTATATAGAAACACCAAAACGAACTATCTTGTATTCGTTGTATTATTCCCCAAATTAGACATCATTAGTATCTAATTATTTTGCATAACATATAAAAGCCTATAAGATGGTATGCAGAACATTAATTTAGCAAACGGTTGACTTAACGCCCTTATCACTGTAACCCGACATCCTTAAATATTAGTCCTATACAGGGTGGCCCAACAAAACAGAACAGGGTACTTGCCAATATACAGACACGTACATACTATGATCAATGGATAGACACTCGTTTTAAAGAAAATTTGGTACCAAGAACATTAATTTTGGTCGAGTAATTTTTGTTCTATACAGACTGTCCCAGAAAAAACGAAACCGGGTTTCATGGCAAAAATTTTCTGTCATAATGAATAATTTCTTTGATGATATATATATGTCTGAAAAGCTCTGTGTCTCTTCTTTCATTTGATGTACAACTTATGGCACATAATTCACGCAAGACTGAATTAGAACAATGGAAAGAGGTGTTACCAAAATTCGATTTGCGCGCAGAAATTGCAAGTTTGGGTGAGGTTTTGGGGAGAGTTTTAAGAGTAGTAAACGTACTTCTTTTGAAAAAGGACAGACACCGCATGAAAATTCATAATTTTATCTTTTATATGACACCTCATGATTAAAAAATAAATTATATATGCCAGAGAACGAGTACAATGAAATCATGCTTGATTCCAGCCCAAATGGGTAATTTTCCTGATCTAGCCTGTTTCCCATGGTTTCCCTGATCCCCATGTTTGTGTAAATTCACTCATGCATCAAAGTCCATTGTCAGGAAAGGTGAGCGACTTCTTACTCAACTTTCACTCATTTGGGCAGAAATCAGGCATGGTTTCATTGTACTCGTTCTCTGGCATAAATCATTAATTTTTTTAGCATGAGGTGTCATGTAAAAGATACAAATATGAACTTTCATGTGGTGTTTGTCCTTTTTAAAAATAAGTACGTTTGCAACCCTTAAAACTCACCCAAACTTAAAATTTATGCGTGCAAATGGAATATTGGTAACACCACTTTCCATTGTTCTAATTCAGTCATGCTTGAATTATGTGCCATAAGTTGTACATCAAATGAAAGAAGAGACACAGAGCTTTTCAGACATATATATATCATCAAGGAAATTATTCATTATGACAGAAAATTTCTGCCATGAAACCCGGTTTCGTTTTATCTGAGACACGGTGTATAGGGCGCCTTTAATGACACCATGTCAGGTTCAAATTGTTGTCAATTTCTACGAGGTCGGTGCCTGAAAATAGCCATACACGCCCGTCATAGCATCAAGCAGTGATCAGTACGAATACTTTTGTCCATACGCATTCCAAAAATTAATGTGCTTGGTATCAAATTTCCTTTAAACAGATTATCTATCCAGTGAACCATAGTCCTTACGTTTCTGTATAATGGCAAAAGTACCCTGTTCCGTTTTTTTTTTTTTTTTTTTTTTTGGGGGGGGGCACCCTCTAGTACGTCTGAGTATTAAATTACCACGGTGAGGGGTCACGTGTGACTAACGAAGCCCCCATTCAAGTAAATAAAATAAAATTGAAGAAACAAAAGACGGAACAAATAAATAGCACCCCCCCCCCCCCCCCACACACACACGCACACACACACACCCAGTGCTTCGCAACTGGCCTTCACTAACGCATTCAATGCACGTATACATACTCCATTTAAAGTCATATTTAATTTAATGCGCATCACTCAACAAGTTGCATCTCTAGCAATCCGATTTGAAGAAGTCACGTCGAGGGTTATATTAAACAAAAAATCGGAATTGTGTGCGTGCCTTTCTCAGGTATTTCAGCCTCACACAAAATGTGAATAATTCGGAAAAGGTTTTTACGAAAGGACACGCTTTCTTGAAAGGTATCCAAATGGACTCTATATAGTGCATCACGTCCATGAAGAACAGGGGTGTGTCAAAGGAGGGCAAAAGGGGGGAGTCCCCCTCCCATGATGTGATTCATGCCCCCCCCCCCCCTTGTGTCCCATTTCATTTAACGTTTTGATTCATTTCAATTCATCAAGCAATTCAAGAAAAAAGCAAGATAACTATTAGTGTCACAACACATATATGCCTCTTGTCATGCTTGTAGAAAACTTGCACTTCAAATGGGAGTAATTGCCCAATAGCAATCGAACGACTAACATGATTAATGGCAGCAGCTATAATGATTGGATGTTGGTGTATAGTCAATTAGTTACAATAATTTTGGAAATTTGCAACAATTTGAAAAGGTTTAATTTTTTTTAAAATCAAGCAATTCAAGTAAAAAGCAAGATAACTATTAGTGTCACAACACATATATGCCCATTGTCATGCTTGTATAAAACTTGCACTTTCAAATATGATCATAAACACCTCCGCATCCAGCGTAGCTTTACCCTGGTTACCCCTGGCCACTGAAAAGGAAGGGTAAAATAGATGTGTGCTTTCCCCATTATTGGCATGCGGTTGTGTAGCCAGAATTTTCTCAAGGGAGGGAGTGGGGGTTGCGGGAGGGGGGGGGGGGGGGGGGGGTTGACAGCGATCACCTAAGAAGTTAAACTACGTACTGTACATGCAAGTCCTCATGTTAGCATTCAAATGCCGTCTCAATATACAGTCATAATACATTTTATCGACAAATGAAACATGACACAACGTTGCGCTAATAACGGGACCAAATTTGATTGAATCTATATGAAAGCGTTTAGTTACCAGTGCAACTACCTCAACCCCCCGTTAGGCCCTTCCTCGTTTGACCTATAGGTACGCCAGTATAAGCAAAGCAAACCTTTGAGAATGTCACGTCCCGTCTAATGCTACGAACTATTTGAACTTGGAAAGTGTCGACGTAGACAACTGCAAATGTCACCATCTGAATATATTTCTTTCTATTTTTAGTACGTTGAATAAATCAGCCCTGTTTTGTAATTATCTTGAGGTAGCGCCTACCCCTTAAACAAAATTATATTTTCCCTCCCCCCAAAAAACAAACAAAAACAAAACAAAACAAGACAAAACAAGAAGAAAAAATAAGGGGAAAATAACAACAACAACAACAACAACAACAACGGCCCACACTTTACTTGTTTCATTGCGAATAGGAGATTGAATCAGAGGCATGGCTACGGGGAGCAAATTGACAATTACCATATACTGTAAGAATGTTGACTGCAACATTATACCGTGTCTATTTTAGCTCATTTTGCTCGCCATAACCAAGGGGATACCATGCCCCCTCCACCCCCCCCCCCCCCACCACCCACTCACATCCTTCCCCTCCCATTCCGTATGTGTTGACCTAACTACGCCAATGGTTAGGATTCTTATTACCATCATGTCAGTGTAATGTACACCAAAATTAGGCTCGATATACATCATAAAACTCACACGAAATGCACATGTACGTAATCCAATTATTTTAATACCACTAAAAACAGCTACGTGTATGTATGGTAAATATTTATCAGTTAGCACGTACTCTAAACGCGATTACACACAATATCTAAATAATGGTGCTGTTACAATATGCTTACCCCACCCTAGAACACAAATCCATAATATTATTTACCGCATGCAAGTGCAAAATATTGAGCTTGAATTATGTTTGCGCAACATTCACCGCAGGGCTCGACAAACCTAACATGAAATACGTTTTAGTGAAATTGATTTACCGCCCTGAGGTTCCTGTTGATCGGCCTTCACCCTTCGATCTCCTCCATGCAATATTATTTCCATTTTCCCATCATACATTTCCCCAATAATCATGGAAACAAAGTCTTCCCTCTCCATGTATGTAACCCCCTCCCACATTGTACATGTTCTGCCTCTTGAATTTGCATTTCAGACTCGTTTCTCACGTTCCTTCTGCCCCCTTTTCATCCTTTTTGTAGGATGACAATTTTTTTGTTGTTGTTATGATGGGAAATTTTAAGTTTCCATTATTTTTCTCTTCCAATAGTAAACTTTTCCTCTCAATGATGTAAACCCCTCCCCCATTCTACCTCAGTCTCAAATTAATATTCATTTTCAGTCTCGTGTTTCAAGTCTCATTGGCCCTCTTTAGTTATCATTTATTCCTCTAATGACATGAAGGACAAAGTCGTCCTCTATCGCCTTGTAGCCCTCTCCACCATTTTACCTCTCAATTTTGCATTATATTTCAGACTCTCGCTCACGTTCCATAATTCGACCCTTATTTAACCTTTTGTGATGGGAATAGTTTGTTAATACCTCTCAAAGTGAAGTTTTCCTCTCCATTAAACCCCTTCCCCCATTTTACCATCAACTTTTTCGTCAGGCTTTTTTGTTCACGTTCGCTTCGCCCGTTTCTACCCTCTCTGCATTAATTTGTGTTATTTTCAATTGTATTCCAATAAAAACACTACTCCTGATTTTAGACTCATGTACCCGCCTATCCACATGTCATCACTGTTTAACTTATAACATGCTTATGGTGTGTACTATACATCCCAGAAAGAAGTTTGTCTTCCTTTACGTTCCCCCTTTCTCCTCTTGATACATTATTGTTCGAACCCCATCATTTATTCCAGAAATAACGTCTTCCTCTCTATTGCAACCCCGTCTCTCAACGTCATCCATCTCTCCGATATAGTTCACCTTTCAGATTACCATTTTCCTACAGCAACACGTTTTATCATGCGAATATTGCATGCATGTACATTTCAGACTTCAGACCCTTATCATGTTCACCCCAATAACTCATCTCTCCAACCAATGTTGTCATTTTGTTCCCTTTATTAATTTGAAAATTAAAGACTGCTTCCCACTTGTTCCATCTCTCAAATTATTTCCCTTTCAGTTTCTATTTTGCCCCCAAATTCCATCTCTTGTTCATGTTGTTACGCATGCTCGATCACCACCCACCACCCCCCCCCCCCCCCCCCGCCCGCCCCGCCCGCCCCCACAACCATCTCCACACCTCGCGTTTATCCCTCGCTCCCCTCTCCAATATTGTTTTATTTCCCATCATTTATTCCAATAATACAGTCTTCCTCAACATTCTCCCCTTGCGCGCCACTACTTCCGTCCAATCTCCAATCCGCCTCTCAGACAATGTCAGAGTCCCGTCTCTCCTCCTTTATCCCGATTTCTTTTCACTTGTGATTTTGTTTATTTCCCATCATTTATCCCAATAATAAGGTCCCTTTCATCTTACTCTCCTTGTTATTTCACCGGAGTTGCACCCCACTTCCAAGTATCCAATCCGCCATTTAGATTCTTGTTTGTCCCCTTTCACCACGCTTTTTCCCCACTTTGTGATTGTGTTTATTTCCCATCTATTATTCCAATAATAAGGTCCTCTCGCGTTATTGTACTGGAGTTGCATCCCTCTTCCAAGTATACTTTCTCCCTGTTTAGTCCGCTTATTTCTCCCCCTTGTTTGTCCTTTCATATGTTTCCCATCACTTTATTCCAATAATAAGGTCCCTCACGTACTCCCCTTACGCGGTTGCACCCCACTTTCAAGTCTCATATCCACCTTTCAGATTTGTGTGTCCCCCCCCCCCCTTTCTCCGCTTGTCCTCTCCCTAACATTTTACCCCGCTTGTTACAACTCGAGGTTACTGTTCATTTCCTATCATTTATTTCGTGTCTCTTCAACAGCCACCCCCCCCCCCCCTCCTCATCTCCTCTTCAGTACCCGTTCAGACTATCGTTCTTCCCCCTTTACCCCTCATTCTCCGCTAGCATATCAGTTTTCATTTCCCATTTCTCCCCTTTCGCCCATCATCCTCCCTCACAGCGTTATTGTTCATTTCCCATTATCTATTTCAATATTAACGTTTTAGTTTTTACCGTCATTGGCCTCACCGTGTCTTTTTGTATAGTTTGTAATACATGTATAAAGCACATTTTCATCTTATATAGTTCCATAAATAAATAAATGTTTAACCGATTGGCCTTGAACGCTTCCCGCTCATCAGCACATTATGTTTTTGATCACCCGCAATTTATTTGAACGGCCTAGACAGCAACCCCAAGCATCATCCCTCTTTTGGTTACAGAGTAGTATGGGAGTACGGGGGTAGGGTATATTCGTCGGCTGATTGAGAGTCAGAAGGGAGTTAGGTCGATTTTTAGCTAAATGGAGTCTTGTATAATCTTGGTTCTTGTAGGTTAGAACCTCAACTAAGTGATACCAAATTTCTAGATAATACTTTTGAGAATCAGAAGGGTGTTAGGTCGATTAGTAGCTAAATGGATAAGCTTGTATTATCTTGGTTCTTGTAGGTAAGAGCCTCAACTATATAGTGATACCAAATTTCTAAATAATACATTTTCATAACTTTACAAATATTTCTCAACAATAATTAAAGAGATCAACATTTGGGTTTTAACAGAGCTCCAAAATTAATAATTAATCATGATTATCTCTGCAGGACAAAATGTGACTTAGCGCCCTTCTCTTTATCAAGCCATTCGCCGTTTTCCCCCTAGTCATCAAAATCTGCGCCCGGGTGAAATTTCCAATAATCAATCTTCTTTTATTTCATTACTCCACACATTCACTCTCTCCCCCTGCTCATGTTTTCTGTTTTTATTCTGGTGAAATTTAAGCCTACTTCTTTATTGACCGATCTGGAACCAGAACTGTTCGGCACCTTCCTATCAAATATTGCAGATCTAGAATCTTGATTGTGCTTTATTCAATGGAGCTTCCTAATTTGTACAGAGTTATATAATAATATTCACCAAGAAACACACACATATAGGCGACATAAGTGAAACATAAATATGATAAATGAAGTCATGAAAATATGAAGGGTATAGTAATGTATTGGACTTGGGAATAATCATACGCTGATCAAATTGCAACACACAAGAATACATTAATACGCACATTTGTGTACGTATACTTCAACGTATATATATATACTTCAACGTATCATTTTCATAATCATACTATTGATGCACGGTTGACAGGTCTCATGGCAGGTATACCACGTTATGCGATATTAATATGATAAATTGTTTGTGAAGAGCTTTATGTTCACATGAATTAGCAATTTAGATGCATCATTATAGACTATAAGATTTTATACTAACACTTTTCATGTACATTAGGAAGTTTATCAGCAAGTCAATTTCTTCGAACTACGATCATTTATTTTTTGACAAATTCTTTAAAGGGATCTAGTAACAGTCATTTTCCAATCCTCAAAACTTACTTCGACGAGGTATAGCGGTTCTCTCATAGGCCTACCTTGTTGTATTCGTATGGGACCATTTACAAATAACACAATTACGAATTTCCCGTTCGTTAAAATATATTTACGATTAAATTGTTGGACTTTTCAACTATCCACTGGATAGTTATAACCATGTACACATTCAGTGCAATGAATAGTGAATATCACTATCATTTTCGCTCATTACTGGGCCATTTAACATACATTTAACATAAAATCTTCACACATTACCTTAGTGGACATATATCACAACCGTACACATTGTAGCAACCATTTCTCACTGTTTGCACATGTCAAAAGAGTTACTAGATCCCTTTAAAGGGCAATTGAATCTTATAAATATTATTTTTTATTATTTTGTTTAATATTATAATTATTTGCAAGTTTAAGCAAAACAGATAAAAAGGTATATCGACAATTTTGAACAGACTTATTCAAGTGACTGAAATTTCAAGACTTACAAATAACCGACTTTGGTAAAGTGATTGTGACGTCATGACAGACTGCTTAGCATAAGTTATGTACGGGAAAATTACAAATGTCTTCTTCTTTTTTTACATAATATGTAGCGTAAATTGATTAGACATTTTAATTTTGATCGAACAGTTTTATCTTTCTTGTTTCCAAGTTGACCAACGTTGCTCACACGTTCTATGAATAACCAAAAGTGATATAGTTTTCGCGTCATAAACGATCCACTAAATTCAAAATATTTTTTCCAAAAGTAATACGTCATATGCCAATATCATCATAATATTCTTCTAAATAGTGTGTAACAGCTTCCATAGAAACAAACGCTGTTTACCTAGTGAATAGGTGGAAAATGATGTCGGATATCATCATCTACTGCCCATTTATTTTCGCTACAATCGAAAAGCGTTCCGGAACGCTTTTCATGTCAATCATAAATATATAAGTTATAAGGGACATTAATAAAAAATGAAAACCCATTATTTTCATCCTGTTAAAATAAGCCAAGCAACAAGATACAAAAGAAATGTGAAGGTTCCAAGTGGCTTAGGTTGAATTTGACAAAGTTAATGGATCACTTAAATACAAACAAGCCATTATTTAATTTTATTGTTTTAATTTTTTTCTTTCCGCATAGGGGCGGAACATTTTCATTAAAAAAAAACACTGTTTAATCTAGTGAAAAGAGGTAAAAATTGTTGTCAGACATGTCAGATATTATCATCTACTGCCCACTGATTTTGACTACGGTACACAATCGAAAAGCGTTTTGGAACTCTTTTCATCTTCACAATGATAAGGCCATAATTATTTGGTTTTACTTCGACACAATACCATGAGTACAGAGTGTAAATCTGTATAGACTATTTCACGTGATAATAATATCCAGTAGCGTATATAAACGGGGGCCTCAACAAAAGTTAGGACATGCGACAGTCATATCCATGATAACGGTGACACCATTATAGACAACAGTACAGTAAAGTACTCTACAAATAAGGAAGATATCACTCGGCGCCTTTTTAAATTGTCTTCATTCACCTATATGCCTGTTCTGCCTATTTACACCATCCCGTCATCGCAGCCGTGCATGGTGCACACGAACGGCATTCTAAAAGCATCGATCATTGACATGATTGACCTCGTCTTCAATGGCGTAGGCGTATAGCTAGGATTGAGTGCCAGGAAAGGGGTATATTGAGGTAGTGGGGTAGTTACGGGGGTGGGGCACAGTACGGTAATTAATTTGACCTTGACAAAAATGCAAACATCACGGTAACAATATTATTCTTGAAAAATAACAATATATATACACACAGAATTCGAATGTGCCCACCCCCCCCCCCCCCCCCCAATAATTCGAAATCATGTTTGCTTTTTCTTGCCGTGAAATGTTATATATGTATAATAACTAAGTGTGAAGTTATTATCAATGTCGATTTTAATTTTGTTTTAAATATCAATACATTTGAATACGTTAGCGAACTTGTACATTTGTAAAAACTGTATTGAGGGGACACGATTGTATATTTGGGGTAATTGCATAGGCATACAAGGCGGGGGCTACGGGCTAGGGGCTGGGTTTGGGTATAACACAAATATTATGTTGCCAAAAGGCACCTTATAGTCGGACAAAATCCTCGCTATCATATTTGAACAAATTTAAACCCTCGTAACATATTTGGATACATCCGGGCAAAACTAGCTCGTTTTCGGGCTAGATAATAGGGCTAGCATGACAGGAAGGATTTTATTCGGGCAACCGACCCCTTTTAAAAAATAATTTGCCCATGGGTATCTGCCGCGCCCGTGCCCCCTTGGTGAGGCCTGTTCCACTACTCGTGTTCAATATTTACTCAGGTCCACGTACAACCCACTTATATTTTCCTATCACATTCCACTTGAAGCAAGTGAAAGCCTAATCAAATCCAGGGGAGTACGGATTCCAAAAAAAATTGTCTAGGGGCTGGTGTTTTAGCCCGAATTTCATCTTTCACATTTTGCACCTAACTAAAATAAAAGAATTCCCAGACTCGCTACATAAATATGAAGTTAATTTTGCCGGAGTGCTAGTATTTATAACAACTTAATATCGGGCAGGGGGCTGCAAACTCGCCAGTCCCCTCCAACTCCCCTTCCCCTACTTCGTTCGCCAGTGACAAAATTGGCTAGACCTTCTTTCACGCTGCCCTCCATTTGGGGATAGCTGACTAGATTATATACAATCTCAGTAGATTCAGAAGGCTGTCGAAAACAGAGGCAATCGGGATAGATTATATGAACCCCTCCACCGACGGATTGCACAGCTTGAGGGGTTCGTGATGATGTTGGGGTTATTTTAAACGAACATGGCGAAAGGAAATTCAGTGTCTACTGCGTGCATATCAATACGTAGTAACGGTTGCATCCCCCAGTGTCGGACAGAATGATCTGGGGGGGGGGGGGGGGGGCACTACAATTATTTGAAGAGTACTTAGTACTTATTATGTATTTGGTGGATTTTTAAAACAAGTTTCCCCCTATTTTGTTCATTGTTTTGGTCAAATTGTTGGGGGCACAGGCCCCCGTGCATCCCCCCCCACCCCCCCCCCCCCCCCCCGTAGCTACGCCACTGGTTGCATCCCATTAGTACCCATGTTTGCTTTATTATGAAAGAACATGGCGATAGGAAATTAAATGTCAGATGCGTGTACAAATGCACCCATATTATTTATATTAGTCATCTCGAGGTGGTGTTTAGGTTACTATGAACAACATTGCGAAAGGAAATGCAATGTCTCGGTAAAGTATGTATTTACGGTGATATGCTTGCACCCCCATTGATATCCTTCCCACTCACTGCCCAAAATATTGAAACAAAAACAACAACGACGAAAATAAACATGGAAACAAAAAGCATAAATAGGCTTAACAATTTGAAATATATTGTCTGTCTCCTTGTTTATCCGTCAGAGAGTTAATTCATTTTCCATATTTGTTCTTGAACAAAATACACACATGAGCATAGCAACATTGTAAAACGGACAAAGTGTGGGAGAACGTATACCGGGTCTGCATGGTTCGAGCGTTGGTAATTATAATGTAACTTTTAGCCTATAATTCTGCTTTCGTAACACACATTTTCCGCAAAAAAGTTGCAATGTCAGATGTAATAACCTTTTTCACAGTGTATCCCTTTCGTATGAAAAGTCAAGTCGTAGGAAACATTGCCCCCCCCCCCCTAATTCAACTGAATAGCAGTCCGCTTCCCATCCACTTTCCTGTGTAAAACTGTATATAATGTATAAACAAACGTGTATATCAAGCATGCGTTAAATCGTCCGGATCACCTATAGCTGCTCGTAATCGCCTCTTTCGCTCGCAGTTTATCTTCCTATTTTTCTCAGTGCAAAGGGTATAATAATAGACTTACAACATAGTCTATGGTATAATGGTATCATGGGATAAGGGGACAACATCTTCTTGATGAGTATTGTCCCCGTCCTGCTGCCCCCCACGGTGGGGACATGGATTTAAAAAAAAATACATAACATACCTTCCTTGATATTATTAATTTTGAGTGATGATCAAAAGTTCTTCCTTTGTAATGTATGTGTATGTGTACAGTCATAAATGTGATTTTAATTATAAGGCATGATGAGGATTGCATAATTATCTACATACATAATCAGTGAATTTTAATGTGAATTTAACATAGTTTGGGCTAAGTCAACGCCTCTTTATGGGAGGTGTTACACCCCCCCCCCCCCCATCGCCCCCTCCCCAATGTTTCGTTGGCGACGTAATGCATTGCACGAATATCATCTGCATCGGCGGAGATTTAGGGTGATGTAGCATCTCTAAACAAAAATCTCGATTTGCCGGATGAAATGTGAATTTGAGACAGTGGCGTTGCAAAGACAAACTCTGAAGGGAGTATACTGTATAATTATCAATCAAGAATCAGCGTGTGCCGTAATAGAGTTTACATAATACTCTTATCTTTACCATTTCCCCAAAAATATAGGGGCAATTAAAGGGGCTAAGTGCCACTTTAGTTACCCCCCTGATCATGCTGATCTAAAACAACATTATAATTAATATGTTTACTGTGATTTGTTTCGGTCCGACATGTTTGGGGCTGTCAGTTATGAATTTGATTACTAAATGCTGAATCCCTTTAGTTACCGGATGCGCCTACAACATTACATCCAAATCAAACAGTATTGTTTTCAAATAAACAGATAAAGGTCATTGGCTTCTGTCAAATTGATAGTAATCCTCATTATTTATCACGTTTTATGATCGGTTATAATCTCTGTTTTGTGCGTACCTACCTGGCTCAAAACATTAATATTCATGTCACCTGCCAGCGTTGTTTGGGCTATAAAGTGAGGCATTTGAAAAAGATCGTGCATTTCAACATATCACAATTTGATCATCGGGGGGCCTCGAGTTTCATAATCGAATTTCACACTGTCCCGTATATGCATTTCTGTGCAAACATTCGTGTGAACATTTAAGATTTTGGTTATAATATTCCACATAATTATTTAAGGAATGTTCTTTTGCATTTTGCAGCTGCATTGCTGGGCATCGTGTTTTCACCTACTAAATGATTCACGGTAAATGATGGTTTAGAGGCGATTCCCATCTGAATGAAACTCTTCCTCAAGTGTTGAAGAGTAGCGGTAAAATATATTGATGTGTTTTCATTTTGGAGCGGCATGAATGGTGCATCTCTCGAGGCGCTAATCAGCGAGGCAGGTGGATATTTTTGTATTACATTTAACGAGAAACAAACGCTTCTCACATGGCATCACTTCCATCAACTGAGATTAGGTGATAAACAGAATAAAGAAGAAAGAAACTGGATAAAAGTTAGAATGAATATTCCCGCCAAATTTCTGAAAGTGTAATCTAGATAAGAGAGGATGATGCTAATTTTGTATATAAGTATCATAAGAAGAGACAAACGCTTCTCCCTTGGCATCACTTTACATCAACTGAGATTGGGTGATAAACGGAAAGAAAACAGCTTTTCGATTAACAAAAAAAGAATCAAGAGGAAGATGAATAAAAGTAAGAATCTATGCATGTCCGCCAAATGTATGACCGTGTCATACAGAAAAGACTATTATTGGCTGATGCTGTTTTTTTTTTTTTTATCTCACCAATGTATGACGATAATTAAAGGGATAGTCGAGTTTTGGTAAAGTGTTTCATACAAACGACTAAGTAAAAAGCCTATTATCATTCAAAAAGAGCTGTTAAAACTCAAGAGGGCGCTCTCTAAAAACTCATTGGTTTCAACCATTTTTTATATTTAAAAATTGTGCATGTGATGTTTTGTTAAACTAATGATTAAATAGAGAGATCATCAACAACTATTTAAAAACATCTTTTGTACATTTTTGAAAAGTGTAAGCATTTTTCTTTTCAACGGCTGGTTCAAAATTATTGAATTATTGTGGGGCCCCACAATACATACAAATGCTTATATTGATGGATATTGCAGCCGTCTCTGAAGCGATTTTGATCAAATAAAGTTTATTCTGTCATTAAAATTGTATGCTCTTTCAAATTTGACACTCAGTTTTTCGTTACCTCACAAAAATTTATCTCGTGCAGCGTCCTCTATACCAAAACTCAACAATCCCTTAAAATTCGCGTGTCCTGTGTATAGAGATGCTTCATGTTAATATGGTTTGCAAAGTCGGGCAAAATATACAGTCAAATTCAAAGGGTGTGCTTAAAAATGATACGCATTTGAACACGAGTTATCTGTTTTTCTCGTTCAATTACATATTCCTGTTAGCCCTTTTTCTACAGATTTCCAGAGTGCCACGGGAAACTAAAATAAGGGGAAACAAGATGTGGGCTGGACATCAGAAAAACTTGTACAGATCAAGCTTTTTCAAACAAAGTGCAATAGAAGCTTAACTCTATCCAAACTGGGATTTTCAAATGGGGTCAAAAGAACCACTAAAACCCTTCCTGTCGGAAAGAACACACTCATCCACATTGTGAACACACAGGCCCGAATTCTCATCAGTGGCTCAACTTGCGCCCGGCCAAAAAAGACAGAGACTATGGGTAACGAGTTAGACCATGGTAACGAGTTAGACGAGTTAGACGAGTTAGACGAGTTAGGTAACGAGTTAGACGAGTTAGACCACGGATACGATGTATCCGTAGCGAACGGACGTGTCCTCGAGAGAGCTCCCGCCTCAATCAACATATAATGTGCATAAATCTCTGTTTCTACTGAGCAATTATCATCAAGACATGAGCAAAGCTCCCTATAACCTGAGAGCCAGATCAAGTTGCAAACCAAGTGAGAAGTCCAGCAATATTACCAGAGGAATATCCAGCAGAAAATCCAACAAAATGACTGACACGCCCATTTCTTCACCGTCACATCAACCGGTCTTAAATCCCGCGCCCGGGAACAGGGATCACGTGACCCCGTTGCCCGCTACCGCCGCTGACGCCAGCATTCTCACTGAAATGCGATCTATGTTCAAGGATCTAACTGTACAAATGAATTCGAAATTCGACCTTGTGATCGCTGATATTACCGCCATAAAACGTGAGTTAAACATAACTAAAAACGCAGTAATTGATCTTGAGAAAAGTGTTGATTTCAATGATTCTAAGATAAAGAATTTGGAGAAAGAAGTTCTTCCGAAAATCCACGAGCAGCTCACTAAGAAAAGTGAGGAAATAGAGGACAAGTTGATCCTCTTGGAACTTCATCAGCGCAAACAAAATCTACTGATATATGGTGTTCCGGAAAGGAAAAATGAAAATGTTTATGATACTGTAAAGGCTGTCATGACCCACTTCATCAGCAGAGAATTCGCACACAAGGTATCCATCGTAAACACACACCGCCTCCCAGGCCCCCAGGCCGGTAATCAACGAGACCGTGATCGTCCTCGAGCTATCATCGTACGTTTTGTCAACATGGCGGATCGGGACAACTTGCTCCAAGCCTTCGAGCAACCTCGCCGTAATCCTACTGCATCCTCCCCAACCACCGGGCATCAGGCGTCCGGCACCAGCGATACCATTCGAGCAGAGCCTCGACAACCTACTCAACTGCCTGGTCAACAAGGTGAGCCACAACCTACTTACAGCAGAGTTGCAGCAACAGATGTCCAAACCTTCAAACGTGTGACTATTCGTAGTGACCTGCCAATCAGCATGAAGCGCGAACGAGGTCGACTGGCTGAGCTGGCCTACAAGCTTCGCCAAAAACAGTTTGCCACCAGAATTCGCATTAGTGGCACCAAGGTCTACCTTCAGACGAGGAAACATCTGCAGAATGGTGCACCCCCGACAAGCTGGTCCAATTGGAAAGAGTAATTATACACTCATAAACATTGACATGTCATGTCATTAACTCATCTTCTCACTGAAATGACAATAACATAAACTGAACAATATAAAAGTATAATTTTTTCATGATAATCTTGAGAATAAAATTGAATAACAGAAAAGATTATTTGAGGTAAATCATCACAAATATTTATGATTACAATGATTTATAATATTCCTCACTTAATGTGTTCCCCCATTTTGTATTTAATCAAACATTTGACAAGGTTGCCTATTTTTTATTCTTTAATTGTGGTTTGAAAATTCAATTATATAACCTGATAGTGCTTTTGTTTGTTACCTGCAGAAATAAGCAGTTCTAACCATATTGAGATCATTCTAATGATTTTATGCAATAATGCTAACTATTGATTTTTTATTATTACTTATTATTTTAGAAAACGAACCTATGGCAACCTGTCTGATGTTTTTGTTTTACATTCGTTTTCATATCCTGTCTCTCTCCTATTGTGCTTCTTATTTTTCTTGTTTTTATTGGTTTATTTTTTATCGCTTACTATATCCACTGTAACCTGCTCTGAACCTGTTCACTTTATAGCATTATTTCTATAGTGCATGCTTGATATTTTGGCTTATTTTTCCTTTGTGTATTCGCCCATTGACCTCTTCAATTACTTGCATGATTTGTTATGCTTTGTTCTACTGTCACAACTTCCGATTCGATATAATATTGTGGGCTTCCATCATTGATATTTGATTATGGGATGATTTTATAAGGCAAACTTATTTGTTGCATAATTGCCTGCAATTGCTTTTTTTTTCATTTTTATTACTTTATAATTTGTTTACCACCTTAACATGATTGTTTTTCTGCCAGAAATATATCTAATTGACATTATCTGTGTTATGTTCACACCAATGTATGCAAACATTTAAACGCTTAATTAATGCTTCCGTGGCGTCTGTCCGATATTTTATTTTTTTGTTTTGTTTTCTACCAGCCGCCAACTTTATTTTTACACACGTGTTTATTCTATACGAATGTCATGTTTATTTACTTTTTCTGGTTGAATTCACACATGCTACATTTGTTTAGCGCTCTATTTGTAACCGTATTCTTTGTTACGCAGCTATACATAACCCTTTTGTTTAGGCCCCTTAATCGCGATCCGATCTTACACTTGTGTTATTCTCTTTGTACAGGACAGGGCCACATTACGACCGGGAATCATTGACCCAATTTTATTAATCCTGTGTCGTTTGCTGACATTGTATTTTGAATTTGTTTTATATTATTCACACTACCCAATGATTCAGTCCCAGGCCGTTGACCGCGTCCTACTTATTTCTTATGTATACTTTCTATTGTAAATGTCATATAAACTTATACAGCTAAATAACCATTTTATGCAGACCCGCATTCCCCCTAATTTTAACCCCCATTGATACACTTAGTAAATAGTGTTCGTGATAGGCGTATGGCGTCGGGCTACCCGTTTGACTGATTAGCAGTTGTGACAATGTCCGGCAGGCGTGCTTGCCTGACCTGGTTACAGTTGTTAGGCTTGACGACGGGAGTCCGGCGTCGTGTGCGTGTTATATATGTACTTTCCTGTAACGGAAATGCTTCCTTGGCGTCTGTTCGATTTTTATTTTTTTGTTTTTCTACCAGCCGCCAACTTCATTTTTACACACGTGTTTTTTTCTATACGATTGTTATGTTTATTTACTTTTATGGTTGAATTCACACATACTACATTTGTTTAGCGCCCTATTTGTAACCGATCAGATCAGTATTCTCTGTGTTACGCAGCTAAATAACCCTTTTGTTTAGGCCCCTTAATCACGATCCGCTTTTACACTTGTGTTATTCTCTTTGTACAGGTAGGGCCACGTTACGACCGGGAATCATTGACCCAATTTTACTAATCCTGTGTCATTTGCTGACATTATGTATTGGATTTTTTTTTTTCTTCTTTACACTACCCAATGATTCAGCCCCGGGCCGTTGACCGCGCCCTACTTATTTCTTATGCACGTTCTATTGAAAATGTTATATATAAAGCTCTGTTGCTTAGTAGTTTTGTTTGTTTGTTTGTTTTTTTTTGTTTTTTTTTTTTTTTTTTTTTTTTTTTTTTTTTTTTTTTTTTTTTTTTTTTTTTTTTTTTTTTTTTTTTTTTTTTTTTTATTTCATTCTTATTCTCACTTGTTATTTCTTGCTCCAGCCTTACTATATCCCACTATCTCTTACCAGGGATTTATTTATTTATAATTGTTATAATTATATAGGGATCTCCCTTGACACTTCCAGTAATGTTGCGTTCTCGTAGTTCGATTGCTCAACTGTATTTATCCGAGTTGCCTACGGAGACCTCTCCCGTATTCTTTTCTTGTAACTGTTCATGTGTCTTCCTCGAAATCTGTGCACATATTTCCATCACTATGTTTTTATTGCTGTACCCTACTGACTATTATATTCATTCACCACTGTCTTCTTTGATTTGGACCCGATCCTTTTCTTATGCAAAAGCGCGCATTATTTATACTATATTGTTATTATTATTTATAAACTTTGTACTTGGCGTTCATTTTCTTAGGGATATGGTTTTGGTTATTAATGGCTAATTTGAATAACAACGTTCCATTCAATTCATTGAATAACGATGACCTTTTTTATTTATTAAGACCAGATTTAGGGAATATTGATATAAATAATGATCCAGTGGGACAATATGATGATTCTGTGGGTCATACTTTTAATGCTTTATCAGAGGAATTAAACCTCGATTTTCATTTTGATGACCCAGCAACAGAAACTCTCACTAGTTATATAACAAATAAACAATTCCATAATGTGGTTAAAGATTATAGTAAAGATATTTTTTCGTTATTACATTTGAATATTAGAAGCTTAAATAAACATTTTGATGATTTGCAATTATTGTTAGATATCCCCTCTCAAACACCTCTCTCTGTAATTGGTTTGACTGAAACTTGGTTAACTCAAGATGTAGATTCATCACATGCCCTTAATGATTATGAGTTTGTTTATAGAAATAGACAAGATCGATTAGGAGGTGGTGTAGCTATGTATGTACTAAAACGGTTTAGTTACATAGTGCATGAAAATATTTCATTAATAAATGATATAATAGAGTCCCTATTTATTGAAGTTATATTGCCGGGCCATAAAAATATATTAGTTGGAGTCATTTATCGTCCACCGAATTCTAGTTTAAAAGATTTTTTAATGTATTTTACTGACTTAATTAAGAACCCCCTATTTGTGAATAAAGATTGCTTTATAATGGGTGACTATAATATAAATTTATTGAAACATGCTGATAATAATGTGTCACATGAATTTCTTGAAATATTTTTGTCGGCCTCTTTTCTCCCTCTTGTTTCTAAGCCCACTCGTGTTGCAGATTCTTCTGCCACCCTTATTGATAATATTTTTAGTAATGTTATACCTCACCCGAATTCTTATATTGTTCTTTCTGACATTACTGATCATTATCCCATTTTAACTCAATATAATGTAGCTCCAGTGGTCAAATATGATGATCCTTCCCGTTTAATTCGTAAAGTAACGCATGAAAATGTAGCGCGTCTTGGCGCTAGTTTGGATAATATTGATTGGTCTGTTGTGTATAATGATAATGATGTAAATTCATCATACGATAAATTTTTAAATATTTTTGATGGTCAATTAGATATTGATATCCCCCAACAAAGAGATAAATCTTGTAATTATAAAACCTCCCCAAGACTCCCCTGGATATCTAAATCTTTACTGCGATCGATAAATAGAAAAAATAATTTATATTATAAATATAAATTAAAAGGTACTGATAAACTTAAATTAAAATATACTTCTTATAAAAATACATTGATTAAACTCATACGTTTGGAAAAAAGAAGGTATTTTGTTAATCGATTAGAATTATCTAAAAATGACATGCAGAAAACTTGGAAGATCATTAAACAAGCAATGAATTTAAATACAAATAAATTAAAAATAACTAGTATTCGACAGGATAATGTAATTGTTGATGATCCTGGTAAAATAAGTAATACTTTTAATGAATACTTTTCTTTAATTGGAGAGAATCTTGCTCAAAATATTCCTGCTTCTGATAAACATTTTACAGATTTTTTAAGTACTCCCAATCCTGATTCGATTTTTTTTGTACCTATTCATAAAAATGAGATTTTGGATATAGTCTCTAATTTAGATAATAAGAAAAGTTCAGGCTACGATGGTATAAATAATTTCTTATTAAAAGGTATTATTCTGTCTATAGTTGATCCTCTCGTCCATATTTTTAATTTATCTTTATTAAATGGTCAAGTCCCGGATATTATGAAAATTGCTAAGGTTGTCCCCCTCTTTAAAAAAGGAGACAAACTAGATGTTGGCAATTATCGTCCAATTTCTTTGTTATCTACACTTTCTAAAGTTTTAGAAAAGGTAATATATACTCGTACTATTTCCTTTTTAAAGAATAATGATATTTTTTCTAATTTTCAATTTGGATTTAGGGAAAAACATAGCACGATTCATGCTTTATTGTCTTTTGTAGATAAGGTGGCACATGCTATTGATAAATCATTACACACAGTAGGAATTTTCCTTGACTTCTCCAAGGCCTTCGACACTATTAACCACAATATTTTACTCTATAAACTTTCTAATTATGGTATACGTGGGAAGGCCTTGGAATGGTTTCGGAGCTATCTTTCTGATAGAAAGCAGTATGTTTCTTTAAATGATGTTAATTCTGAATTTCGTCATGTTACTTGTGGCGTTCCCCAGGGAAGCATATTGGGTCCACTTTTATTTATTATTTATATAAATGATTTTTGTAAATCATCCGATATATTGTCATTCATACTATTTGCTGATGACACTAATTTATTTTTTTCTCACAGAAATCCACATAGTTTAGTAGAAACGATTAATATTGAGTTATTTAAAATTTCCCAGTGGATAAGAGCTAATAAATTGTCTTTAAATTTTCAGAAAACAAAATTTATGCTTTTTAGTAAATCAATAGATTCTTTGCCCTTAAATATTGTTTTTGATAATAATGTATTGGAAAAGGTGCCTTTTATTAAATTTTTGGGAGTCATTGTTGATGATAAACTTTCATGGAAATGTCATATTGATAGTATTTGTAAAACTATTTCGCGTAATATTGGAGTGATAAAACGATTACAAACTTGTCTCCCAATGTATTCTTTGTTTATGTTATACTCATCTTTAATATTGCCGTACTTAAACTATGGACTTCTTGCTTGGGGGAACACGCATCAATCGTTTTTAGATAGGCTATTATTGCTACAAAAGAGGATTATTCGTATAATTTGTGATTCCACTGCACGCTCCCACACTGACCCTTTATTTTTTCATAATAAATTATTAAAAATTCATGACTTGTATTTATATCAATTAGGTCAATTTATGTATAAATATGATAATAATTTATTACCTCCAGCTTTCGATTTTATGTTTTTTAAAAATCAATCGGTTCATAATTATCCAACTAGACAGTCAAATGAATTTCATTTACCCCTTTTAAGAACTTTGTTAGCAAAGAATACGTTTATTTATGATGGTCCTAAATTTTGGAATACTCTTGATATAGATATGAAAAATGTACCTTCACTTAATTCTTTTAAACGTAAACTTAAAATGTATTTAACTAAACGCTATGATATTAGTTAAACTAATCTTTTGGTAATGAAAAGGGGTCATCGTAACGAGCCATTAAACATTATTGTTGCTTATTTTTGAAATTGCGCCTTTGATTCAATTCTACTTTATAACATTTATTTTAGTCTTGCAGGACTGGTCCTTACCTTCTCATTCCATACCTTCTCAATCCATTCATATCTTATACATTTTCATTGTCTTTTGTACAGCATCTTCTTTTCACAGTATGCTTCCACACTGCGTTTTATTTTTCATACATCTTCTATTCAGTAGTCTTCGTAGGCACAACTCTATTTTAAACACTATTTTGAAAACTTACAAGTTTTGCAATAATTACATTTTTTTTGTAATACTTCTGATCACTTTATTTTGATTATCTTGATTGTTTTTTTTTTTTGTTTTTTTTTGTATTTTATAATTCATAGTTCTTCCGTTTTTGATTATTCGTATTTTTTTCGTATTTGATACTTCCATTACTTTGTAAAATATTACTCTTTGAGGGGTTCCACATTCTACAAGCCACGCTTTTTTAGTGGATCCCTCCATTTTCACTTGAAATTAATCATACAGCAACATTCGTTTATTTTCTGATTCCGCTCTTATGACATTATTATTTCTAAATGTCATCATTACCTTATTCAAAATTTTTTTTAAATGTCGTATTTAATTAATGATTATTTTACACAAATTGTTTGTATTGCCAATGTGTAAAATTTATTGTTTATAATTCACAAATGTTGTGACCTATTCTTTGTAAAATATATGTAAATTCTTGTTGAAAATGAATAAACTGAACATTGAACATTGAACATTGAACCCTGTATTTATCTTATTTCACGCAGATTATTTAAGTCTATTCAGTCTATTATGCTTCTCACAGATTTGGGGGACGAGATGTGACGAACACGTTTCCGGTCAAAATGATGGTAAAATAATGTTAAAACAAATTATGTTCAAATTTTAACTAAACGTAATGATAATATAATTTCTTGGTGTTCCTTTGTTCTTTCAGGCTAACTGTCCCGTGTGCAGGATAGTGTACAACGCGAGAGAGCACAGACCGCCCGTTCTCCCACACCGGCAACGCAGGGACGTCATCCTCCGCGGCAGCTGGGTCAGCATCGCGTGCGAAGTCCGCTCCGTCTACTTCCTCACCCGCCATCTTGTCTTCTTCAACAACGAGACCTGGGAGGGACACTATCACTACTACCGCGACCCGCTCTGCCAGTTCCCCATGTACACGGTGTCCGTCAAGGGGAGCCGCACGGCGGGGACGCCGTCGCACACGGTCGAAGGCGCCACGGATTTCCGCTTCACGAGTCGCGCCATGCTGCTGACGGCGCAGAGCGAGGACGAAGTGGCGCGCTTCAACTCGAAGAAAGGCGACGGGTGCGGGCGCCGCGGCGCGTGGAAGATCGGCAAGACGATCGACGTGACGACCACGGGCGGGTGCGACGTCATCGGCCTGCAGCTTCCGCACACGGAGTACGAGGTGATGAAGATGGAAGACGACCCCGAGGACGGGCTGTTACTGTACAACGGGCAGCGGCCGAGCGACGGGCGGCAACCGACCAGCGAATCCCTTAGACCCACATCGTTCCAAAGCGCGTTGGCACACTGCTCCGAGGACAGCCCGCGAGAAATTCTTTACACGGAGGGCGTGAAGAAGATAAATGCGCAAGGTAAAGCATCTCGATCGTTACCAAGGATATATTTTGTGTTATTGATGAACATTGTGGTTCTAGCTGTTTCTTCCTCTGTTAGATGGCATACATCATAGCACATTTTGATACATCTATAATATAGAGACAATAAACTGAACAAAATAAAGTAATGTTTTATTTCTTTGATAAATTGTGGCTTCCTCTTCGTGCTCCAATAATCTTTTATCTGTACATATTCAAATTTTAAATGACCACAGACGATATTTTATATTATCTTTTGCAAGTATGTAAAAAACAGAAAGAGCTTAATTCCAAAAGGCGCTAAATCCACTTTCCATAACAACTGAGTTAACGATATCGGTTCATTAATAAACTTCATAGCTATCTAGAAATACAAATTTTAGTACAAATTACACAATCAAAATTTAAAAATATGGAACGTTCCATATCATATCCCCACAGGCATGTGTACAAAGTTGGACAAAGAAACCCGCTTTTCTATAAAGTTGAACAGGTGGATTTAGCGCCTTTTGGAATTAAGCTCTTCGAATAGATGATGCATGGCCTATGACTATGTAAGCAGAAATTATATTATAAATATCATATTCTGATTTTGTAATGAATAGTTCATAGAAATATTTTCAAAGAAAGAGAAAGTTTAAAAGTAAAGAAAAAGTTCAAAGTGTAATTGGGATACCTATATACACATATTCCAAATCTGTCTTAGAAGCTGACGACAGTTTGAAAAAAAAATTACCAAAAATATACGAGGAATCTAATGGTGTGATTACAAAATTACAAGTATACCAGTTATCTCTCTATATATATATCCATTCTGCTCTGGCCGATGTAAAAAAAACATCTGATTTATATACAAAGTTTTTTTTTTTTAGGTAACGTTGTTTTACTCTCACTCGTATAGCGGTACGGTTCTCCATTATAGTTTGTGAGTAATACACTTTGATTAAAAAAAATTAAAAAATTAAAAAACATGTTAATTTAATATGGAAAGAAACACATTAACAAAAGTAAGTGCGATGATAATATGTTCAGTATTATTTTATACGTTTAGAATTTTGTTTAGAAGTGATTATGAATGAAACAAATATCTTCATAGTAATATAACTAATGTATCAATATTCAAGCTTCAGTGAACAAGATAATATTGAGTCTGTAAATTGAAAAAAAAATTAAAAATATGATTGGTAATATTATTTCGAATCCCTCTTATTATTGGCATGGGCGTAAAGGGACGTTCTAATCAGGGGGCTGAGGTTTTTTGGCCGTATTTCAAAAAAAAATTATCGATTGTTTAGTCCAAAATGACACGATTTTGCTCGAATATGAGATGGTTTTGCCCGAAAATAACATGACACTGCCCGAAGGTAACCTGATTTTACCCGAATATGATATGATTTTGCCGAAATATGACATTATTTTGTTCCCGAATATGACACGGATTTGCCCGAATATGACATGATTTTGCCCGTATATGACATAATTTGCCTGAATTTCAGGTGTTTGCAGTTTGCCCGAAAATAGCCGTTTTCAAAACTCGAAGGGGGCTGCAGCCCCCAAGCCCCTCGCCTGCTACGCCAATGACTATACTAGTTACATACCAATGTACATGTAATGCTTTCCTTTTAAAATTGTTTTCTATGTTGTCTATTGATTCTAATGTGAAGTGATAACTCACTTATATTTGTTTGTTTGTTTGTTCGTTTGTTTCCTAATGTTTGTTTGGTGTTACCGTTGTGTGATGACGTGCATTACATTTCCGTTTAATTCAGCCCGAATTTAGCCTTTTTATTCCATTTAACAGCTTCTGTCTCTAGCATGAACATGATATCAGTTGCAGAAGTTTCGCAGTTTTATCAAAATACATAACCATGGTCATTCCAATAAATCATAGATAATTGTTTGTATATTGTTCATCAGTTTTTATATTTTGTAAAGAAATTTGTAAATAAAAGCGATGTAAATTGAGCAAATACAGTATATGGATTTTAGAATATATATATTCAGAAAAACTTATGCTATGACTGATTTCTGTTATTTCATTGAATAACGTTAATTTTCTTCTTTCTCTTTGTTACTATACACATGACTATTTGGAATAAAAATACTGTGTAATTTTAACGAATTTCTGTCAAAATAAGAGTGCATTGATTTCATATACTTATAGTATTTTCCTGTGTGCATATATGTTTGTTTGTTTATGTTTGTGATTTCTTGTTTGTGTTTGTGCGCGCGCAAGTATGTATGTATGTGTGTGTGTGTGTGTGTGGGTGTGTGTGTGTGTGTGTGTGTGTGTATGTGTGTGTGCGTGTGTGTGTGTGTGTGTGTGTGTGTGCGTGCGTGTGTGTGTGTGTGTATCACTTTAAGTGTAGTTTTATGCATCGAAATACCACAGTGTTATCTAACGAAGATGTAAATATAGTTCATATAATTGAAATTAAATTAAATTAAGATGAAATGAAATGAAATGAAATGAAATGAAATGACATGACATGACATGACATGACATGACATGACATGACATGACATGACATGACATGACATGACATGACATGAAGTGAAATGAAATGAGATGAAATGATATGAAATTAAATGAAATGACATGACATGACATGAAATGAAATGAAATAAATTTAAATGAAATGAAATGAAATAAAAGGAAATGAAATGAGATGAGATGAGATGAGATGAAATGAAATGATAGGAAATTAAATTAAATTAAATTAAATTGATGTGAAATGAAATGAAATGAAATGAAATGAAATGAAATGAAATGAAATGAAATGAAATGAAATGAAATGAAATGAAATGAAATGAAATGAAATGAAATGCATTTTATTGTCCAAAATAATACACCTATTCAATGTTCACAATATTTACAAAATATGCACAGTTCAGTTTGATACGTCATTATTTTTGACATAATACATTTGATCAATCGACAAATGGAGCTTTAAAAAATACCAAATTGCTAATCAAGGGTAACCCCGACAGACAATAATAAATTAACTCATATTTTACACAAAAAGGAAGACAAAAATCCTCCTGAATAAATATGAGATTGTCAAACTTATTCACATTGTTAATAGAGCTTTAAATTGTAGATCACAACTTGTAACATAATATGCTTTATAATTAAAAGGATCTAGTAACTTTGTTTACATGAGCAAAAAGTGGTGAATGGTTGATGAAATGTGTAATTTTGTGTACTGATATGTTCATTGAGTGATGTGTGAAAATTCCACTGTAAAAGAATGTCACGTGACCGAGTAATGAGCAAAAAAAGCATAGTGGTATTTGCCAAATCACTGCACTTACTTTTTACACAATTATGATTATCCAGTAGATAATTATAAATTCAACCACTTCAATCATAAATATCTTTATAACGAAAAGAAAATTCGGAAAACCTAAGCCTGCTCCATGCTCCCACTGGTAATACGATTACAATGAGGTATGTGAGAACCGCTTGAGTTCTATAAAGTAAGCTTTGTCGATTTTCACAATGTTACTAGATCCCTTTAATTGTATTTGTATGCAAATCCAAATCGCGCAATGACATCTTACGGAAATGTAAATATATCAAAGGGACTTAGAAACATTGTTCAAATCCTCAAAACTTAATTGGAACTCTAGTGGTTCTCTCATACCTGCATGATCATATTCATATTTAAAATAAAAGTACCGGACAGGTTTCGGTTTTTCAAATTTCTATTTCGTTCAAAAGATATTTACGATTGAAGTGTGTCTGTATGAAATTGTCTACGGGATGATTTCATCCGTGTACAAAGTAAGTCCAAGAGTTAGTGATTATCACTTTGCTTTTTTGCTCATATCTCAGCCCCAAAACATCCAATTAACGTGAAATGTTCACACATTACTTTGTGGATATATCAAATCACACCAATACACACTAATCGCATTAATCACTCATTACTTGTTGCGCTTGTCAACAAAGTTACTAGATCCCTTTAAATATTATATAGTTTATGTTATGTTTTGCGTGCCAAAAGCGCATTCCCCGCATGCTATATGTAGTAATTGATTTAACTGCACTTTGCTTTAACATTTCAATAAGTCAAATCAAGGGACCAGTCTTTATCTGAAGTGAAGTAGTCTAATTAGTTATAGGCCCCAAACGATGTTATTGATATTTCCGGTGTAGACATGCATGTATATCAATCGATACGATATAATTATGCTGTTACGTAATCATGCATCAAGCATTTAGCCTCATTATGGTTTTAATACACAGCCAATGACATGTGCAACTGTATACGTGTGCAAATTTAGAACATGACTGTGCGATATTACAATGCGTGGGGTTATTTATCTAGATACATGGCGCTCTATGAATGCTAAATATAAATAATTAATATTATCTATAAAGGTGTATATAAATGTTGCTTATTGAAATAAGAAACGGCAAGAATAACTCCAGTTTTGTAAGTGAAAATATTAATTTAGTCTCCATTATAAAAGGGGGACATTCTATGTGAACAAGAACACCTACCCACTCCTCCAATCCAGGATACGAAATCATACATCTACGATATGATACCCCATCAAAATCTGAAAATGTTTAAGTCGTCGCTACGAAGTACATGATTCATCTGTATCTCCTAACAAGTCCAGACTATTCATTGCATTATCTATATAATATATTTTGTTTGCAACTGAAGTATAGTAATCCGTTGATATTCATGTATATTAGTGCCTCTCGACATGAGCTTATTCCGGTGTCTCGATCAATAAGTGAATCGATGAAGTCAGAATGAAGATGAGAAAAGGGGAAATCAATGTGTTGACTTTGAGCCACTTCTGTAATGTAACCCCACCAGAGGGCACGGCGTATCGAGTGTCGAGTTCTCGTACATTTTTTCTGCCGCTCGGTCCTTGTATAAATAATGGAGAATGAATATCGATTTTCTTCTGCAGTCATGACCGTCATTATGATTTTCTTTTTGTTTCAAACGCATCGATGTAATAATGTAGCAGTATAATAATGAGCATCTTCAATATAAATATATTACTCGTCATTATGGAAACCTCTCGTTATACTTATCGACGTTAACACAGCCCTCATGATAATGTAACAATTTTAATTACTACACCATCAGTAGTCCCAACACTACCGTCAACTACATCATCGTCATCATCATTGAAGAACGATGATATCGAAAGACTCAATAAATTATGGAGATGATTTTGATTGTTCTTATAATGATGCTAATAATGATGATGATTATTACGATGATTATAAAGATGATGACGACGATGATGATGGTTATTATGATGATTATAAAGATGATGATGATGATGATGATGATGATGATGATGATGATGATGATGATGATGACGATGATGATGATGATAATGATGATGATGATGATAATTATGATGATGATAAAGGTGATAATAATAATGAAAATAATCAGGATAATGATAAAAATGGCGATGACGATATAGACGGCGATGATGATGATAATGATGATGATGATATTAATAATGATGCTGTTAATGCTGATGATGATGGTGGTGGCGATGACGATGACGACGACGACGATGGTGATGATGATGCCGATCATTACACTATGGTGGGGACTGTCTTTTGAGGTAAGTAGATAGGGCTCTGACGCCATATGAAGAAATGTGATGACACTGCCTCAACTTTTCCCCTTTCCCCTTTTAAATATTTATTTTGCTCCCTTTTTAGCTCGTTGTATTATTCTTCAACGGCCCCGATCAATAAAAGAGCATGTCTGTTGCGGCATGTTGCCCTTCAGATCTCTAAGCATAATAATGATTTACGTTGTCAGCCTGATTTACTAGTACTTAATTCAATATTTTCGATCATGTGAACATGATTGTATACGATATAAACTCAAAATGGCGCGAAACGTGTGATGTTTATTCATTATTTCGGGGGCTTTATTAGCGTTAAAGGGATCTAGAATAGAAGCATGGAACAGGTTTTGGTTATTAGAATTTCTCTTTCAAAATATATTTTGTTATTATCCACTGGATAGTCATAACTATGTACAAAGTCAGTGCAATGAGTGCTTAGCGAATATCACTTTGAATGTTCGCTCATAACTCGGCCATATAGCATCCATTAAACGTGAAATGTTTACACAATACTAAATGGACATATCAGATAACAACAATACACATTTTATCAACCATTCATCAATTTCTGCACATGTCGACAAAAATTGTCTTTTTGATGGAGTGGGATAGGTTCTTCCGTAATATAATATATTAATCTAACGTAAGAATCATCCTTTATTCGAAATGTTAGTTTTAAACGAGGGAATGGTAATGTCGTTTGTTGCTAATGATTGCACTAAAGGGAAACAAAAACAAAAACAAAAACAAATAAAAACAGGTCTCACCGAGATTTGAACTCGAGGATCGCGAGATTCAGAGTCTCGAGTGCTAACCATTACACCATGGGACCAGGTCGCATGTTAGTTTAAACTAAAGAGAATATAAGCTAACAGACGAATAAGCTTGATTATTTGTGTGTTCATAATAAGAATCGCATATGCACATTTTATTAGAAAGAAAAAAGTGACAAAAGCAAAGATCTTTCGACAATCCTTAATTTCGCCATCAAACTTAACCCTAACCCTAACCCTAACCCTCAAACTTGACCTTATATTTGTAAGTTTGCCGAAACTAGAAGCAGTGAGGTCCCACCGAGATTTGAACTCGGATCGCGAGATTCAGAGTCTCGAGTGCTAACCGTTACACCATGGGACCAATTGGCATGTTATCCGATGTTAAATATTAGCTTTAATTTCATGGTTACATTTAATGAGAAAGAAAGAAGTTTACATCCCTACATTTGACCTGCAAAATAATTTAAATGTGAACCTTGTTTATTTGCCAAAATAAAAAGTGAGGTCCCACCGAGATTTGAACTCGGATCGCGAGATTCAAAGTCTCGAGTGCTAACCATTACACCATGGGACCGCTATATATGATGCATGTCAGCTGACGAAAACTAGTTGCTTTCATGATGTTATTTGATTATAATTGTATTTATTACGCATTTGGATCGTTATCCAGCCTCGTATGCGATGGTATAAGTTTAGGTTGCCAAAAATAAAAAGAGTGAGGTCCCACCGAGATTTGAACTCGGATCGCGAGATTCAGAGTCTCGAGTGCTAACCGTTACACCATGGGACCGATTGACATGTTTAATGATGACAAATAATAGCTTTATTATGTGTATATTAGAACGGATATAAGAATGTCATAGTTACATTCAAGAGAAAGTAAGAAGTGAAGAAAACCCAAGATTTTTAAGTTATCAGAATCTCGAGTCACCATGGGATCTAATTGACATGTTATCAGATGGCGATGACAAATATGAACTTTATTTTCATGGTTACATTTAATTAGAAAGAAAGAATTGAAAGGAAAAAAAGATTTTGAAGTGATCCATTTACCATATAATTATGTTTAGGTTGCCGAAAATAAAAACAGTGAGGTCCCACCGAGATTTGAACTCGGATCGCGAGATTCAGAGTCTCGAGTGCTAACCGTTACACCATGGGACCACTGTGCATGTTTACGACAAATATTTGCTTGTATGATGTTATACCAATTTGCTAATATTTTGTTTAGTTTTTATATAGCTATCATGGTTATTTATTTGCTGATATGTTTCTAATTCTTATGCTACAAAATAAAATAAAAACCGAGATTTGAACTCGGATCGCGAGATTCAGAGTCTCTAGTGCTAACCATTACACCATGGGACCACTATGCATGTTTACGACAAATATTTGCTTGTATGCTGTTATACCAATTTGCTATATATTTTGTTTAGTTTTAATATAGTTATTTATTTGCTGATATGTTTCTAATTCTTATGCTGCAAACTAAAATAAAAACCGAGATTTGAACTCGGATCGCGAGATTCAGAGTCTCGAGTGCTAACCATTACACCATGGGACCAACTGACATGTTATCCGATGACCAATATTAACTTTAATTTCATGGTTACATTTAATGAGAAAGTAAAAAGTGACAACAAGATTTAGAAATGACCAATTCACATCCCAACATTTGACCCGCTATATGTATTTAAGGGATGCCTGTAAAGTGTCTAACTCCATGAAAATTACTTGGGGCTTCCTCGTTTCTCTTCCACCATGTTGTTTAGCTTATGGTAAGAGAAGAATAAAATAGGGTTAGATTTGTTCAAATGCCCCTTTAGTATGACGATATCTATCATTCAGCTCAAGAGCGTGAATGAACGGTCATAAACCTCATTATAGACGTCATACAGTAATTCGTTGTAAAAGCTGACGCATATTTTCGCTTTTTTAACCAGGAAAGCAGTGTTCTTTTTAAATAAAACTTTCACACATCATTCGGACATATCTTACAATGATTTTGGTACAGGATTGAAGTCTCAAATGTCATTTTGGGCAATATCTGACACTTTACAGGTGCACCTTTAAGGTCTCCATTACCTTGTTTATTTGCCGAAATAAAAAGTGAGGTCCCACCGAGATTTGAACTCGGAACGCGAGATTCAGAGTCTCGAGTGCTAACCGTAATGGGACCACTAATGCATGTAAGCTGACGAAAACTATTTGTTTTGATGATGTTATTTTATTATATTTGTTAAGTTGTATATTATGCTTTTTATAGCCTATTTATTCAATAATATGTTTCTGTCACTGTCTATATTGAAGTTTGGGCGTCAGGAGTGTCACACTTTAACAGTCATGGCGCTATTTAAATCGCCACTATTAATATTACATGTATTTAAAAAAATCATATTATGCATTTGGATCGAAATCCAGCCCCGTCTGCCAAGAAGTAAAATATGTACGTTGCCAAAAGCAAAAATAGTGAGGTCCCATCGAGATTTGAACTCGGATCGCGAGATTCAGAGTCTCGAGTGCTAACCGTTACACCATGGGACCGATTGACATGTAATATAATGACAAATATTAGTTTTAATTTCATGGTTACATTTCATCAGAAAGAAAGAAGTGACAAGATTTTAAAATGACCAAATCAAATCCCGCTAAATATATTAAACGTGAACTCCTAATTACCTTGTTTATTTGCCAAAATAAAAATTGAGGTCCCACCGAGATTTGAACTCGGATCGCGAGATTCAAAGTCTCGAGTGCTAACCATTACACCATTGCACCACCACTGACGAAAACTATTTGCTTCAGGATGTTATTTGATAATATTTGTATTGGTTGTATATGCCTATTTATTTAATAATATCTTTCTATCACTGTCTGTATTGATGTTTGAGCGTCAGGAGTTTTACACTTTAACAGACATGGCGCTATATAAATCGCTACTATTATTATTATTATTATTACAAGTATTTTGTATCATATTACGCATTTGAATCGTTATCAAGCCTCGTATGCGAAAAAGTAATTTTAGGTTGCAAAAAATAAAAAGAGTGAGGTCCCACCGAGATTTGAACTCGGATCGCGAGATTCAGAGTCTCGAGTGCTAACCATTACACCATGGGACCGCTATGCTCACGCAAGTATTTCATGTAGATATTATACCAGTAGCCTGATAATATGTACATTTATTTGTTAATGTTATAAGCCTATCAATTTGCTCATATGTTAATATATTAATATTTACATGCGTTTTAATCACACTATGTATTTATATCTTGTTGTATTTGTTGAGGAATCCGAAATTCAGCCTCGACTGCGGTGGAGTAATGTTTAATAAACCTGTATTGAGTAGACTTGAATATAATTGATTATTTGTATGTTACAGAAGAAAGACAATTTCATTTTCAAATTTATGAGAACAAAATTGACCAAAACCATTTTTGAATGTTTATATACCAACTGAGGTCCCTGTATAAAATTGGTCAGCAAAATATCCTAAACGTTTAAATTCTTGTCGGCTGCAAAATTAGATAAAAAGTGAGGTCCCACCAAGATTCGAACTCGGATCCCGAGATTCAGAGTCTCGAGTGCTAACATGTTATCTAATGACAAATGTTAGCTTTATTATGTGGTTTTTTTTGAGCGGATAGAATTATGTCATGGTTACATTTCATGAGAAAGAAAGAAGTGAAGAAAAAAATGATTTTGAAGTTATCAATTGACATCCCTACATTTGACTCACAAAAATATCTCAAACTTGACCTTATAGTTTTAGGTTGACAAAAATAAAAACAGTGAGGTCGCACCGAGATTTGAACTCGGATCGCGAGATTCAGAGTCTCGAGTGCTAACCGTTACACCATGGGACCGATTGACTTGCTATATGATGACAAATATGAACTTTATTATTTGTCTATCAGAGAGGATATAATAATGTTATAGATACATTTAATGAGAAAGCAAGAAAGAACTTAAGAAAAAATTGTTTGAAGTGATCAATTGACATCTCTACATGTGACCCGCAAAATATCTCAAACTTGACCTTATTATGTTTTAAGGTTCCCCCCATGGGCGTAAATCTATACTTACGTAATACCTATTCATCAGGGGGGAGGGGATGAATGAATAGATCATCCCCCTCCTCCCTGATGAATAGGTATCAATGACAGATCTACGGCCATGGTTCCCCCCAAACAAATAATAATAATAATAATAATAATAATAAATACAATACAAAAATTAAAAAAATAAGTGAGGTCCCACCGAGATTTGAACTCGGATCGCGAGATTCAGACATTAAAGTGATCCAGGTAAAGTGTCAGATATTGCACAAAATGACATTTGAGACTTCAATCCTATATCAATATCATTGTAAAATACAATTGAAAGATTTGTGAAAGTTTGAAGGAACACGAACACTGTTTACCTAGTGAAAAAAACGAATATTGAGTTCATATTTTATCACCGAATACTGATGGCTTGTCGTAGAATTGCAACAGTTATAACTGGCAGCCTATGACGATATATCCGCACCCGTGTATGTTTACATATGCGGTATACAAAATTCCTGGAATTCGCGCACGTGTTGGATCAAAGTTCTCTAGGTCGGGAATGTTTCCCACGCTCGGACGTAATCAGCTGAAACAAGTGTACTTTTTTTGAAAAGCGTTGATTAACGCTTTAGAAATAATGATTTTCAATGATAATTATCTTCATACTAAAGGGACATTTGAAAAAATCTAACCCTATTTTATTCTTCTCTTACCATAAGCTAAACAACACGGCAGAAGTGAAACGAGGAAGCTCCAATTATTTTTCGTGGAGTTAGACACTTTACCTGGATCACTTTAATGTGATTGAAGATTTAGATGAAGAAATATAAAATGCAGAAATCATTGACCAGTGTTGACCATAATAAGTAATGATTATCGCATTGCCAAGTTTCGTATGTATTCATGATAACAAATGGTCGAGCATTGGTCAGAGTATAGTTATCACTGTGCCACAAGCACGGGCGTCGATCTGTCATTGATACCCATTGATCAGGGGGGGATGATCCATTCATCCATCCCCCCCTGATGAATGGGTATTACGTAAGTATTGACGCCCATGGCCACAAGGCATGCGCACTTGACCTGAACTTCCCCAGCGATATCATCGTGGAGAGGAGAGTGTCGTTTTTCATCATCGCTGGGGGCGGGAGACCACGCTTCTGCCCATCGGATGTTGTTGCATAGCAACGGGCACGCCTCCGGCGGCATAAAAAGTTCGTGTCGCGACCGGGTTCATATATTATATACTATTCATAGTTTAGATATACTTATTATACTATACGTTCAATCTTCGCGAAATGAGACAATATTATATTCATATTCTAACAATTCGTATACATTTCTAATTGGGCAGTATTGCATCGTGCTATATTGACCATTTCAATTAGTTGAGGTCACTGTATATTATTGTTTTCGTTGTATACTAGTGATATACTTTTGAATCTGCCATATCATCTCATATGTGCTAATTAAGATAATAATTTGGCGTGATTATAGGGTCATGTGAGCACGCGCCACCAATAATTTGACAAATGGGGGAACGCCCCCTATTCAAAGGTATTCGTGGCTTGATAGGTTGAGCACCGGTCTAGCAATCCGGAGGTCTCGGCTTCGATTCCCGGCGAAGCTTATTTTTCTTTGCTAATTTTCAATCAAAACAATAAAGGGTAAAACTTAAATGGACCTATTAACATGATTAACATTCAAAATCCTCAAACTTTACTTGGAAAAATTATAGCGGTTCTCACATACCTCATTGTATTATTTGAATTACCATAATTGGAGCATGGAACGTGTTTCTGTTTCATGTTTTGGCCCCATAGCTAGGAATTTCTAGTAGGTTCAGGGGGTGCACTGGGGCCTTGCCGTTTTATGAGGGAGTCCTGGTTATCAGCTGACAAGCATTACTAGATAATGTTTTCTTAAATCTCATATTTATCTGAAAATGACATTATTTGGGCCGAAAATGTTTTTATTTGTGTGGGTAACAAAATGAAAATTGTGCCATCTCTATTCTCTACTAACCCCCCCCCCCCCCTCCCCCCCCCCCCCCCCCCTCTTCATAGCAGGGCCCCATTTTATAAACCTTTGCAATTGTTGTAAGTGTTCAATTGTTGTAACTATTTGGTCAATATGCAGCATTTCAGATGTTGCCATAGTAGTTACAATAATTGGACACTTACAACAATTGCAGTTTTGGGCATGTCCCAGTATATCTAGAGAGCAGTGTACACTAGGGCTAGTCCTGCGTCCCTGCGCCATGGTGGAGCTCTCGATCATCCCTGGTCGAGTCTTCCGCCGGTGATTCGGTGTCGGGTTTCAAGTCGACCGTGTCGGCTGTCTGGAGGGGGATCCCAAATAATCGATGTCCGCGAAATTGGTTTCTACAAAACGCGTAGCGTAGCGTAGCGATAGCGTGTACGTATATCGGAGTCGAACCCGTGATTGAACGAATGAGAATGAATGAATGAATGAGGGTCCCATGGACATCTACACATTTGTACACGTGCACTTCTGCCTGCATCGTTATTAGAATGGAATAGCTGGGTGACGATGGAGGGGGCAGATTCTGATCGAAAATTCAGGCCCTATACAATTTCACCCTAACAATATAGAGCTAGCTTCCACAATCATGACAATGTCTTGAACCTTGTTGTTTGGCTAATGGAATCAGAAGAATCAGAAGAATGACGTAGATAGGTCTATATTTTTTCAAATATCTCCCTTATTAATTAGAAAGCGCGTGGAAACGGTAGGATTGTAGTCAAAGAATCGGAATTCACATAAAGAGGGCATCACATTTGGAGCCGTATAGCTCTGGCTGAATGATGAAAATATCATTATCTCACATTAAAATCTGAATTAAAAATATCTTGGATCGCGGTGGAAAGTTAACTTAAAACACAAATCAAGGAAGTCATCACAGTTATGTATTGTTACAGTTATGTATCGTTACAGTTTGTGTATCGTTACTGTCTTCTTCTATCTTTGTCATCTAATGTTCTCTCCTGTCGCATTTTCGTCTATGTTGGCATCCATTTTTTCCTTTATTTTAGTTAGCTGGTAATAATGAATTCACTATTGTATTAATGTAATTATTCATTATTATCTGAGGGGTCCACATTTGTACAAGCGCTGCTTTTTAGTGGACTCCTCTTGTTTCCAATATGTATACCTTAATCTTTGTAAATGATTATAATTGATTTGAAATGTTTTGTTGGAAACATAAATAAAATTGAAGTTGAAAAATTGAAATTATAAGCCAATCGGGAATTATCGTTGTTGTTTTTTAAATTGACTGTATAGCTTTATATTTTGACACACGGATATTTGCATTTTATTGAGTTCCAATATGAAAATGTAAACCGATATGAAAATGAAAATTACAGAGCGTATCTAAACAAAAAACTAATTCTGTACATAATTACCATTAAAAATAAAAACAAATTAGTGTAGAAGGGGAGGGCCATTCAGCGCCAGCTTTATGGACGTGGCCGGTCTTTAATGGGGTCCCATGATTAAATGTATGATGAACAATGTATTTCTACAACTCTTATTTTGCAAGGCACAAAGGGGGCAATTAAGAGTGTGACATTGTAATAATTCAACTCGATATTTAATAACATTAAAGAAACTAAACCTATCAATGAATGTATAAAAACTGCTTCAAACTGCAAACTTTATACTAATTTATCTTATAGTTCTCTCAGTGAGCATAAAACAACATCTGGTATAAATAATGCAATGTTTTATGAAACGGAGAAATGCTTGGCGAGGATTTCACTTCAAGGGAAATAATTTAAATGAGAAATAACAAAATTGACTACACATAAGGGCAAAACTCAATGGCCCGTATTCACAAAGGAGGTTTGTAGGAGGTTTGTACAAACCATGGTTTATCCATGGTCTACATCTATGGAGTGCTGCTCGTATGCAAGTAAGACAATTTATAATTTCTAATGATATGACTGTTGGTGCTTGCTAACCAGCAAATTCACCATGTGAGAAGACAAACATTTATTTGGTGCATTTTGTAAATGTGTACCATCAACATTGTTAACAAGTAAGGAGTTTACATTCTTTCTCCATCAGTTTACAAATGGCACTCCATAGATGTAGACCATGGATAAACCATGGTTTGTACAAACCTCCTACAAACCTTCTTTGTGAATACGGGCCATAGTCACATTTTACAATCGTGACCTAACCTGGTTTGCCACATTGGTAACAGAATCCATGGTCGCGCGTACTGAAAATCCTGTCTGCGCAAGGTAACTATGATTAGTGCGCAGATCCATTATGACGTCGCTGGTAGGGGAGCAAGTTCCGACCAATCAGATCAGCGTTAAATGACGTCACAATCGCTTAGCGTCATAGTAGGGGACTGAGATTCCCTTCGGGTTCGTGATAACCAAACAATTGGAGTTGTATGATTATTGCATAATAACTCTTGAAGCTCCATACACGAAAACATTGGAGTTGTATGATTATTGCTTATTAACTCTTGAAGCTCCGTACACGAAAACATTGGAGTTGTATGATTATTGCATATTAACTCTTGAAGCTCCATACAAGGAAACATTGGAGCTGTATGATTATTGCATATTAATTCTTGAAGCTCCATACACGGAATCATTGGAGTTGTATGATTATTGCATATTAACGCTTGAAGCTCCATACACGAAGACTACGAAAATGGGGAATTCGTTCCGAAAGTTTCACTTTAAGCCGATATGCAGGTGCTGCCTTTCACAGAAAGGTAAAACTCTTCTTATTCCCTTATTGTTTGGAGAAAAGGAGGTGTACAAATTATATACGACAACTTGTAAGAAATTAAATATCCCCTTTTCTGTGTTGGTCAAACTCTTAACAGTTTTAAGTTGACAATGTTGCTATATATAGATACATTAAAAAATAAAATAAAAAATGACTGCCTACATCAATTGAAAATGTCAGGTACTCATGTCTGTTTAAAGTTAAGTATTGTTTGAATCAATATATATATATCTGACTCATCTTTAAATATGTTCCTTTCTACAGTTGACGAGCCACTATCCAGGCTGGCAGAATCAATGCTTGGTATCGGTATCTTTACAGCCACAGGTGCTGTGCCAAGACTTTTGCCGGCAAGGTAAATTCCCTGTTCTAAAAAAAGAGTTCGTTTAAATATTTGTTTCCGTCGTTAAATAATATCTCTCTTTCTATCATATAGCGATCATACTTCTTCTTTTGTTTTGCCTTGTTAATTAAATTGTTAATTCTGTAAATATTGTGTGTTTTTTGGTGTGTGTGTGTGTGTGTGTGTGTGTGTGTGTGTGTGTGTGTGTGTGTGTGTGTGTGTGTGGTGTGTGTGTGTGTGTGTGTGTGTGTAATTTTAATTTTGTACGAATTGTTCTTTTGTAATGCTAATATGTATATTTGTATTGTGATCAAAAGTTTAAAATGGATATCTCGTGAATTACCAATACCGAAGAACTTTCATACTAATGTGTATAATGTTGTATGTATGTAAATGTGCTGAACAGTCCTTGGCTGAGGCACGTGACTGTATAGAGAAAAAAAATAAACTCAAACTCAAACTCTTACTCAACGTCACACTTTGATTATATCGATCGAATGTTTGGCAGCTGATCATATCATCATCTACAGTCTACGGTATTCATTTCGTGTCATCACACAACTTCCTGCACATTAGGTGATTCTGTCGTTAGTTTGATTTCCACCATCATGGTAATCAACTCGATCACATTCTTATCAGTTTCTGACAGTTTTATCACTACTGTAATCGATCGAATATTTGGCAGCTGATCATCATCTATGGTATTAATTTCGTGTCATCACACAATTTCGTGCAAATAGCTGCCAAATATTCGATCGGTAATCAAAGTGTGATAATAATAATAATAGCGTGCATGTATAAAGCTACTGTCAACAATCCCAGCTGTGTTAACTGCCCCCCCCCCCCCCCCCCCGAGGCCCAAAATCTGCTGGATGCAGGCTTGAGAGCTCAGAAATCACACCGCAGTTCAGGCCCTCAAAATGAGGTTTTCACCTATAACAGCAAAATCACATCAAATAGCTGCCAAATATTCGATCGGTAATCAAAGTGTGATTTTATTGTTCCCTTTCCCCCTCTCTCCTGCAGAATCCGTGTTGCCTTCGCTGGTAAAACCGAGGTAAAAACTAGCTCATCTATTAATTTTAAAATACAACTAGAATATTGTAAGCATTCGTAGATAATACACTCAATATTCGCTTTATCTTGCTTACGATATATATAGTTTTCTCCGAAGTTCGACTTACTTGCATGACGATTATTGTACTTGTTCTGGATATTATTAGCAGAAGTTGTAATAATGTTGTAGGAGCAGCCGTAGTAGAAGTAGCAGTAGCAGAAGTATAGTACTTGTAGAAGTTCTAGTATTTGTAGTAGGTATAGTAGCAGCTGGAGTAGTAGTAGTACTACATGTATTACTATTATCATTATTGCTGATACTACTACTACTACTACTACTACAAATAACTACTACTACTACTACTACTACTACTACTACTACTACTACTACTACTACTACTACTACTACTACTACTACTACTACTACTACTACTACTACTACTACTACTATTACTATTAGTACTACTACTACTCACCTATAGTAGAAGTAGTAGCATGAGCGTCGATACTTACGTAATACCTATTCATCGGGGGGGGGGGGGATGAATTAATAGATCACCCCCCCCCCCCCCCCTGATGAATGGGTATCAATATCAGATCGACGCCCATGAGAAGTATTGATGGTGGAAGACATAATAACTAGTATTATAGTATCATTATCACTATCACCAACACATCGCGTGTTGTTTCCCCTCTCTACATCCATTATAGACTCATTTCCTTTGATCAGAGCAACAAGTACTCTATAAATGCTCAACATATTCTAGCTTCTTCTCATATATAATATTTTGCCATTAACTATGTGTCTATTGTTTTATTCAAAGCATACCATGTCACACGACCAGGCGTGCACCGTTTCAAGTAGCTTTCTGGATTCCATAACACACGTAAGTTAGTTTTTGTTTATGTCAAGTGATTTCAATCCTCGTATATGAATTTTGACAGTAATATTGACGAATGATACTCGTTTTACAGTACAATAAGATTGCCTGTACTGATTACGTTTCAAAATAACATGACATAGCTAAGCACTATTGTTAAAAGTAACATATATTTGAATTCATTAAATGATTTTGAAGCAGATTGCAATTAAAGAGTTAAAGGGCAATTGCCACTCAAGGAAATAGTTTATCCTACTTTATACATCGTAATATGCCTGTTTATTATTATGTAACATTACTCCGACTCAGATTTCTACTTTGGAATAAATATGTGAAAACTCTATCGGGTATACCACTATTCACGCGAACACTGGAGGCCGCCATTATTAGGTTTGTGCGGACTACGGTCAATGATATGCACTAATGCATTTCAATAGCACCAATTCAAACCATTGTCTGAATACTTGTAGATGCTTTGAAATCAGTGAAAAGCTTTTTGTTCGGCCCTAAGCACGTACGTCAGAGTTTGCAAAGCATGTCGGGTAATTACAAGAACATGGTCACTCCCATCATCTTTTGCCGCCGTAAGAATTAGTAAAATGTGGGTATACTATGTTCACGTAAGGATTTCATGGGATCCAGTAGGCCAAAAATGCCAAGTTATGTATCAAATCAAATGTCTGTTCACCCTCTAAACGATAATAAAAGCAGAAAGCCATAGTTTCATTGCCCTTTAAGTTTATACGTAATTTGGATATTCCATCATGTTATATATATTTTCTCATTTACTTTAGGATGCTGGAAAACTTGTTGAGCGACGCTTCCATGCTCATCAGGTAATGACATTAAACGAAATTCATCTGGAATGGCATTTAAAAGAAAACAAAACTTGCATTGTCATCAAGATTACTAAATAATAATGTTATAGAATTGTACTGCAGTACATATAGAGAGTTCTAAAACTATTTGTTTGTACCCCGTCTCGATAATTATCTATCAAAATGACGACAAATTAATATGCATTCAAATCCAGACAAATGAGTATGTTAAGCTTCTATTATTGTTTGATTGTTTTGACAGCAAATTCTGGTTCGGAAAGCGGAGGAGCGGGAAATAAAACTCATTGCAAAGGCCCAACACATCGTCTGTAATGCATTTCAGGTATTTAAGCATTCGAATATTCGTTTTGTTTTTACTGTAAGTTGGCCTTTTAGTATTATTTTGTATTTTTTAGTTCAATCTCACAGTGAATATCTAGTAAAATTGCAGATTATCTGCATTTTTGTATCGAATGCCATGATTAAAGTGATCCATTATACTTTTTTACAATTTCAACCAAACTCACTCGGAGCTTTCCCACTTCTCTTGTACCTTGCTGCTCGGCTTATGATAAGAGAATAATAAAATGGGTATTTAATTTTCAATTGTCTCCTTAATCCTGGATATATTGAAGATTTAATACGAGAGTGTCTATAGACGGTTTACGACCTTAGTCAAGAGTATCTGAATTCGGATACTCAATCATCCATACTGCATAGTATTCTTAATCGGATACTTTCTACGCGAACGATCGACATGAACTTATTAGACATTGATTTGCTGTGTTTTCACTAGCTAAACTGAATTCCCGTTTCTATGAAATCCTCACATGTCATTCTCAGGAATCTTACAAGTGGGGGATGTTCTAACTTATTCCCACAGATTGTTCATTAAAATATTGTGACTTTTGTTTTATACAAAGCTTGTGTCAGACAAGATTGCGCTCGATACATCGCGGGATTTTCTGGATGCCATAACACACGTAAGATTTCCATTTTTGTTTTAATGTTGACATTAATGCGCTTCAAGAAGTTATACTAACACTTATATCGCATATTCTGATTTGATTTGATTTGATTTGTATAAAGTAACCTTGCAAATGACTGTTTTGTATCAACTTCTTTGTAACTGATAATAATGATAATAGTATTCTCGATTGATATAGCGCATAATGTGATTAGTAATCATCTCTAAAAGCGCTTTACAATGATATCATTACCCAGGTCATCGGATGCATACTGCAATCAATCCAGCACACAAAGTGCACGTTTTCTACTCCCTGGGGAACATTCCAGCCAGGCAACCTTGTATTCATTGTACCTTTGTAAACTTGACATTCAATTAATTATTGCATTGTAATGCAGTTTGCAACGTATGATTTACGTAATAACATAATTCAAGTATTCAATTTTCTATTTTTCTATTTATTTCAGGATGCTGGGACAATTGTTGAGCAACACATCCATGCTGCCAAGGTAATGACATGAAATGAAATGAATCTGTGATGGAATTTAAAAGCCAACACGTTTCATATCGCTTGTAAAGATAATTATTTTAATAATGATGGTGATACTAATGATTGTAAGGAATATAATCATTATAATAATGATGGTGATAATAATGATTGTAAGGAATATAATAATAATAATAATAATAATAATAATAATAATAATAATAATAATAATAATAATAATAATAATAATAACAATAATAATAATAATAAAAATAATAAGGAATAATAATGAAATACTCATAATCATAATACTAATGATCAGACAGCACATGTATCGTATCATATCAAGCGCAATCAAATTGACTTCATTATTATCATCATTATCAATTATTCTAGAGTGCAGTGGCCTATAGTAATATGCCAACGCTTTATTTACTAATAGTTCAATTCTCAAAAGTATAACATCTTTGTATTATTATTTCGCATCTAGAATGCGCTTGCTAAAGCTCGGGAACAAATGCACAAACAACAGGTAAAGCAAATCGTCGATCACGTGATCCAGGTAGGACAAAATTAGTGTTGAATCAGTTGATGTTCCCTTTTCTTTGCGACAATGACATAATAATGATAATAGTAATGATAATAATAATTATGATAATAATAATAACAATATTAATGATAATAATAATAATAATAATAATAACAATAATAATAATAATAATGATAAAAAAATAATAATAATAATAATAATAATAACAATAATAATAAGGAATAATAATGAAATATAATACTACTCATAATCATAATACTGATGATAAGACAGCACATGTATCGTATCATATGAAGCGCAATCAATTGACTATATTATTATCAATCATTCTATAGTGCAATGTCCTATATTATATAATATGCCAACGCTTTATTTACTAATAGTTCAATTCTCAAAAGTATAACATCTTTGTATCATTATTTCGCATCTAGAATGCGCTTGCTAAAGCTCGGGAAGAAATGCACAAACAACAGGCAAAGCAAATCGTCGATCAAGTGATCCAGGTATTATTATAATAATAATAATAATAATAATAATAATAATAATAATAATAATAATACTAATACTAATAATAATAATAATAATAATAATAATAATAATAATAATAACAATAATAATAATAATAATAATGATTAAAAAATCATAATAATAATAATAATAATAATAACAATAATAATAAGGAATAATAATGAAATATAATACTACTCATAATCATAATACTAATGATAAGACAGCACATGTATCGTATCATATAAAGCGCAATCAATTGACTATATTATTATCACCATTATCAATCATTCTAGAGTGCACTGGCCTATAGTAATATGCCAACGCTTTATTTACTAATAGTTCAATTCTCAAAAGTATAACATCTTTGTATTATTATTTCGCATCTAGAATGCGCTTGCTAAAGCTCGGGAAGAAATGCACAAACAACAGGCAAAGCAAATCGTCGATCAAGTGATCCAGGTATTATTATAATAATAATAATAATAATAGTAGTAATAATAATAATAATAATGATTTTTTTTTTTTTTAATAATACTAATAATAACAATAACAATAATAATAAGGAATAATAATGAAATATAATACTACTCATAATCATAATACTAATGATCAGACAGCACATGTATCGTATCATATAAAGCGCAATCAATAATTGACTATATTATTATCACCAGTATCAATCATTCTAGAGTGCACTGGCCTATTGAATTGAATTGAATTGAATTGAAAATGGTTTATTGAATAAAAGTACATGGCAGCTAAAAAGCTGAATTGCGTACAATTTTACATAGTCATAAAAACAAATTAATATATAAATATAACATTTGGTATACAAAGACATAAACAAATTAATACTGCTTTACTTTAAAACGTCAACTTCCAGAATGGCATAATCAGCCATGTAAAAATGAATTTAAATTGATATAATGTCTGCACGATTATCGTAAAACTAAATCAATCAGAAAGTGTGATGCTATAGCTTAATATGTCAACGCTTTATTTACTAATAGTTCAATTCTCAAAAGTATAACATCTTTGTATTATTATTTCGAATCTAGAATGCGCTTGCTAAAGCTCGGGAAGAAATGCACAAACAACATGCAAAGCAAATCGTTGATCAAGTGATCCAGGTATTATTATAATAATAATAATAATAGTAATAATAATAATAATAATAATAATAATAATAATAATAATAATAATAATAATAATAATAATAATAATAATAATAATAACAATAATAATAATGATAAGGAATAGCAATGAAATATAATACTACTCATAATCATAATACTAATGATAAGACAGCACATGTATCGTATCATATAAAGCGCAATCAAATTGACTATATTATTATCATCATTATCAATCATTCTAGAGTGCACTGGCCTATAGTAATATGCCAACGCTTTATTTACTAATAGTTAAATTCACTGGCCTATAGTAATATGCCAACGCTTTATTTACTAATAGTTCAATTCACTGGCCTATAGTAATATGCCAACGCTTTATTTACTAATAGTTCAATTCTCAAAAGTATAACATCTGTGTATTACTATTTCGAATCTAGAATGCGCTTGGTAAAGCTCGGGATCAAATGCACAAACAACAGGCAAAGCAAATCGTCGATCACGTGACCCAGGTAATAACAAAATTAGTGTTGAATCTGCTGATGTTCCCTTTTTTTGCGACAATGACATAATAATGATAATAGTAATAAAAAGTTATAATAATACTAATAATACTAATAATAATAATAATAATAATAATAATAATAATAATAATAATCATAATAATAATAATAATAATAATAATAATAATAATGATGATGTTAATAATAACAATGATAATAATAATAATTTTAACAACAGCAATCAGAATCACATTGTTACATATTGAACGCTTTATAAATCAAAACTAACTATTATCATAATCAACAACCGTTTCGATTCCTAAGAGTTCAATAGTATTATACAAATTCTCACAAATATAAAATATATCTTTGTATAATTCTTCCGCATTTAGATGGCGCTTTCTAAAGCTAAAGAACAAAAGCACCGAGAGAATGCGGGGCAAATTCTCTGTCAAGAGATTCGGGTAAGGGCAATATTAATGCTGATTTTCTTAGTTAATGAGAGTGACATAATTTTGATAATAATAATAACAATGGAAATTTGAATTATTATACAAATATTAACATTATCATTGCTAAGATTCCGCGATTCAAAACAGAGTTGATCGATTTTTCGATGAAGCATGCATGTACATGTAGTTGTGGTGAATCTAGATGGAAAGATGATTAAAGAAAATACAAGAAATCAAAACAAAACGATAATATAATTAAGGTTTTCTAGAGAGTCGAACATCAATTGTGTTAGTGGTGGTCTTATTCAAGAAGTTCATGACGGATATCCATGTCTTGTGAACATAACGATACTTGCAGAAGGCTCTGCTTGAAAGGCGCCTGGAGAAGATTGCGGAGGAGTCCCAGAAGCGCATACTCGAATTCGAAGCCATCAACCAGGCGAACGAAGAAAAGCTGGAGCTCGCCGCCGAGAAGGAGGAGATCGAGGAGGAGCGGTCGAGGAGCGCTCGGATGAGCCTGCTAGCATGGCTAGTGGATCATCGCCAACAGAGGGATGAGACCAGATACAACCGCAGACAGATGGTCGGCAACACCAAGCAGCTCACCCTTGGCCTAATTGGCCAACCAGGCGGAGGGGTATGTACTGGATTTCTTTATTAATATCTTTGCATGTTTGAAACAGATAGAAAGCGCCATTAAGTGCTGTGGATCATCATCATCATCATCATCATCATCATCATCATCATCATCATCATCATCACAATCATCATCATCATCACCATCATCACCATCATCATCATCATCATCATCATCATCATCATCATCATCATCTTCATCATCATCATTTAGCACTCTATAGCACTTTCCCTCTTGCACGGAGCCACTATAAGTAATTCAATGTTAGTGTCCTGGTCAGCCAACTAAAATAGATTTTAGAATAACGAATTGTGTCGTATTCGACCCTATCCAGTTTCAGCCATGTTTAAATCAATTATGGGAATGAGAATTTGAATAATCTGCAAATAAAATTAAATGTTATGGAAATCGGCGTTTGTCTCAGAACAAATTGGGAGAAAATTGTTTTGTCATGGATTGTACTAGGAGAATCCAAGGTTTTATTTGCGTGAAAGCACCACCAGCATTAAACAAAATGAGGACACCTGTCTTTGCCAAAGTTTCTGCAGGGTTTTACATTTTGAGAAAAATTTGGTCTGTGGATCTTCAAGCTAAGCTTTGAATTGAGTCAAATGTAAACTTATGTGCGTTAATCAATAAGAAACAACAAAGTCTATTCTACTTACTAAGTAGAATAGACTTTGTTGCTTAATAGGTGATTCTAAAAAAGGGGGGCAAACTTAAATGTACTTAACAAACATAAATGATGCTATATTTCTATGAATTCTGGTCTTATTCAGTTTCCAGTAATTTTCGTTCGATCATGATTTGATTTGTCTTGTGAAGGTTTTGTCCCCTACGGACTCTGGCAGGGAGTCTGACGAGACCGCCAGCACCTATAACGGCAGCAGCAGTGGTGGCAGTGATAATGCCTTCGCCCTCTACTACGAGACCACTGCAGATCTCACACCCGGACAGAAACACGACGAGTTCTTTGATGGGCCGCCAGTAGGCGCAACACCTTCCTACAGGAAGCATTAGCATTTTAATTATTACCAATTATTAATTATTTTGTATCGAGTTATTCGGACGACCCTTGACAGAAATTTATTTGGGATTTGCTTGATGAAGAGTCGCATCATGAGCAAACTTTTGCTTGATGAAAATGATTTAAATGTCAAGCAATTTTTTCAGGAATAACGGGGGAATTAACAATTTCAGTAAATAAGGCTGGATGGAGCAGAGCTTTGTCATGATGAGGAAGTGACTTTAAAGCCAAATGTAGTTGTTGTTTTTCAAGGTATAACTGACGTGGTATCCAATTCGGTTCTGCAGCATGCTGTTTCAGCTTTTAAAGTAACTAAAGAAGCGTTTAAAAACAAAACATCAATGTTAGCAGTTCTCAAGAACACTTCTCAAGAACACCAGAGTTCTTGCAGAACTTTTTTAATTGACACCGTCTCCTATTTGGTTCTGCAGCATGCAGTTTCAGCTTTTAAACCAACTGCAAAAACATTGCAAAAGCGTCTATGTCGCGACAGCATACACATTTATCCAAGAACATCAGAGTTCTTGCAAAACTGTTTACAGCATGGTTGTCAAATCAATGCAAAAACGTGAACGAGCAAGTATATGTTTCATGCGATGATACAATCAGTTTGTATAACTAAATTAAAATTACATCAAGAAACAAAACAGAACATAAATTATAAGACCGGGGTGTCAGCGTAGTGATCAAATGAATGTCGTAACATCTGACATTTGCAAGCAATGCAATACACGCATTACTTGTATGTTGAGCAACACACAGCTTTGATACCATAATGTTTAAAACTTGTTAAATACTATGGTGGCAGCATAGTTGATATGCTGATTAAATAATAATCTGATATTTGGAGCAAATAAAGGCTTTGTGAATTACGATAGAAAAGGTATAATAAAAACAATAAAAATGCTTTTGCAGCATATAGTAATTAGGTTAAAAAACTATGGGGGCAGCATAGTAAATAGATAGGATACTATGGTGGCAGCATAGTTAATAGGTAGGATACTATGGTGGCAGCATAGTTAATAGGTAGGATACTATGTTGGCAGCATAGTTAATAGGTAGGAAACTATGGTTGCAGCATAGTTAATAGGTAGGATACTATGATGGCAGCATAGTTAATAGATAGGATACTATGGTGGCAGCATAGTTAATAGGTAGGATACTATGGTGGCAGCATAGTTAATATGTAGGAAACTATGGTGGCAGCATATTTAATAGGTAGGAAACTATGGTGGCAGCATAGTTAATAGGTAGGAAACTATGGTGGCAGCATAGTTAATATGTAGGAAACTAAGTGGCAGAATAGTTAATAGGTAGGAAACTATAGTGGCAGCATAGTTAATAGGTAGGAAACTATGGTGGCAGCATAGTTAATAGGTAGGAAACTATGGTGGCAGCATAGTTAATGTAGGAAACTATGGTGGCAGCAGAGTTAATAGGTAGGAAACTATGGTGGTAGCATAGTTAATGGTAGGACCTATGGTGGCATCATAGTTAATAGGTAGGAAATTATGGTGGCAGCATAGTTAATAGGTAGGAAACTATGGTGGCAGCATAGTTAATAGGTAGGAAACTATGGTGGTAGCATAGTTAATGGTAGGACCTATGGTGGCATCATAGTTAATAGGTAGGAAATTATGGTGGCAGCATAGTTAATAGGTAGGAAACTATGGTGGCAGCATAGTTAATAGGTAGGAAACTATGGTGGCAGCATAGTTAATAGGTAGGAAACTATGGTGGCAGCATAGATAATATATAAAACTGTGGTGGCAGCATAGTTAATAGGTAGGTAACTATGGTGGTAGCATATTTAATAGGTAGGTAACTATGGTGGTAGCATAGTTAATAGGTAAGAAACTATGGTGGCAGCATAGTTAATAGGTAGGAAACTATGGTGGCAGAATAGTTAATAGGTAGGAAACTATGGTGGCAGCATAGTTAATATATAAAACTGTGGTGGCAGCATAGTTAATAGGTAGGTAACTATGGTGGTAGCATAGTTAATATGTAGGAAACTATGGTGGCAGCATAGATAATAGGTAGGAAACTATAGTGGCAGCATAGTTAATAGGTAGGAAACTATGGTGGGAGCATAGTTGATAGATAGGAAACTATGGTGGCAGCATAGTTAATAGGTAGGAAACTATGGTGGCGGCATAGTTAATAGGTAGGAAACTATGGTGGCAGCATAGTTAATAGGTAGGAAACTATGGTGGCAGCAAAGTTAATAGGTAGGATACTATGGTGGCAGCATAGTTCATAGGTAGGAAACTATGGTGGCAGCATAGTTAATAGGTAGGAAACTATGGTGGCAGAATAGTTATCAAGTAAATTCTATAGTGGCAGCATATTTATCAAGTACAAACTATGGTGGCAGCATAGTTAATAGGTAGGAAACTATGGTGGCAGCATAGTTAATAGGTAGGAAACTATGGTGGCAGCATAGTTAATAGGTAGGAAACTATGGTGGCAGCATAGTTAATAGGTAGGAAACTATGGTGGCAGCATAGTTAATAGATAGGAAACTATGGTGGCAGCATAGTTAATAGATAGGAAACTATGGTGGCAGCATAGTTAATGGTAGGACCTATGGTGGCATCATAGTTAATAGTAGGAAATTATGGTGGCAGCATAGTTAATAGGTAGGAAACTATGGTGGCAGAATAGTTAATATGTAGGAAACTATGGTGGCAGCATAGTTAATAGGTAGGAAGCTATGGTGGCAGCAAAGTTAATAGGTAGGACACTATAGTGGCAGCATAGTTAATAGGTAGGAAACTACGGTGGCAGCATAGTTAATAGGTAGGAAACTATGGTGGCAGAATAGTTATCAAGTACAAACTATGGTGGCAGCATAGTTAATAGATAGGACACTATGGTGGCAGCATAGTTAATAGGTAGGAAACTATAGTGGCAGCATATTTATCAAGTACAAACTATGGTGGCAGCATAGTTAATAGGTAGGAAACTATGGTGGCAGCATAGTTAATAGGTAGGAAACTATGGTGGCAGCATAGTTAATAGATAGGAAACTATGGTGGCAGCATAGTTAATAGATAGGAAACTATGGTGGCGGCATAGTTAATAGGTAGGAAACTATGGTGGCAGCATAGTTAATAGGTAGGATACTATGGTGGCAGCATAGTTAATAGGTAGGAAACTATGGTGGCAGCATAGTTCATAGGTAGGAAACTATGGTGGCAGCATATTTTATAGGTAAGAAACTATGGTGGCAGCATAGTTAATAGGTAGGAAACTATGGTGGCAGCATAGTTATTAGGTAAGAAACTATGGTGGCAGCATAGTTAATAGGTAGGAAACTATGGTGGCAGAGTAGTTATCAAGTAAATTATATAGTGACAGCATAGTTATCAAGTAAAAACTATGGTGGCAGCATATCAAGTAAACACTATGGTGGCAGAATAGTTATCAAGTAAATTCTATAGTGGCAGCATATTTATCAAGTAAAACTATGGTAGCAGCATAGTTAATAGGTAGGAAACTATGGTGGCAGAGTAGTTATCAAGTAAATTATATAGTGACAGCATAGTTATCAAGTAAAAACTATGGTGGCAGCATATCAAGTAAACACTATGGTGGCAGAATAGTTATCAAGTAAATTCTATAGTGGCAGCATATTTATCAAGTACAAACTATGGTGGCAGCATAGTTAATAGGTAGGCAACTATGGTGGCAGCATAGTTATTAGGTAAGAAACTATGGTGGCAGCATAGTTAATAGGTAGGAAACTATGGTGGCAGAGTAGTTATCAAGTAAATTATATAGTGACAGCATAGTTATCAAGTAAAAACTATGGTGGCAGCATATCAAGTAAACACTATGGTGGCAGAATAGTTATCAAGTAAATTCTATAGTGGCAGCATATTTATCAAGTAAAACTATGGTAGCAGCATAGTTAATAGGTAGGAAACTATGGTGGCAGAGTAGTTATCAAGTAAATTATATAGTGACAGCATAGTTATCAAGTAAAAACTATGGTGGCAGCATATCAAGTAAACACTATGGTGGCAGAATAGTTATCAAGTAAATTCTATAGTGGCAGCATATTTATCAAGTACAAACTATGGTGGCAGCATAGTTAATAGGTAGGCAACTATGGTGGCAGCATAGTTAATAGGTAGGAAACTATGGTGGCAGCATAGTTAATAGGTAGGAAACTATGGTGGCAGCATAGTTAATAGATAGGAAACTATGGTGGCAGCATAGTTAATAGGTAGGAAACTATGGTAGCAGAATAGTTATCAAGTACATTTTATAATGGCAGCATAGTTATCACATGTAAAAATTATGGTGGCAGCATAGTTATCAAGTAAAAACTATGGTGGCAGCATAGTTATCAAGTAAAAACTATGGTTGCAACATAGTTATCAAGTTAGAAAATATGGTGGTAGCATATAGTTGATAGTTAGGAAACTATGGTGGCAGCATAGTTAATAGGTAGGAAATTATGGTGACAGAATAGTTATCAAGTAAATTTTATAGTGGCAGCATAGTTATCAAGTAAAAACTATGGTGGCAGCATATCAAGTAAACACTATGGTGGCAGCATAGTTAATAGGTAGGAAACTATGGTGCCAGCATAGTTAATAGGTAGGAATCTATGGTGGCAGAATAGTTATCAAGTAAAAACTATGGTGGCAGCATAGTTATCACGTAAAAACTATGGTGGCAGCATAGTTATCAAGTTAGAAAATATGGTGGCAGCATAGTTAATAGGTAGGAAACTATGGTGACAGAATAGATATCAAATTCTATAGTGGCATTATAGTTATCAAGTAAATTATATAGTGGCAGCATAGTTATCAAGTAACAACTATGGTTGCAACATAGTTATCAAGTAAACACTATATGGCGGCAGTATATAGTAAAAGATATGGTGGCAGCATAGTTATCAAGTAAAACTTTATGGTGGCAGCATAGTTACTCGAAACTCGAAACATAGAAACTGAAAGGGAATGGGCTAATGTATTGTATTGTATTGCGTTAACTTGCTTGAAGAAAATCAAAATATTTAAGCTGTTTACCACCCCATATACAGCTAACTATATCGACGTTTATATCTACTTCAGATACAAATTGAACTATTGAAAACAAAAGGAAATATGTTACGAAGGTATACAACTAGTATTAGGTCAGCATAAACCAGCAATAGGGTGTCATTTTGAATCTTGAACACCATGAGAGTATATTTTGTGAGGGTTTTTTGTTCGCAAAGTTCGCGAATCACTTGTGAATCGCGAAATTAACAACGCGCTAAAATATTGACACAAAATGCAAAGCAATAGTGTGTGTATTCCATGCCTGACTGCACTAGAAGAAGTCATGAATGCGTAAATGTAACAGCCGAACGCAAATATTTAGCCACTCGCAAAATTGTCGTAATGTCCCGATTCGCGAAAAATCTATGTGCGCGAAATATGAACAGCAATTTCTTCGCATTGATTGGAAACAACATCTTTCAAACTCATAATCAAGTTTCAAGCATAATATCATTGCTTGATGAAAGGGCCTTTATGGACAACACATCCAATCACAAAGCTTACTTTTGTTGAATTACATGCTGCCTACCCGAATAGGGAGAGCATACGTTATTTTCATCGTGTTCCAATATTGAGGACAGAATATCATGTCCGATTCGAGATCATCATCTTGACCACTTGCTACATCTTTCTACTTTGAAGGTCTATATCCACAAAAACAAACATACTAAACCGGTTATAGGCCCCAAAAGTATAGATGACTGTGGTATATGATCAACCTATGGAATCGTGAAAATTAGCTTTGACTATGACTTGTTGACATCGTTGAGTGGTATAGACAGCTACCCAGGTCATACTTTGTAATTGCTTGGTCAAAGGGCTATTTAGGGACAGCATATCCAGTCCCGGAGCGAGCTTTTGTTACTTTACATGCATGCTGCAGAACCAAATAGGGAAAGCATACCGCATGTCAAGATTTTTTCATTGTGTTCCAATATTGAGGACAGAATATCCTGTCCAATTCAAGCACATCTTGACCACTTGCCAAATCTTTCTACGTTGAAGGTTTATATCCACAAAAACAAACAAATAAACCCGGTTATAGGCCCCAACAAGTAAAAATGGCATTTGGTCAACCTACGGAATTATGAAAACTTTATTTGACAGACTTAATAACATCGATGAGTAGTACCTACAGCTTTCCACATTATACCTATATTTATTAATTGGTTGAAAATATAGCTATTAAAGGAAAACAAAAATCACCCAGCTCTATTATAGCCCACTTATGTTAGTTACAACATGCTGCAGAACCGAATAGGGATATCATGTCAGTCAGTGATCATATTTTTGATTTTTCCAACATTGAGGACAGAAAATCATGTCCAATTCAAGATCATTGTGACCACTTGTCACAGTTTTCTACTTAGGGGGTTTATATCCACAAAAACAAACAAACAAAATCGGCTTTAAGTCCCCCAATAATAGAAAACTGTGCCACTTAGTCAACACCTATACCTGTACACTGTATTAAGATCAATGGCTTTCATACTGTAGAACAGTCACTTCCATCATCCTAAGTGTTTATTAAGAACAAACACTCTCTTCTTAGAATAACTATTTGTCTATTGTCACCAGACTATATTGACATTCATGTTTGAGTGACACGAGTGCGAAGCTTCATTCAGCCTTCTAGCATCTTTTCAAGTATGCTCATCGTGAACACATGATACATACACCAACATTCCGTAGAAATTATCGAACAATTTTGTAGCTGAATTATGGACTATATTATTGCTATGATTCAAGGGTCGGCTCAAACACACTGAGGTTTTGTTTTGGTTCACAAACAAATTAAATTATTATTCAAAATCAAATGATTTTTGCCATTAACAAAATCATTGCAATTTATTATCAGCAATTGTATGCAAATTGCATAATGTTGCCAAACATCTCTAGTGCAATTTAATTGCTTACTGTTAGCAAACTTGTCTTATCCCAGAGACAAATCAGGTCTACCATAATGAATCAAACAAAAAGTAATTATATGTTCTCTAATACTATACTTTTTTTCTAAAGAGAAATATAACATTATTAAAGAACTATATATGAATGAATATTAAAAAAACAAAAATTTCGACTGAAATTAGAATTAGGATATGCATTACATTGTACTTGATGATTGATTGAATAAAATACAAATCGTAAAAATTGATCTTCTGCCTTGCTTTGTGAATTATTCCTGGGGTTTTTAGCAAAATGAAAGACTTGTAAAATTGAAGATTGAATGGTGAACGAAGTACTATCTACAAATGGTATTGATGTGATTTCAATAACAATTTAAATACGCATTCTATAGAAACACTTTTGTAAATCACCACTTTTACACACACACACACACACACACACACACACACACACACACACACACACACATACACACACACACACACACACACACACACACGCGTACACGATACACACACTGACACATATAATTTTCTAGTTTGACAGCCAACAAGTGTGAGCATTAGATTCTAGCTGAAATATCATTTTTATTTATATCGCGGTCCCATTGACCGTTTGGAAGTTTTGCACCTCCCCCCCCCCCCTTTCAAATTTTGAATGCTCTCGAGACCAAATTTTAGCAGGCTCGACCGTCATTTTTTATGGTCTCTGCCTCGAAAATGAATTTCCCCCCCCCCCCCCCCGCTTTGACCAAAAATTGACCGTTTGGAAGGTTTGAACCTCCCCCCCCCCCCCTTTTCAAATTTTAAATGGTCTCGAGATCAAATTTTAGCGGTCTCGACCCGTCATTTTCGATGGTCTCGGCCTTGAAAATGTTGAAAAACATGGTCTCTGTCTCGTGTGTGTGTGTGTGTGTGTGTGTGTGGGTGGGTGGGGGTAGGGGGGCATTCACTGTCACATTATGTAAAAATGAATTTCCCATTAGTATGATTTATAGATAAAAACATAATACATAGAGACGAATGTAATTTTCAACACTTCACAAAATAAAATGACATAGAGACATTGCATTCAAATACGTGTAGTCATTTTCTTTATTTGTACAGAAAATTCCAATTCCGAGTAAAACCATCAAGATCTGTGCACTAATAAAAATGACATGACATTTGTAGTAGTAGCTGTTGATACATAAATAAACTCTTCACAATGATAAAAAAAAGGAAATTTATTTATTATTTGACATTCAAATATATATATATAAAAAATGTACATCTTTTGTTTAACATTGACATGGATATAAATTATAAAAAAGCATTCTAAATCACCATCAATGATAAATCTTGTATAAACTGGACTAGATTATGTTTCTTCTTTTTTCTCATAGTAATGTATGTGGTTATAAAAAAAAATGTGTCAGTCTTATATAACTCTCTAACCAAACTGATACATGTATCATATATAAAAGAAATTCTTGTTAATACTCAAAATTAATATTTAAACGATAGCTCATGTTAATAGTACAAACAGTATACTTTGTAGTTACCTTGCATTGACATGGTTTATACTAAACTCCGATTTGTATTTGTCTATTTAAAAAAAGAAAGAACATATACATATAATATATTGCTAAATATTTGAAAGGGTACCAGATCCATTCAATTAACTTCAACACATTCAATTTCTTACTCTAGTGAAAATGAAAGCTTTGTGGGAAACAATAAAACGGCCAATTTTGACAACTTCTATTAGGGTTGCATTAATGATAAAATGCTTGTGAACAGCGGACTAAAACTATGAACCACGGCTCAAGTAAGAGTGATGAAAGAAATTTGTTGCAAATTTTTAAAAAAATCATAACTTCTTGCATTAAGATTATTTATGGTAGCTAAATTATGATATATCAATATACTGTACAAAAACATCTTGCCCTAGTACTTCAAAGTCATAAATGGATCAAGAATTGTTATCTATAAAGCTGTTCTCCAATGATGAGACTTGCTCTTCCACGGCATGAATCCAACTTGCATGTTGTATACCACTTTTGTTTGAAATGTAGCCGATTATTTTAATTAATTTACTTAAGTTGTACATGTTTATTTTTTGTCGATAGGATAATATTCTGATGTATATTAACCATCATTGCGTATCTAAGGCCTTCTACAGCTCAGTTGATAGAGCACCTGTCTTCCAATCTGGAGGTCTCTGGTTCGAATCCCGGATAACTTTTTTTGTTATAGTTTTTTTTCATATAATAGATACAAAATACATACAACACAATTTAGTGAACATTTTACTTCATAGCAGATGCAAAACCAATTCTGTTTAGGCGCAGGCAGTGTTTTTCTTTTCACCAAAATGACATACCGCAAATCTCTAGAATACAGTAAAAAAACAAAATATTGAAACAAGATTAATACATCACAACAACGCGTTGTTACATCACAACAATCTCAAACTTGTGAACTTAAAGTAAGTAGTAGCCTTTTGTCAAGGCCCCCGCGCGAACACCCAACCGAGCGCGAAGCGCGAGACGTGTATACCCGAGCGCAGCGAGGGCTTTTTCTTTCTGCATATTTGTTGTTGTTTATTTTTCATGTAAACCTTATATTAGACCGGTATTCATCTACCACTCGTGGTAGATGCGTGTAGCGTCCATTATAGTCGTTCTGCGCAATACCGGTACCGGTATGCAAATTCGTATATGAATATGCATACAAATGCGACGTTACGTGTCGTGCTCCGCAACTGTGTGTATAAGGCCAGTATGCGATATGGCGAATCCAACGATCTTGAGTGAAAATTGTCTTGACAAGAGTATAGAATACGCAGCTAAGAAATTACAAATTACGAAGTTCAGAGAATTGCAAGTTGCAGCGTTAAGGCGGTTATTGCGGGAACAGGATGAATTTGTCAGTCTATGCACGGGATATGGCAAAGTGCAATTTTTCAGGCAATAGTATGCACCTGCATGTCTGTGTATCGACCATAATCATTGCACCGCTGCAGCAGCAACGCCAACGAGCGGAACTGTCATTGACGCAACGCCCGCAGCTCGGGCCGCATGCATCGTCCAGTGCTTGCCCTGGACCGAGGATACTTGCATATTTTAGTATACACTGTTTCAGTTCGTACTCCCCGAGTTGAAGACCGTTTTCTTTCTTTCTCAATTAAGCAGTTCAACTCTCGCTATACAGATGCCGCATATTTTGTGTGTAGATATCGGAGTCGATGATGGTTTCACTTTTAGTAATTGTGTTTAGTTTGGTCGCTGTTTGTGGATCAACTCTTGTATACTTTCGGAACAAAACTAGATCTCTACCACAAACACAACATATGCGAACAGTTGGTTTCTAACTCTTAGCCTCATGTCTTTCTTCATTTCTTACTAATTTTGTTTTTGTCTCCTCCATTTTCCCTCATAGTCATAATATTGACACTGATTCGCTTGACAAAAGCCATGATATCGCACTTCATGTACCAATATAAACGATTACCTCCGTTAGCTCTGTGGCTGTTGACCTATTATACACTATGTTGCATTCCCTCTCTGTGATCCAAGTTCCAGAAAAAAACACGTTCTCTGTTTTGATTTATGAGATCAGCTGTTCACTTGCCCTGGTCTCTTTTTTTAGACACTCTACATCACAATAATGAAACTACACGCCATAGTGTACACAGTAAATGGGTTCACAATAACTTGCATCTCAATTTAAGGTCTCCGCCAAAGACTACGCTAGCGAAGCGAAATGGTATGGACGCATTCATTTTTAGTTTAGGGTATATTGTTATTCTGAAGTGATATTTTTTCTATAAAATATGGACAATGTGATCAAGTAGAAATTGTATACACAAATTAACATATTTACTTACAAGGAAATTACTAAATTATTGGTACCTATCTTGTTTGTACCTATTTTGTTGCTAATATTGACGTTTGCTAGAAAATTAACCCCTTTATTCATGATGGAATACACTACCGGTCTTGCCAACCGTATCTTGCGATCTGATTGGTTAGTCATCTCATCTCATGAATTAGTCATATCGTTCGCTCGGCTCATTAATACATTACCGCGTGCAAAGGAGTAAAGGCGCTATATGGCAACTAGCCAATCTACAGTAGTTGTAATTGTACAAGCGGGATCACAGCTCGTAATGTATGATCGATATCCCAGCCATATAGAGCCTTGATTAAAGGCTAAGTAAGTAGAGACTTTAGGACAATATTCAATACGATGCAGAGGGAGCCTATCGTTGGTTTCAGCATTCTCAGTCGTTAAGTGGTAGAATCTATTAGAATACATCATCACCAAATTTGTGCTCCATTCAGAAACCATCAGCTTCACAGAAGCAGGGTCTCCATTTTTTGTTCAACCCAATGCCTAAAATCACAAATGATAGCAAATGTATAATAACTTCTATTAAATCTCAGTAACTATTAAACCAAACAAATTTTTAAAAGCATTGTCAAGAAAACATAGTATATTATGTGTATATTATGCTTAGATAATTACGCATATATATTCCATATACAGTCAAACCTGTCTATAGTGACCACCAGAGTGATCTCCTACAGAGAAAGAACAATGTTTTGGAACCTGTCTATAGAGGTTGTCTGTCTACAGTGGCCACTTTTCTCTTCGTCACTATACAAAGCTGAACTGTACAGTCAAACCTGCTTATATAAAGACTTCCTAAGGGGGATAGAACAGTTGTTTTTGTACACAGGTGGTCTCTACAGACAGGTTCCTTTACATGGAACCTGCTTTCAATGGGAACGTGATTAGTGGCCTTTGTAGGCAGGTGGTCACTAAAGCAGGGGGTGTATTCTGAAAACGATTTTAAGCTAAAATTGATTGTATCTACGTCATATCTACGTCACTATGATATAAGAATTTCATTATTACATTCATGAGAAAGTAAGAAGTGAAGAAAACCCAAGATTTTTAAGTTATCAGAGTCTCGAGTGCTAACCATTACACCATGGGACTAATTGACTTGTTTTCCGATGGCGATGACAAATATGAGCTTTAATTTCATGGTTACATTTAATGAGAAAGAAAGAAGGACAAAAAATATTTTGAAGTGATCCATTTACCTTATATTTTTAGGTTGCCGAAAATAAAAACATTGAGGTCCCACCGAGATTTGAACTCGGATCGCGAGATTCAGAGTCTCGAGTGCTAACCATTACACCATTAGACCGGCAGCCCAGAGGTCTTTTGTGCATCGAAAAGCGTACTGATTTCTGAACATATAAATATTTATAGGAGAATGTAACAAATCCAAAAATGCGAGTCTCCCGGGATGTACCCGGGGATAAAGTACTCCTTTGCGCCTCCAAAGTTTGGCCCCTGGGGATTGTCCGATGCTTCTTTTTTTTTGCGAATGTACTGTGTTCAACATCGCTCACTGCGGGGACAGTGAAACAGATTACAATGCGTACAATTACAGTGTGTATGTGGCGTTTTCGGAAAATTTTTCTTTGGCTGTTTTGAAAGACGAAATACACGTTGATGCATTGGGGAATGGGGATTATATCTAAAACCTCTTGCAACTTAACAAATATGTCTTACCGATTACAGAATACATATTGGATACGAATGTCATCTGTTAAATTTCCCTACAGATGCCTCTGAATGTTGAAAATCGACCTTTCAAAGTTGTCTTTTAAAAAATGGAGATTCAACTTTCAGAAATTGTATTTCCGTACGTAAAGGTTGTAAATGAACCCAGACGTACCCTTATACATTCTCTCGCAGAATCTCAAATCGGCTTGTAACGCAAAATGATGCGACCTCATGACGCATGACCATAGGTGGATGTGTGTGTGTCTGTGTGTGTCATGTCGCTATGCCATGCGCTCATATATTAGTTCCTCTGCATTCGGCTATTTTCTAGACGGGTGTTTATGTAATGTCTTAAAATTCATTTGTAAGTGGAAGACATGTTTGATCTTGTTTTGGTGATGAGGTTCATTCAAATGTATTTATATGGTCTTTGGCATATTCAAACGTGCTATCAATATGTATTCAGTAATCTGTAAGAAATATTTGTTAAGTTGTAAGAGGTTTTGAATATAATCCCCAATGCATCAACGTGTATTTCGTCGTTCAAAACAGCTAAAGAAAAATGTTCCGAAAACGAAAGATACGCACCTGCGATCACATTGTAATCTGTTTCGCTGTGCCCGCAGTGAGCGATGTTGAAAACGGTACATTCACAAAAAAATAGAAGCATCGGACATTCCCCAGGGGCCAAACTTAGGAGGCGCAAAGGACCACTTTATTCCCGGGTATACCCCGGGAGACTCATATTTGATTTGATTTGTTACATTCTCCTCAAAATATTCATAATGTTCAGAAATCAGTACGCTTTTCGATGCACAAAAGACCTCTGGGCTGCCGGTCTACATGGGACCAATTGTCATGTTATCCGATGACCAATATTAACTTTAATTTCATGGTTACATTTAATGAGAAAGTAAAAAGTGACAACAAGATTTAGAAATGACCAATTCACATCCCAACATTTGACCCGCTATATGTATTTAAGGGATGCCTGTAAAGTGTCTAACTCCACGAAAATTACTTGGGGCTTCCTCATTTCTCTTCTACCGTGTTGTTTAGCTTATGGTAAGAGAAGAATAAAATAGGGTTAGATTTTTTCAAATGCCCCTTTAGTATGACGATATCTATCATTCAGCTCAAGAGCGTTAATGAACGGTCATAAACCTCATATAGACGTCATACAGTAATTCGTTGTAAAAGCTGACGCATATTTTCGCTTTTTTAACCAAGAAAGCAGTGTTCTTTTTAAATAAAACTTTCACACATCATTCGGACATATCTTACAATGATTTTGGTACAGGATTGAAGTCTCAAATGTCATTTCAGGCAATATCTGACACTTTACAGGTGCACCTTTAAAGTGAACTCCATTACATTGTTTATTTGCCGAAATAAAAAGTGAGGTCCCACCGAGATTTGAACTCGGAACGCGAGATTCAGAGTCTCGAGTGCTAACCATTACACCATGGGACCGCTATGCTCACGCAAGTATTTGATGTAGATATTATACCAGTAGCCTGATAATATGTACATTTATTTGTTAATGTTATAAGCCTATCAATTTGCTCATATGTTAATATATTAATATTTACATGCGTTTTAATCACACTATGTATTTATATCTTGTTGTATTTGTTGAGGAATGCGAAATTCAGCCTCGACTGCGGTGGAGTAATGTTTAATAAACCTGTATTGAGTAGACTTGAATATAATTGATTATTTGTATGTTACTGAAGAAAGACAATTTCATTTTCAAATTTATGAGAACAAAATTGACCAAAACCATTTTTGAATGTATATATACCAACTGAGGTCCCTGTATAAAATTGGTCAGCAAAATATCCTAAACGTTTAAATTCTTGTCGGCTGCAAAATTAGATAAAAAGTGAGGTCCCACCAAGATTCGAACTCGGATCCCGAGATTCAGAGTCTCGAGTGCTAACATGTTATCTAATGACAAATGTTAGCTTTATTATGTGTCTTTTAGAGCGGATATAATTATGTCATGGTTACATTTCATGAGAAAGAAAGAAGTGAAGAAAAAAATGATTTTGAAGTTATCAATTGACATCCCTACATTTGACTCACAAAAATATCTCAAACTTGACCTTATATTTTTAGGTTGACAAAAATAAAAACAATGAGGTCCCACCGAGATTTGAACTCGGATCGCGAGATTCAGAGTCTCGAGTGCTAACCGTTACACCATGGGACCGATTGACTTGCTATATGATGACAAATATGAACTTTATTATTTGTCTATCAGAGAGGATATAATAATGTTATAGATACATTTAATGAGAAAGCAAGAAAGAACTTAAGAAAAAATTGTTTGAAGTGATCAATTGACATCTCTACATGTGACCCGCAAAATATCTCAAACTTGACCTTATTATGTTTTAAGGTTCCCCCCATGGGCGTAAATCTATACTTACGTAATACCTATTCATCAGGGGGGAGGGGATGAATGAATAGATCATCCCCCTCCTCCCTGATGAATAGGTATCAATGACAGATCTACGGCCATGGTTCCCCCCAAACAAATAATAATAATAATAATAATAATAATAAATAAAATACAAAAATTAAAAAAGATAAGTGAGGTCCCACCGAGATTTGAACTCTGATCGCGAGATTCAGACATTAATGTGATTGAAGATTTAGATGAAGAAATATAAAATGCAGAAATCATTGACCAGTGTTGACCATAATAAGTAATGATTATCGCATTGCCAAGTTTCGTATTTATTCATGATAACAAATGGTCGAGCATTGGTCAGAGTATATTTATCACTGTGCCACAAGGCATGCGCACTTGACCTGAACTTCCCCAGCAATATCATCGTGGAGAGGAGAGTGTCGTTTTTCATCATCGCTGGGGGCGGGAGACCACGCTTCTGCCCATCGGATGTTGTTGCCTAGCAACGGGCACGCCTCCGGCGGCATAAAAAGTTCGTGTCGCGACCGGGTTCATACATTATATATACTATTCATAGTTTAGATATACTTATTATACTATACGTTCAATCTTCGCGAAATGAGACAATATATTCATATTCTAACAATTCGTATACATTTCTAATTGGGCAGTATTGCATCGTGCTATATTGACCATTTCAATTAGTTGAGGTCACTGTATATTATTGTTTTCGTTGTATACTAGTGATATACTTTTGAATCTGCCATATCATCTCATATGTGCTAATTAAGATAATAATTTGGCGTGATTATAGGGTCATGTGAGCACGCGCCACCAATAATTTGACAAATGGGGGAACGCCCCCTATTCAAAGGTATTCGTGGCTTGATAGGTTGAGCACCGGTCTAGCAATCCGGAGGTCTCGGGTTCGATTCCCGGCGAAGCTTATTTTTATTTGCTCATTTTCAATCATTTAAAATATTTCTAGTCAGTTTCCTCTATGTTTGAATTTGATTAATAAAAAGCTGCATCACTTCGCGTGATCCCGCGCCTTTTTCTAGAAAAGTTGATTTAATTATCCTTGGGATTATGCCCGGTTTATATAGCTTCTGACTAATCGAGCATTGAAAAGGATTTCATGAGACCCCCCCCCCCCCCCGACCCCCCCCCCCCCCCCCCCCCCCCCTTCGTGGCTTGATGGGTTGAGCACCGGTCTAGCAATCCGGAGGTCTCGGCTTCGATTCCCGGCGAAGCTTATTTTTCTTTGCTAATTTTCAATCAAAACAATATAGCATTAAGAAGGGTAAAACTTAAATGGACCTATTAACATGATTAACATTGTCAAAATCCTCAAAATTTACTTGGAAAAATTATAGCGGTTCTCACATACCTCATTGTATTATTTGAATTACCATAATTGGAGCATGGAACGTGTTACTGTTTCATGTTTTGGCCCCATAGCTAGGAATTTCTATTAGGTTCAGGGGGTGCACTGGGGCCTTGCCTTTTTATGAGGGAGTCCTGGTTATCAGCTGACAAGCATTACAAGATAATGTTTTCTTAAATCTCATATTTATCTGAAAATGACATTATTTGGGCCGAAAATGTTTTTATTTGTGTGGGTAACAAAATGAAAATTGTGCCATCTCTATTCTCTACTAACCCCCCCCCCCCCTTCTTCATAGCAGGGCCCCATTTTATAAACCTTTGCAATGGTTGTAAGTGTTCAATTGTTGTAACTATTAGGTCAATATGCAGCATGTTAGATGTTACCATGGTAGTTACAATAATTGGACACTTACAACAATAATATTGCAGAAGTTTTATGAAATTGGGCATGGCCCAGTATATCTAGAAAGCAGTGTATACTAGGGCTGGTCCTGCGTCCCTGCGCCATGGCGGAGCTCTCGATCATCCCTATGTTGAGTCTTCCGCCGGTGATTCGGTGTCGGGTTTCAAGTCGACCGTGTCGGCTGTCTGGAGGGGGATCCCAAATAATCGATGTCCGCGAAATTGGTTTCTACAAATACGCGTAGCGTAGCGTATACGTATATCGGAGTCGAACCCGTGATTGAACGAATGAGAATGAATGAATGAATGAGGGTCCCATGGACATCTACACATTCGTACACGTGCACTTCTGCCTGCATCGTTATTAGAATGGAATAGCTGGGTGACGATGGAGGGGGCAGATTCTGATCGAAAATTCAGGCCCTATACAATTTCACCGTAACAATATAGAGCTAGCTTCCACAATCATGACAATGTCTTGAACCTTGTTGTTTGGCTAATGGAATCAGAAGAATCAGAAGAATGACGTAGATAGGTCTATATTTTTTCAAATATCTCCCTTATTAATTAGAAAGCGCGTGGAAACGATTGTAGTGAAAGAATCGGAATTCACATAAAGAGGGCATCACATTTGGAGCCGTATAGCTCTGGCTGAATGATGAAAATATCATTATCTCACATTAAAATCTGAATTAAAAATATCTTGGATCGCGGTGGAAAGTTAACTTAAAACACAAATCAAGGAAGTCATCACAGTTATGTATTGTTACAGTTATGTATCGTTACAGTTTGTGTATCGTTACTGTCTTCTTCTATCTTTGTCATGTAATGTTCTCTCCTGTCCCATTTTCGTCTATGTTGGCATCCATTTTTTCCTATATTTTAGTTAGTTTGTAATAATGAATTCACTATTGTATTAATGTAATTATTCATTATTATCTGAGCGGTCCACATTTGTACAAGCGCTGCTTTTTAGTGGACTCCTCTTGTTTCCAATATGTATACCTTAATCTTTGTAAATGATTATAATTTATTTGAAATGTTTTGTTGGAAACATAAATAAAATTGAAATTTAAAAATTGAAATTATAGGCCAATCGGGAATTATCGTTGTTCTTTTTTAAATTGACTGTATAGCTTTATATTTTGACATACGGATATTTGCATTTTATTTAGTTCCAATATGAAAATGTAAACCGATATGAAAATGCAAATTACAGAGCGTATCTAAACAAAAAACTAATTCTGTACATCATCACCATTAAAAATAAAAACAAATTAGTGTAGAAGGGGAGGGCCATTCAGCGCCAGCTTTATGGACGTGGCCGGTCTTTAATGGGGTCCCATGATGAAATGTATGATGAACAATGTATTTCTACAACTGTTATTTTGCAAGGCACAAAGGGGGCAATTAAGAGTGTGACATTGTAATAATTCAACTCGATATTTAATAACATTAAAGAAACTAAACCTATCAGTGAATGTATAAAAACTGCTTCAAACTGCAAACTTTATACTAATTTATCTTATAGTTCTCTCAGTGAGCATAAAACAACATCTGGGATAAATAATGCAATGTATTATGAAACGGATAAATGTTTGGCGAGGATTTCACTTCAAGGGAAATAATTTAAAATGAGAAATAACAAAAATTGACTTCACAATTATAATGGCAAAACTTAATATCACATTTTACCATCGTGACCTAACCTGGTTTGCCACGGTAACAGAATCCATGGTCGTGCGTACTGAAAAATCCTGTCTGCGCACGGTAACTATGATTAGTGCGCAGATCCATTATGACGTCGCTGGTAGGGGAGCAAGTTCTGACCAATCAGATCAGCGTTAAATGACGTCACAATAGCTTAGCGCCATAGTAGGGGACTGAGATTCCCATCGGGTTTATGATAACCAAACAATTGGAGTTGTATGATTATTGCATATTAACTATTGAAGCTCCTTACACGGAAACTGGAAACATTGGAGTTGTATGATTATTGCATATTAACTCTTGAAGCTCCGTACACAAAAACATTGGAGTTGTATGATCATTGCATAATTATTAACTCTTGAAGGTTCATACACGGAAACATAAGTGTTGTATATGATTATTGCATATTATTTCTTGAAGCTCCATACACGAAGACTACGAAAATGGGGAATTCGTTCCGAAAGTTTCACTTTAAGCCGATGTGCAGGTGCTGCCTTTCACAGAAAGGTAAAACTCTTACTTATTCCCTTATTGTTTGGAGACAGAGAGGTGTACAAAGTATATACGACAACTTGTAAGAAATTCATTATCTCCTTTTCTGTGTTGGTCAAACTCTCAACAGTTAGGTTGACAATGTTGCTATAGATACATTAAAAAATAAATTAAAAATCACTGCCTACATCAATTGAAAATATCAGGTATTCATATCTGTTCAAAGTTAAGTATTGTTTGAATCAATATCTGACTCATCTTTAAATATTTCCCTTTCTACAGTTGACGAGCCACTATCCAGGCTGGCAGAATCAATGCTTGGTATCGGTATCTTTACAGCCACAGGTGCTGTGCCAAGACTATTGCCGGCAAGGTAAATTCGCTGTTCTAAAAAAAAGAGTTCGTTTAAATGTTTGTTTCCGTCGTTAAATAATATATCTCTTTCTATAGCGATCAATCTTCTTCTTTTTTTTTTGCCTTGTTAATTCATTGTTAATTCTGTAAATATTGTGTGTTTGTTGGTGTGTGTGTGTGTGTAATTTTAATTGTGTACGAATTGTTCTTTTGTAATGCTAATATGTATATTTGTATTGTGATCAAAAGTTTAAAATGGATATCACATGAATTACTAATACCGAAGAACTTTCATACTTATGTGTATCATGTTGTATGTATGTAAATGTGCTGTTTCATATTGTACTAACTTGCTTAAGAACAGCCCTTGACTGAGGCACGTGACTGTATAGAGAAATAAAATAAACTCAAACTCAAACTCTTACTCAACGTCACACTTAGATTATCAAACGAATATTTGGCAGCTGATCATATCATCCTCTACGGTATTCATTTCGTGTCATCACACAACTTCCTGCAAATAGCTGCCAAATATTCGATCGGTAATCAAAGTGTGATGATAATAATAATAGCGTGCATGTATAAAGCGCTTAATACAGGGTTTCTAAGCGCTGTTATACAAGTAATAGTAATAACACAAAATATTGACATTTAATACCCCCAAAAAATGATGTTATTGTTCCCTTTCCCCCTCTCTCCTGCAGAATCCGTGTTGCCTTCGCTGGCAAAACCGAGGTAAAAACTAGCTCATCTATTGATTTAGAAAGTGATTCGATAGAGACATAATCAACAACTATTAAAAAACCTGTTTTGTAAATTTTTGAAAAGAGGAAGCATTTTTTTTTTATTTGATAACGGCTGGTTTTAAATTCTCTAATAAATGTGGGGCCCCACATTTATTACAAATAATAATGTTTATGGATATTTCAGCCATTTCTGAACCGATTTTGATCAAATAAAGTTTATTCTGTCATTAAAATATTCATGCTCTTTCAAATTTGACACTCAGTTTTTCATTATCTCACAAAAAGTTATTTTGTGTAGCGCCCTCTATCCCTTTTATATGATCAGAGCATGAAGTACTCTATAAATGCTCAACATATTCTAGCTTCTTCGCATATATTATATTTTGCCATTTACTATGTGTCTATTGTTTTATTCAAAGCCTACCATGTCAGACGATCAGGCGTGCACCGTTTCAAGTAGCTTTCTGGATTCCATAACACACGTAAGTTAGTTCTCGTTTATGTCAAGTGATTTAAATCCTCTTATATGAATTTTGACGGTAATATTGACGAATGATACTCGTTTTACAGTAGAATAAGATTGCCTGTACTGATTATTTTCAAAATAACATGACATAGCTAAGCACTATTGTTAAAAAATAACATATATTTGAATTCATTACATGATGTTGAAGCAGATTGCAATTAAATCGTTAAAGGGCAATGGCACTCAAGAAAAGAGTTTATCCTACTTTATACATCGTAATATGCCTGTTTAGTATTATGTAACATTACTCCGACTCAGATTTCTACTTTGGAAGAAATATGTGAAAACTATATGGGGTATACGATACCACTATTCACGCAAACACTGGAGGCAGCCATTATTAGGTTTGTGCGGACTACGGTCAATGATATGCACTAATTCATTTCAATAGCACCAATTCAAACCATTGTCTGAATACTTGTAGATGCTTTGAAATGAGTGAAAAGCTTTTTGTTCGGCCCTAAGCACGTACGTCAGAGTTTTCAAAGCATGTCGGGTAATTATAAGAACATGGTCACTCCCATCATCTTTTGCCGCCGTAAGAATTAGTAAAAATGTGGGTATACTATGTTCACGTGAGGATTTCATGGGATCCAGGAGGCCCAAATTGCCAAGTTATGTATCAAATCAAATGTCTGTTCACCCTCTAAACGATAATAATAGCCGAAAGCCATAGTTTCATTGCCCTTTAAGTTTATACGTAATTTGGATATTCCATCATGTTATATTTTCTCATTTACTTTAGGATGCTGGAAAACTTGTTGAGCGACGCTTCCATGCTCATCAGGTAATGACATTAAACGAAATTCATCTGGAATGGCATTTAAAAGAAAACAAAGTGCATTGTGATCATGATTCCTAAATCATTATTTTATAGAATTGTACTGCAGTACATATAGAGAGCTCTAAAACTTTTTGTTTGTACCCCGTCTCGATAATTATCTATCAAAAAGATGACAAATTAATATGCATTAGTTATAATCCAGACAAATGAATATGTTAAGTTTTTATTATTGTTGGATTTTTTACAGCAAATTCTGGTTCGGAAAGCGGAGGAGCGGGAAATAAAACTCATTGCAAAGGCCCAACACATCGTCTGTCATGCATTTCAGGTATTTAAGCATTCGAATATTCGTTTTGTTTTTACTGTAAGTTGGCCTTTTAGTATTATTTTGTACTTTTTAGTTCAATCTCACAGTGAATATCTAGTAAAATTGCAGATTATCTGCATTTTTGTATCGAATGCCATGATTAAAGTGATCCATTATACTTTTTACAATTTCAACCAAACTCACTTGGAGCTTTCCCACTTCTCTTTTACCTTGCTGATTGGCTTATGGTAACAGAATAATGAAATGGGTATTTAATTTTCAAATGTCTCCATAATCCTGGATATATTTAAGATTTAATACGAGAGTGTCTATAGACGGTTTACGACATTAGTAAAGAGTATCTGAATTCGGATACTCAATCATCCATACTGCATAGTATTCTAAACGAACGATCGAGATGAACTTTTTAGATATTGATTTGCTGTGTTTTCACTAGCTAAACTGAATTCCCTTCAGTCTATGAAATCCTCACATGTCATTCTCATGAATCTTACAAGTGGGGGATGTTCTAACTTATTCCCACAGATTGTTCATTAAAATATTGTGACTTTTGTTTTATACCAAGCTTGTGTCAGACAAGATTGCGCTCGATACATCGCGGGATTTTCTGGATGCCATAACACACGTAAGATTTCCATTTTTGTTTTAATGTTGACATTAATGCGCTTCAAGAAGTTATACTAACACTTATATCGCATATTCTGATTTGATTTGATTTGTATAAAGTAACCTTGCAAATGACTGTTTTGTATCAACTTCTTTGTTAAACTGATAATAATGATAATAGTATTCTCGATTTATATTACGCCTAATGTGATTGATAATCATCTCTAAGCGCTTTACAATGATATCATTACCCAGCTCATCGGATGTATACTCCAATCAATCCAGCACACAAAGTGCACGTTTTCCACTCCCTGGGGAACATTCCAGCCAGGCAACCTTGTATTCATTGTACCTTTGTAAACTTGACATTCAATTCATTATTGCATTGTAATGCAGTTTGCAACGTATGATTTACGTAATAACATAATTCAAGTATTCAATTTTCAATTTTTCTATTTATTTCAGGATGCCGGAACAATTGTTGAGCAACACATCCATGCTGCCGAGGTAATGGCATGAAATGAAATGAATATGTGATGGAATTTAAAAGCCAACACGTTTCATATCGCTTGTAAAGATAATTATTTTAATAATGATGGTGATACTAATGATTGTAAGGAATATAATCATTATAATAATGATGGTGATAATAATGATTGTAAGGAATATAATCATAATAATATTAATAATAATAATAATAATAATAATAATAATAATAACAATAATAATAATAATAAAAATAATAAGGAATAATAATGAAATACTCATAATCATAATACTAATGATCAGACAGCACATGTATCGTATCATATCAAGCGCAATCAAATTGACTTCATTATTATCATCATTATCAATTATTCTAGAGTGCAGTGGCCTATAGTAATATGCCAACGCTTTATTTACTAATAGTTCAATTCTCAAAAGTATAACATCTTTGTATTATTATTTCGCATCTAGAATGCGCTTGCTAAAGCTCGGGAAGAAATGCACAAACAACAGGCAAAGCAAATCGTCGATCAAGTGATCCAGGTATTATTATAATAATAATAATAATAATAATAATACTAATACTAATAATAATAATAATAATAATAATAATAATAATAACAATAATAATAATAATAATAATGATTAAAAAAAAAATAATAATAATAATAATAACAATAATAATAAGGAATAATAATGAAATATAATACTACTCATAATCATAATACTAATGATAAGACAGCACATGTATCGTATCATATAAAGCGCAATCAATTGACTATATTATTATCACCATTATCAATCATTCTAGAGTGCACTGGCCTATAGTAATATGCCAACGCTTTATTTACTAATAGTTCAATTCTCAAAAGTATAACATCTGTGTATTATTATTTCGAATCTAGAATGCGCTTGTTAAAGCTCGGGAAGAAATGCACAAACAACAGGCAAAGCAAATCGTCGATCAAGTGATCCAGGTATTATTATAATAATAATAATAATAATAGTAGTAATAATAATAATAATAATGATTTTTTTTTTAAATAATACTAATAATAACAATAACAATAATAATAAGGAATAATAATGAAATATAATACTACTCATAATCATAATACTAATGATCAGACAGAACATGTATCGTATCATATAAAGCGCAATCAATAATTGACTATATTATTATCACCAGTATCAATCATTCTAGAGTGCACTGGCCTATTGAATTGAATTGAATTTAATTGAAAATGGTTTATTGAATAAAAGTACATGGCAGCTAAAAAGCTGAATTGCGTACAATTTTACATAGTCATAAAAACAAATTAATATATAAATATAACATTTGGTATACAAAGACATAAACAAATTAATACTGCTTTACTTTAAAACGTCAACTTCCAGGATGGCATAATCAGCCATGTAAAAATGAATTTAAATTGATATAATGTCTGCACGATTATCGTAAAACTAAATCAATCAGAAAGTGTGATGCTAAAGCTTAATATGCCAACGCTTTATTTACTAATAGTTCAATTCTCAAAAGTATAACATCTTTGTATTATTATTTCGAATCTAGAATGCGCTTGCTAAAGCTCGGGAAGAAATGCACAAACAACAGGCAAAGCAAATCGTTGATCAAGTGATCCAGGTATTATTATAATAATAATAATAATAGTAATAATAATAATAATAATAATAATAATAATAATAATAATAATAATAATAATAATAATAATAATAATAATAATAATAATAATAATAATAATAATAATAACAATAATAATAATGATAAGGAATAACAATGAAATATAATACTACTCATAATCATAATACTAATGATAAGACAGCACATGTATCGTATCATATAAAGCGCAATCAAATTGACTATATTATTATCATCATTATCAATCATTCTAGAGTGCACTGGCCTATAGTAATATGCCAACGCTTTATTTACTAATAGTTAAATTCATTGGCCTATAGTAATATGCCAACGCTTTATTTACTAATAGTTCAATTCACTGGCCTATAGCAATATGCCAACGCTTTTTTTTACTAATAGTTCAATTCACTGGCCTATAGTAATATGCCAACGCTTTATTTACTAATAGTTCAATTCTCAAAAGTATAACATCTGTGTATTACTATTTCGCATCTAGAATGCGCTTGGTAAAGCTCGGGATCAAATGCACAAACAACAGGCAAAGCAAATCGTCGATCACGTGACCCAGGTAATAACAAAATTAGTGTTGAATCTGCTGATGTTCCCTTTTTTGCGACAATGACATAATAATGATAATAATAATAAAAAGTTATAATAATACTACTACTACTAATAATAATAATAATAATAATAATAATAATAATAATAATAATAATGATGATGTTAATAATAACAATGATAATAATAATAATTTTAACAACAGCAATCAGAATCACATTGTTACATATTGAACGCTTTATAAATCAAAACTAACTATTATCATAATCAACAACCGTTTCGATTCCTAAGAGTTCAATAGGCTTATACAAATTCTCACAAATATAAAATATATCTTTGTATAATTCTTCCGCATTTAGATGGCGCTTTCTAAAGCTAAAGAACAAAAGCACCGAGAGAATGCGGGGCAAATTCTCTGTCAAGAGATTCTGGTAAGGGCAATATTAATGCTGATTTTCTTAGTTAATGAGAGTGACATAATGTTGATAATAATAATAATAATGGAAATTTGAATTATTATACAAATATTAACATTATCATTGCTAAGATTCCGCGATTCAAAACAGAGTTGATCGATTTTTCGATGAAGCATGCATGTACATGTAGTTGTGGTGAATCTAGATGGAAAGATGATTAAAGAAAATACAAGAAAACAAAACAAAACGATAATATAATTAAGGTTTTCTAGAGAGTCGAACATCAATTGTGTTAGTGGTGGTCTTATTCAAGAAGTTCATGACGGATATCCATGTCTTGTGAACATAACGATACTTGCAGAAGGCTCTGCTTGAAAGGCGCCTGGAGAAGATTGCGGAGGAGTCCCAGAAGCGCATACTCGAATTCGAAGCCATCAACCAGGCGAACGAAGAAAAGCTGCAGCTCGCCGCCGAGAAGGAGGAGATCGAGGAGGAGCGGTCGAGGAGCGCTCGGATGAGCCTGCTAGCATGGCTAGTGGATCATCGCCAACAGAGGGATGAGACCAGATACAACCGCAGACAGATGGTCCGCAACACCAAGCAGCTCACCCTTGGCCTAATTGGCCAACCAGGCGGAGGGGTATGTACTGGATTTCTTTATTAATATCTTTGCATGTTTGAAACAGATAGAAAGCGCCATAAAGTGCTGTGGATCATCATCATCATCATCATCATCATCATCATCATCACCATCATCATCATCACCATCATCATCATCATCATCATCATCATCATCATCATCATCTTCATCATCATCATCATTTAGCACTCTATAGCACTTTCCCTCTTGCACGGAGCCACTATAAGTAATTCAATGTTAGTGTCCTGGTCAGCCAACTAAAATAGATTTTAGAATAACGAATTGTCAATTATGGGAATGAGAATTTGAATAATCTGCAAATAAAATGAAATGTTATGGAAATCGGCGTTTGTCTCAGAACATAACAAATTGGGAGAAAATTGTTTTGTCATGGATTGTACTAGGAGAATCCAAGGTTTTATTTGCGTAAAAGCACCACCAGCATTAAACAAAATGAGGACACCTGTCTTTGCCAAAGTTTCTGCAGGGTTTTACATTTTGAGAAAAACTTGGTCTGTGGATCTTCAAGCTAAGCTTTGAATTTAGTCAAATGTAAACTTATGTGCGTTAATCAATAAGAAACAACAAAGTCTATTCTACTTACTAAGTAGAATAGACTTTGTTGCTTAATAGGTGATTCTAAAAAAGTACCCAGGGAGCAAACACCCCCTTTTTTAGGATATCAAACATGGAATGTTATAAAAGGTTGTGCACCAGAAATGTCTTCTAGGACCTTCTAGGATCACAACCTAGGTGCACAACCTCGCGATCTAGCTACTGGAAGTCCACAAAACGCGTATGAATGATTTAACCCCTAATGTAGGTAAATAGCGCCTTAAATCCTTAGGGTTCACGAAGGTTTGTCTCTGCTATTTTCACAATAACACTCAAATGCACAATGATTCCATCAGATTGCTACAGATTCGTGATCTGTTGTATTGGGTCTTGTGCATCGTTTGATACCAAATTTGACCGCATCATATCTTTGTTTAATGTGTCACGTGTCATTTTTAAGTCACGTGTTATACAAACAACATGAAATTGCATGTTAAGTTATGTACACAAAAACGCATTGAAATGTTTAGACTATTTAAAACGTTACACACTTTTTTTATTTGGAAGTCTTCATATGGCATTCCGTGTTATTTTGGTGTTAGTAAGTTTTTCAAATGATATACAAGTATAAAACTAATAAAACAATAGAACACATAACGCATTAAAGACAATAAAATACATAATAATAATAATATATACTATTTATATAGCGCCTATCACGATTGATAATCATCTCTAAGCGCTTTACAATTATACTATTACCCCGGTCATAGGATACAATGCAAACCAGCACATATTGTGTGCACCATCTCCACTCCCTGGGGAGTATTCCTTCCAAGCGCTCAGTAGGCTCAAGAAGATCGTTCACATAAAGGCTTTCACTTCCTACCGGTCCCCATTTATACACCTGAGTAGAGAGCAGCAATAGTGGATAAATTGTCTTGCTGAAGGACAAACGCCGTGGGCAGGGTTCGAATTCGGGATCTCATGATCGGAAAGCGCCCGCTCTACCAATCTTGCAACACCACATCCACATAAGAATATGAGTTCTTGATAGTGTATCTTTGGTATATGTTTTTAATAAATCATTATAATAGAAGTAAACGCAGTTATTTATTCCACATTGTGATAATGAAATGCACAACATGTAGATATATATAGCAAATATATATAGACTATGAAAGGCAAATATGTAATAGGCCTATAGATATAGAATATCTATCATAAAAGAACCCTTACAGTTTAGAACAACATAATTATACTGTTTGAATCCGTGAAACTGCATTATTGTCATTGATAGTGATCACAGCTCCTACGGAGAAGCATCTCCTTTATTGAGAAAATATCTTTAAGAGTTTGTATATTGCAGCTTTTTAAAGATTTGAATCCTCAAACTGGTCAGGATGATGGATTAAACAGCTATGGTTACATTAGGTCAGTGATTGCCTGTGTTTCCAGGACTCATTACAAATTGTTGGGCATATTAATGGCCCCAAAACGTAGTTCAAAATATTACCCAACAGTTGGGCACATTAATGTCCCAACAACATTGGTAGGGTTGACTATCAGCCCAACGTTGGGTGAAATATTGAATAAATATACGTAATAACCCAACAGTTGGGCACATTAATGTCCCAACAATTAAAATATTGCCCAGTAGTTGGTAGGGTTACTATCGGCCCAACGTTGGGCAAAATACAGGGCAAAATATTGGGTAAGATATTGCCCATTTTTGTAACAGTGTAGCCGTTTTTCATAATAAGTGCATTACCCATCACATAATGTAATGGTCAAAAGTGTCGCACTAATTTCATAAAGATGTGTAAATTAGGGTGGTGGCTTTCACATTTCAGTATACCCGAGTTAAGATCCTTCATTATTCAGACCCATGTAATGATGTCATCATTGACATTGGTGAAAACTCTGTGAGCCACTTAATACCCGAACACCACAGATAATCAAGAAACCAGTCTTCAGATTTGTGCATTAAAGACTAGGAGTCGCACTTGGAAATTCCCATCCATTAATTGCTCACTTTGTCAAGTTGAATTACGGGCAGATAATGAAGCGTTTTATTCAAACACGGTTCTCACTGAGGAACCTCAGAGCGTTTCCTGTTAGTAGTTAACTGCAAAACATCTTTGGTTCAAAACCTATATGACTGTCGAGTACATCATTGTTACTATTTAGCGGATGATGTACTCTACACAAATGTATGCTGTTTAGTTTTAGAGGGATATCATTCAGCAAAAAAGTATAAATCAACATATTATCCAAAATTATAGGCTAGTGTATTTCACATTTGTGAAAATACCATATTGACATCTAAAAAGAACTGGTTTCTTTATGTGATATGTCGCAAGAGGATGGTTGTTAAATGCATCACTTTGTAGTTTGTCCCCTCTTTTAGGATCTTCACCAGGCTAGCCTTGATACCAATACTTACCCCCTTCCTTGAGTACAATGTAGGAATATAAGTGTACTTCTTGGCTTTTCTTCTTATTATGAATGGTAGTTGTGCTTTACACGAAATGTCATCTAATCAGTGGGAAAAGCCTCATCCCAAAGATATGTCAGCTTTCATACCCTTTTATTTTGACTTTGTATTTCTAAACGATGTCGATACACCCTCTTATTCCCAGCCCCGTATTATAATATTATTGAGTGCTAATCACAACCTAATTGTTTGCAGGTTCGTAATTAATAATGTAAAATGCGACAATGCATAACAACACAATTGATTTGTTTGAAATATTATACACAATAAAAAAAAATTTAAAAAAAATACATGGTTTACAATCATTGTAATCATTATTGATTTTATGGTTATTTCTAGAGCTGAAAATATTTACAAAGGCCTGAAATATATTATTATGGTTTTGCTTGTAATAAAGATTGGAAGTACACATGCCTTCCAATCATGAGGTCCCGAGTTTGGAACCAGAAAGTGCCCGGACGGATGGAACGTGATTCTTTAGCACTGTATTCGCATATAAGGTGCCAGGCTGGAAGACTCCCCAGGGAGTGGAAATGTGTACTTTCTGTTCTAGATTTGTTACACTATGTATCCAATGACTGGAACTCTGTGAATAAACTTGATGATGCGCCGTGAGCGTCAAATAGACAAAATATTCGCAATATAGCAGCCATCTCATTGTCATTATAATTATTACAATTATTATTGTTATGTGTGTTCCTTGTTTCAAATTCTTTTGTTTTGTATTGTTTTATCATTTGTTTTGCCAGTGTATTGTTTTAAATCATATCAAATGCCATTCAACATTCAGTATATATGGTTTTACAGATATAAAATGTGTTATTCTATAATCTGAAACATTTCCATACATTTTTGTCCATAAGAGTATGTGAAATTTCATTTTCTATGTCAGACACGTGACATATAAAGACACGTGACATAAAAACCAAAGATATATAAAGGCACTATTTGGTATCAAAAGATGCACAACTATCTATGGAAGACATATCCGAAGAAATGCGATGATAGCAGCATGCGTATGGGTGTAATCGTGAAAATAGCAGAGTAGAACATTCATGAACCCTAAGGATTTAAGGCGCTTTTAATGTACAGTAGGGGTAAAATCCTTCCTATGTGTTTTGTGGACTTCCAGTAGCTAGTTCGCGAGGTTGTGCACCTAGGTTGTGCTTCTACAAGGTCCTAGAAGACAATTATGGGCCCAAACCTTTTATAACATTCCATGTCTGTATAACCCCTTTGCTCCCTGGGTAAAGGGGGGCAAACTTAAATGTACTTAACAAACATAAATGATGCTATATTTCTATGAATTCTGGTCTTATTCAGTTTCCAGTAATTTTCGTTCGATCATGATTTGATTTGTCTTGTGAAGGTTTTGTCCCCTACGGACTCTGGCAGGGAGTCTGACGAGACCGCCAGCACCTATAACGGCAGCAGCAGTGGTGGCAGTGATAATGCCTTCGCCCTCTACTACGAGACCACTGCAGATCTCACACCCGGACAGAAACACGACGAGTTCTTTGATGGGCCGCCAGTAGGCGCAACACCTTCCTACAGGAAGCATTAGCATTTTAATTATTACCAATTATTAATTATTTTGTATCGAGTTATTCGGACGACCCTTGACAGAAATTTATTTGGGATTTGCTTGATGAAGAGTCGCATCATGAGCAAACTTTTGCTTGATGAAAATGATTTAAATGTCAAGCAATTTTTTCAGGAATAACGGGGGAATTAACAATTTCAGTAAATAAGGCTGGATGGAGCAGAGCTTTGTCATGATGAGGAAGTGACTTTAAAGCCAAATGTAGTTGTTGTTTTTCAAGGTATAACTGACGTGGTATCCAATTCGGTTCTGCAGCATGCTGTTTCAGCTTTTAAAGTAACTAAAGAAGCGTTTAAAAACAAAACATCAATGTTAGCAGTTCTCAAGAACACTTCTCAAGAACACCAGAGTTCTTGCAGAACTTTTTTAATTGACACCGTCTCCTATTTGGTTCTGCAGCATGCAGTTTCAGCTTTTAAACCAACTGCAAAAACATTGCAAAAGCGTCTATGTCGCGACAGCATACACATTTATCCAAGAACATCAGAGTTCTTGCAAAACTGTTTACAGCATGGTTGTCAAATCAATGCAAAAACGTGAACGAGCAAGTATATGTTTCATGCGATGATACAATCAGTTTGTATAACTAAATTAAAATTACATCAAGAAACAAAACAGAACATAAATTATAAGACCGGGGTGTCAGCGTAGTGATCAAATGAATGTCGTAACATCTGACATTTGCAAGCAATGCAATACACGCATTACTTGTATGTTGAGCAACACACAGCTTTGATACCATAATGTTTAAAACTTGTTAAATACTATGGTGGCAGCATAGTTGATATGCTGATTAAATAATAATCTGATATTTGGAGCAAATAAAGGCTTTGTGAATTACGATAGAAAAGGTATAATAAAAACAATAAAAATGCTTTTGCAGCATATAGTAATTAGGTTAAAAAACTATGGGGGCAGCATAGTAAATAGATAGGATACTATGGTGGCAGCATAGTTAATAGGTAGGATACTATGGTGGCAGCATAGTTAATAGGTAGGATACTATGTTGGCAGCATAGTTAATAGGTAGGAAACTATGGTTGCAGCATAGTTAATAGGTAGGATACTATGATGGCAGCATAGTTAATAGATAGGATACTATGGTGGCAGCATAGTTAATAGGTAGGATACTATGGTGGCAGCATAGTTAATATGTAGGAAACTATGGTGGCAGCATATTTAATAGGTAGGAAACTATGGTGGCAGCATAGTTAATAGGTAGGAAACTATGGTGGCAGCATAGTTAATATGTAGGAAACTAAGTGGCAGAATAGTTAATAGGTAGGAAACTATAGTGGCAGCATAGTTAATAGGTAGGAAACTATGGTGGCAGCATAGTTAATAGGTAGGAAACTATGGTGGCAGCATAGTTAATGTAGGAAACTATGGTGGCAGCAGAGTTAATAGGTAGGAAACTATGGTGGTAGCATAGTTAATGGTAGGACCTATGGTGGCATCATAGTTAATAGGTAGGAAATTATGGTGGCAGCATAGTTAATAGGTAGGAAACTATGGTGGCAGCATAGTTAATAGGTAGGAAACTATGGTGGTAGCATAGTTAATGGTAGGACCTATGGTGGCATCATAGTTAATAGGTAGGAAATTATGGTGGCAGCATAGTTAATAGGTAGGAAACTATGGTGGCAGCATAGTTAATAGGTAGGAAACTATGGTGGCAGCATAGTTAATAGGTAGGAAACTATGGTGGCAGCATAGATAATATATAAAACTGTGGTGGCAGCATAGTTAATAGGTAGGTAACTATGGTGGTAGCATATTTAATAGGTAGGTAACTATGGTGGTAGCATAGTTAATAGGTAAGAAACTATGGTGGCAGCATAGTTAATAGGTAGGAAACTATGGTGGCAGAATAGTTAATAGGTAGGAAACTATGGTGGCAGCATAGTTAATATATAAAACTGTGGTGGCAGCATAGTTAATAGGTAGGTAACTATGGTGGTAGCATAGTTAATATGTAGGAAACTATGGTGGCAGCATAGATAATAGGTAGGAAACTATAGTGGCAGCATAGTTAATAGGTAGGAAACTATGGTGGGAGCATAGTTGATAGATAGGAAACTATGGTGGCAGCATAGTTAATAGGTAGGAAACTATGGTGGCGGCATAGTTAATAGGTAGGAAACTATGGTGGCAGCATAGTTAATAGGTAGGAAACTATGGTGGCAGCAAAGTTAATAGGTAGGATACTATGGTGGCAGCATAGTTCATAGGTAGGAAACTATGGTGGCAGCATAGTTAATAGGTAGGAAACTATGGTGGCAGAATAGTTATCAAGTAAATTCTATAGTGGCAGCATATTTATCAAGTACAAACTATGGTGGCAGCATAGTTAATAGGTAGGAAACTATGGTGGCAGCATAGTTAATAGGTAGGAAACTATGGTGGCAGCATAGTTAATAGGTAGGAAACTATGGTGGCAGCATAGTTAATAGGTAGGAAACTATGGTGGCAGCATAGTTAATAGATAGGAAACTATGGTGGCAGCATAGTTAATAGATAGGAAACTATGGTGGCAGCATAGTTAATGGTAGGACCTATGGTGGCATCATAGTTAATAGTAGGAAATTATGGTGGCAGCATAGTTAATAGGTAGGAAACTATGGTGGCAGAATAGTTAATATGTAGGAAACTATGGTGGCAGCATAGTTAATAGGTAGGAAGCTATGGTGGCAGCAAAGTTAATAGGTAGGACACTATAGTGGCAGCATAGTTAATAGGTAGGAAACTACGGTGGCAGCATAGTTAATAGGTAGGAAACTATGGTGGCAGAATAGTTATCAAGTACAAACTATGGTGGCAGCATAGTTAATAGATAGGACACTATGGTGGCAGCATAGTTAATAGGTAGGAAACTATAGTGGCAGCATATTTATCAAGTACAAACTATGGTGGCAGCATAGTTAATAGGTAGGAAACTATGGTGGCAGCATAGTTAATAGGTAGGAAACTATGGTGGCAGCATAGTTAATAGATAGGAAACTATGGTGGCAGCATAGTTAATAGATAGGAAACTATGGTGGCGGCATAGTTAATAGGTAGGAAACTATGGTGGCAGCATAGTTAATAGGTAGGATACTATGGTGGCAGCATAGTTAATAGGTAGGAAACTATGGTGGCAGCATAGTTCATAGGTAGGAAACTATGGTGGCAGCATATTTTATAGGTAAGAAACTATGGTGGCAGCATAGTTAATAGGTAGGAAACTATGGTGGCAGCATAGTTATTAGGTAAGAAACTATGGTGGCAGCATAGTTAATAGGTAGGAAACTATGGTGGCAGAGTAGTTATCAAGTAAATTATATAGTGACAGCATAGTTATCAAGTAAAAACTATGGTGGCAGCATATCAAGTAAACACTATGGTGGCAGAATAGTTATCAAGTAAATTCTATAGTGGCAGCATATTTATCAAGTAAAACTATGGTAGCAGCATAGTTAATAGGTAGGAAACTATGGTGGCAGAGTAGTTATCAAGTAAATTATATAGTGACAGCATAGTTATCAAGTAAAAACTATGGTGGCAGCATATCAAGTAAACACTATGGTGGCAGAATAGTTATCAAGTAAATTCTATAGTGGCAGCATATTTATCAAGTACAAACTATGGTGGCAGCATAGTTAATAGGTAGGCAACTATGGTGGCAGCATAGTTATTAGGTAAGAAACTATGGTGGCAGCATAGTTAATAGGTAGGAAACTATGGTGGCAGAGTAGTTATCAAGTAAATTATATAGTGACAGCATAGTTATCAAGTAAAAACTATGGTGGCAGCATATCAAGTAAACACTATGGTGGCAGAATAGTTATCAAGTAAATTCTATAGTGGCAGCATATTTATCAAGTAAAACTATGGTAGCAGCATAGTTAATAGGTAGGAAACTATGGTGGCAGAGTAGTTATCAAGTAAATTATATAGTGACAGCATAGTTATCAAGTAAAAACTATGGTGGCAGCATATCAAGTAAACACTATGGTGGCAGAATAGTTATCAAGTAAATTCTATAGTGGCAGCATATTTATCAAGTACAAACTATGGTGGCAGCATAGTTAATAGGTAGGCAACTATGGTGGCAGCATAGTTAATAGGTAGGAAACTATGGTGGCAGCATAGTTAATAGGTAGGAAACTATGGTGGCAGCATAGTTAATAGATAGGAAACTATGGTGGCAGCATAGTTAATAGGTAGGAAACTATGGTAGCAGAATAGTTATCAAGTACATTTTATAATGGCAGCATAGTTATCACATGTAAAAATTATGGTGGCAGCATAGTTATCAAGTAAAAACTATGGTGGCAGCATAGTTATCAAGTAAAAACTATGGTTGCAACATAGTTATCAAGTTAGAAAATATGGTGGTAGCATATAGTTGATAGTTAGGAAACTATGGTGGCAGCATAGTTAATAGGTAGGAAATTATGGTGACAGAATAGTTATCAAGTAAATTTTATAGTGGCAGCATAGTTATCAAGTAAAAACTATGGTGGCAGCATATCAAGTAAACACTATGGTGGCAGCATAGTTAATAGGTAGGAAACTATGGTGCCAGCATAGTTAATAGGTAGGAATCTATGGTGGCAGAATAGTTATCAAGTAAAAACTATGGTGGCAGCATAGTTATCACGTAAAAACTATGGTGGCAGCATAGTTATCAAGTTAGAAAATATGGTGGCAGCATAGTTAATAGGTAGGAAACTATGGTGACAGAATAGATATCAAATTCTATAGTGGCATTATAGTTATCAAGTAAATTATATAGTGGCAGCATAGTTATCAAGTAACAACTATGGTTGCAACATAGTTATCAAGTAAACACTATATGGCGGCAGTATATAGTAAAAGATATGGTGGCAGCATAGTTATCAAGTAAAACTTTATGGTGGCAGCATAGTTACTCGAAACTCGAAACATAGAAACTGAAAGGGAATGGGCTAATGTATTGTATTGTATTGCGTTAACTTGCTTGAAGAAAATCAAAATATTTAAGCTGTTTACCACCCCATATACAGCTAACTATATCGACGTTTATATCTACTTCAGATACAAATTGAACTATTGAAAACAAAAGGAAATATGTTACGAAGGTATACAACTAGTATTAGGTCAGCATAAACCAGCAATAGGGTGTCATTTTGAATCTTGAACACCATGAGAGTATATTTTGTGAGGGTTTTTTGTTCGCAAAGTTCGCGAATCACTTGTGAATCGCGAAATTAACAACGCGCTAAAATATTGACACAAAATGCAAAGCAATAGTGTGTGTATTCCATGCCTGACTGCACTAGAAGAAGTCATGAATGCGTAAATGTAACAGCCGAACGCAAATATTTAGCCACTCGCAAAATTGTCGTAATGTCCCGATTCGCGAAAAATCTATGTGCGCGAAATATGAACAGCAATTTCTTCGCATTGATTGGAAACAACATCTTTCAAACTCATAATCAAGTTTCAAGCATAATATCATTGCTTGATGAAAGGGCCTTTATGGACAACACATCCAATCACAAAGCTTACTTTTGTTGAATTACATGCTGCCTACCCGAATAGGGAGAGCATACGTTATTTTCATCGTGTTCCAATATTGAGGACAGAATATCATGTCCGATTCGAGATCATCATCTTGACCACTTGCTACATCTTTCTACTTTGAAGGTCTATATCCACAAAAACAAACATACTAAACCGGTTATAGGCCCCAAAAGTATAGATGACTGTGGTATATGATCAACCTATGGAATCGTGAAAATTAGCTTTGACTATGACTTGTTGACATCGTTGAGTGGTATAGACAGCTACCCAGGTCATACTTTGTAATTGCTTGGTCAAAGGGCTATTTAGGGACAGCATATCCAGTCCCGGAGCGAGCTTTTGTTACTTTACATGCATGCTGCAGAACCAAATAGGGAAAGCATACCGCATGTCAAGATTTTTTCATTGTGTTCCAATATTGAGGACAGAATATCCTGTCCAATTCAAGCACATCTTGACCACTTGCCAAATCTTTCTACGTTGAAGGTTTATATCCACAAAAACAAACAAATAAACCCGGTTATAGGCCCCAACAAGTAAAAATGGCATTTGGTCAACCTACGGAATTATGAAAACTTTATTTGACAGACTTAATAACATCGATGAGTAGTACCTACAGCTTTCCACATTATACCTATATTTATTAATTGGTTGAAAATATAGCTATTAAAGGAAAACAAAAATCACCCAGCTCTATTATAGCCCACTTATGTTAGTTACAACATGCTGCAGAACCGAATAGGGATATCATGTCAGTCAGTGATCATATTTTTGATTTTTCCAACATTGAGGACAGAAAATCATGTCCAATTCAAGATCATTGTGACCACTTGTCACAGTTTTCTACTTAGGGGGTTTATATCCACAAAAACAAACAAACAAAATCGGCTTTAAGTCCCCCAATAATAGAAAACTGTGCCACTTAGTCAACACCTATACCTGTACACTGTATTAAGATCAATGGCTTTCATACTGTAGAACAGTCACTTCCATCATCCTAAGTGTTTATTAAGAACAAACACTCTCTTCTTAGAATAACTATTTGTCTATTGTCACCAGACTATATTGACATTCATGTTTGAGTGACACGAGTGCGAAGCTTCATTCAGCCTTCTAGCATCTTTTCAAGTATGCTCATCGTGAACACATGATACATACACCAACATTCCGTAGAAATTATCGAACAATTTTGTAGCTGAATTATGGACTATATTATTGCTATGATTCAAGGGTCGGCTCAAACACACTGAGGTTTTGTTTTGGTTCACAAACAAATTAAATTATTATTCAAAATCAAATGATTTTTGCCATTAACAAAATCATTGCAATTTATTATCAGCAATTGTATGCAAATTGCATAATGTTGCCAAACATCTCTAGTGCAATTTAATTGCTTACTGTTAGCAAACTTGTCTTATCCCAGAGACAAATCAGGTCTACCATAATGAATCAAACAAAAAGTAATTATATGTTCTCTAATACTATACTTTTTTTCTAAAGAGAAATATAACATTATTAAAGAACTATATATGAATGAATATTAAAAAAACAAAAATTTCGACTGAAATTAGAATTAGGATATGCATTACATTGTACTTGATGATTGATTGAATAAAATACAAATCGTAAAAATTGATCTTCTGCCTTGCTTTGTGAATTATTCCTGGGGTTTTTAGCAAAATGAAAGACTTGTAAAATTGAAGATTGAATGGTGAACGAAGTACTATCTACAAATGGTATTGATGTGATTTCAATAACAATTTAAATACGCATTCTATAGAAACACTTTTGTAAATCACCACTTTTACACACACACACACACACACACACACACACACACACACACACACACACACATACACACACACACACACACACACACACACACGCGTACACGATACACACACTGACACATATAATTTTCTAGTTTGACAGCCAACAAGTGTGAGCATTAGATTCTAGCTGAAATATCATTTTTATTTATATCGCGGTCCCATTGACCGTTTGGAAGTTTTGCACCTCCCCCCCCCCCCTTTCAAATTTTGAATGCTCTCGAGACCAAATTTTAGCAGGCTCGACCGTCATTTTTTATGGTCTCTGCCTCGAAAATGAATTTCCCCCCCCCCCCCCCCGCTTTGACCAAAAATTGACCGTTTGGAAGGTTTGAACCTCCCCCCCCCCCCCTTTTCAAATTTTAAATGGTCTCGAGATCAAATTTTAGCGGTCTCGACCCGTCATTTTCGATGGTCTCGGCCTTGAAAATGTTGAAAAACATGGTCTCTGTCTCGTGTGTGTGTGTGTGTGTGTGTGTGTGGGTGGGTGGGGGTAGGGGGGCATTCACTGTCACATTATGTAAAAATGAATTTCCCATTAGTATGATTTATAGATAAAAACATAATACATAGAGACGAATGTAATTTTCAACACTTCACAAAATAAAATGACATAGAGACATTGCATTCAAATACGTGTAGTCATTTTCTTTATTTGTACAGAAAATTCCAATTCCGAGTAAAACCATCAAGATCTGTGCACTAATAAAAATGACATGACATTTGTAGTAGTAGCTGTTGATACATAAATAAACTCTTCACAATGATAAAAAAAAGGAAATTTATTTATTATTTGACATTCAAATATATATATATAAAAAATGTACATCTTTTGTTTAACATTGACATGGATATAAATTATAAAAAAGCATTCTAAATCACCATCAATGATAAATCTTGTATAAACTGGACTAGATTATGTTTCTTCTTTTTTCTCATAGTAATGTATGTGGTTATAAAAAAAAATGTGTCAGTCTTATATAACTCTCTAACCAAACTGATACATGTATCATATATAAAAGAAATTCTTGTTAATACTCAAAATTAATATTTAAACGATAGCTCATGTTAATAGTACAAACAGTATACTTTGTAGTTACCTTGCATTGACATGGTTTATACTAAACTCCGATTTGTATTTGTCTATTTAAAAAAAGAAAGAACATATACATATAATATATTGCTAAATATTTGAAAGGGTACCAGATCCATTCAATTAACTTCAACACATTCAATTTCTTACTCTAGTGAAAATGAAAGCTTTGTGGGAAACAATAAAACGGCCAATTTTGACAACTTCTATTAGGGTTGCATTAATGATAAAATGCTTGTGAACAGCGGACTAAAACTATGAACCACGGCTCAAGTAAGAGTGATGAAAGAAATTTGTTGCAAATTTTTAAAAAAATCATAACTTCTTGCATTAAGATTATTTATGGTAGCTAAATTATGATATATCAATATACTGTACAAAAACATCTTGCCCTAGTACTTCAAAGTCATAAATGGATCAAGAATTGTTATCTATAAAGCTGTTCTCCAATGATGAGACTTGCTCTTCCACGGCATGAATCCAACTTGCATGTTGTATACCACTTTTGTTTGAAATGTAGCCGATTATTTTAATTAATTTACTTAAGTTGTACATGTTTATTTTTTGTCGATAGGATAATATTCTGATGTATATTAACCATCATTGCGTATCTAAGGCCTTCTACAGCTCAGTTGATAGAGCACCTGTCTTCCAATCTGGAGGTCTCTGGTTCGAATCCCGGATAACTTTTTTTGTTATAGTTTTTTTTCATATAATAGATACAAAATACATACAACACAATTTAGTGAACATTTTACTTCATAGCAGATGCAAAACCAATTCTGTTTAGGCGCAGGCAGTGTTTTTCTTTTCACCAAAATGACATACCGCAAATCTCTAGAATACAGTAAAAAAACAAAATATTGAAACAAGATTAATACATCACAACAACGCGTTGTTACATCACAACAATCTCAAACTTGTGAACTTAAAGTAAGTAGTAGCCTTTTGTCAAGGCCCCCGCGCGAACACCCAACCGAGCGCGAAGCGCGAGACGTGTATACCCGAGCGCAGCGAGGGCTTTTTCTTTCTGCATATTTGTTGTTGTTTATTTTTCATGTAAACCTTATATTAGACCGGTATTCATCTACCACTCGTGGTAGATGCGTGTAGCGTCCATTATAGTCGTTCTGCGCAATACCGGTACCGGTATGCAAATTCGTATATGAATATGCATACAAATGCGACGTTACGTGTCGTGCTCCGCAACTGTGTGTATAAGGCCAGTATGCGATATGGCGAATCCAACGATCTTGAGTGAAAATTGTCTTGACAAGAGTATAGAATACGCAGCTAAGAAATTACAAATTACGAAGTTCAGAGAATTGCAAGTTGCAGCGTTAAGGCGGTTATTGCGGGAACAGGATGAATTTGTCAGTCTATGCACGGGATATGGCAAAGTGCAATTTTTCAGGCAATAGTATGCACCTGCATGTCTGTGTATCGACCATAATCATTGCACCGCTGCAGCAGCAACGCCAACGAGCGGAACTGTCATTGACGCAACGCCCGCAGCTCGGGCCGCATGCATCGTCCAGTGCTTGCCCTGGACCGAGGATACTTGCATATTTTAGTATACACTGTTTCAGTTCGTACTCCCCGAGTTGAAGACCGTTTTCTTTCTTTCTCAATTAAGCAGTTCAACTCTCGCTATACAGATGCCGCATATTTTGTGTGTAGATATCGGAGTCGATGATGGTTTCACTTTTAGTAATTGTGTTTAGTTTGGTCGCTGTTTGTGGATCAACTCTTGTATACTTTCGGAACAAAACTAGATCTCTACCACAAACACAACATATGCGAACAGTTGGTTTCTAACTCTTAGCCTCATGTCTTTCTTCATTTCTTACTAATTTTGTTTTTGTCTCCTCCATTTTCCCTCATAGTCATAATATTGACACTGATTCGCTTGACAAAAGCCATGATATCGCACTTCATGTACCAATATAAACGATTACCTCCGTTAGCTCTGTGGCTGTTGACCTATTATACACTATGTTGCATTCCCTCTCTGTGATCCAAGTTCCAGAAAAAAACACGTTCTCTGTTTTGATTTATGAGATCAGCTGTTCACTTGCCCTGGTCTCTTTTTTTAGACACTCTACATCACAATAATGAAACTACACGCCATAGTGTACACAGTAAATGGGTTCACAATAACTTGCATCTCAATTTAAGGTCTCCGCCAAAGACTACGCTAGCGAAGCGAAATGGTATGGACGCATTCATTTTTAGTTTAGGGTATATTGTTATTCTGAAGTGATATTTTTTCTATAAAATATGGACAATGTGATCAAGTAGAAATTGTATACACAAATTAACATATTTACTTACAAGGAAATTACTAAATTATTGGTACCTATCTTGTTTGTACCTATTTTGTTGCTAATATTGACGTTTGCTAGAAAATTAACCCCTTTATTCATGATGGAATACACTACCGGTCTTGCCAACCGTATCTTGCGATCTGATTGGTTAGTCATCTCATCTCATGAATTAGTCATATCGTTCGCTCGGCTCATTAATACATTACCGCGTGCAAAGGAGTAAAGGCGCTATATGGCAACTAGCCAATCTACAGTAGTTGTAATTGTACAAGCGGGATCACAGCTCGTAATGTATGATCGATATCCCAGCCATATAGAGCCTTGATTAAAGGCTAAGTAAGTAGAGACTTTAGGACAATATTCAATACGATGCAGAGGGAGCCTATCGTTGGTTTCAGCATTCTCAGTCGTTAAGTGGTAGAATCTATTAGAATACATCATCACCAAATTTGTGCTCCATTCAGAAACCATCAGCTTCACAGAAGCAGGGTCTCCATTTTTTGTTCAACCCAATGCCTAAAATCACAAATGATAGCAAATGTATAATAACTTCTATTAAATCTCAGTAACTATTAAACCAAACAAATTTTTAAAAGCATTGTCAAGAAAACATAGTATATTATGTGTATATTATGCTTAGATAATTACGCATATATATTCCATATACAGTCAAACCTGTCTATAGTGACCACCAGAGTGATCTCCTACAGAGAAAGAACAATGTTTTGGAACCTGTCTATAGAGGTTGTCTGTCTACAGTGGCCACTTTTCTCTTCGTCACTATACAAAGCTGAACTGTACAGTCAAACCTGCTTATATAAAGACTTCCTAAGGGGGATAGAACAGTTGTTTTTGTACACAGGTGGTCTCTACAGACAGGTTCCTTTACATGGAACCTGCTTTCAATGGGAACGTGATTAGTGGCCTTTGTAGGCAGGTGGTCACTAAAGCAGGGGGTGTATTCTGAAAACGATTTTAAGCTAAAATTGATTGTATCTACGTCATATCTACGTCACTATGATATAAGAATTTCATTATTACATTCATGAGAAAGTAAGAAGTGAAGAAAACCCAAGATTTTTAAGTTATCAGAGTCTCGAGTGCTAACCATTACACCATGGGACTAATTGACTTGTTTTCCGATGGCGATGACAAATATGAGCTTTAATTTCATGGTTACATTTAATGAGAAAGAAAGAAGGACAAAAAATATTTTGAAGTGATCCATTTACCTTATATTTTTAGGTTGCCGAAAATAAAAACATTGAGGTCCCACCGAGATTTGAACTCGGATCGCGAGATTCAGAGTCTCGAGTGCTAACCATTACACCATTAGACCGGCAGCCCAGAGGTCTTTTGTGCATCGAAAAGCGTACTGATTTCTGAACATATAAATATTTATAGGAGAATGTAACAAATCCAAAAATGCGAGTCTCCCGGGATGTACCCGGGGATAAAGTACTCCTTTGCGCCTCCAAAGTTTGGCCCCTGGGGATTGTCCGATGCTTCTTTTTTTTTGCGAATGTACTGTGTTCAACATCGCTCACTGCGGGGACAGTGAAACAGATTACAATGCGTACAATTACAGTGTGTATGTGGCGTTTTCGGAAAATTTTTCTTTGGCTGTTTTGAAAGACGAAATACACGTTGATGCATTGGGGAATGGGGATTATATCTAAAACCTCTTGCAACTTAACAAATATGTCTTACCGATTACAGAATACATATTGGATACGAATGTCATCTGTTAAATTTCCCTACAGATGCCTCTGAATGTTGAAAATCGACCTTTCAAAGTTGTCTTTTAAAAAATGGAGATTCAACTTTCAGAAATTGTATTTCCGTACGTAAAGGTTGTAAATGAACCCAGACGTACCCTTATACATTCTCTCGCAGAATCTCAAATCGGCTTGTAACGCAAAATGATGCGACCTCATGACGCATGACCATAGGTGGATGTGTGTGTGTCTGTGTGTGTCATGTCGCTATGCCATGCGCTCATATATTAGTTCCTCTGCATTCGGCTATTTTCTAGACGGGTGTTTATGTAATGTCTTAAAATTCATTTGTAAGTGGAAGACATGTTTGATCTTGTTTTGGTGATGAGGTTCATTCAAATGTATTTATATGGTCTTTGGCATATTCAAACGTGCTATCAATATGTATTCAGTAATCTGTAAGAAATATTTGTTAAGTTGTAAGAGGTTTTGAATATAATCCCCAATGCATCAACGTGTATTTCGTCGTTCAAAACAGCTAAAGAAAAATGTTCCGAAAACGAAAGATACGCACCTGCGATCACATTGTAATCTGTTTCGCTGTGCCCGCAGTGAGCGATGTTGAAAACGGTACATTCACAAAAAAATAGAAGCATCGGACATTCCCCAGGGGCCAAACTTAGGAGGCGCAAAGGACCACTTTATTCCCGGGTATACCCCGGGAGACTCATATTTGATTTGATTTGTTACATTCTCCTCAAAATATTCATAATGTTCAGAAATCAGTACGCTTTTCGATGCACAAAAGACCTCTGGGCTGCCGGTCTACATGGGACCAATTGTCATGTTATCCGATGACCAATATTAACTTTAATTTCATGGTTACATTTAATGAGAAAGTAAAAAGTTTAAACAAGATTTAGAAATGACCAATTCACATCCCAACATTTGACCCGCTATATTAAGGGATGCCTGTAAAGTGTCTAACTCCATGAAAATTACTTGGGGCTTCCTCGTTTCTCTTCTACCGTGTTGTTTAGCTTAATATGGTAAGAGAAGAATAAAATAGGGTTAGATTTGTTCAAATGCCCCTTTAGTATGACGATATCTATCATTCAGCTGAAGAGCGTTAATGAACGGTCATAAACCTCATATAGACGTCATACAGAAATTCGTTGTAAAAGCTGACGCATATTTTCGCTTTTTTAACCAAGAAAGCAGTGTTCTTTTTAAATAAAACTTTCACACATCATTCGGACTTATCTTACAATGATTTTGGTACAGGATTGAAGTCTCAAATGTCATTTCGGGCAATATCTGACACTTTACAGGTGCACCTTTAAAGTGAACTCCATTACTTTGTTTATTTGCCGAAATAAAAAGTGAGGTCCCACCGAGATTTGAACTCGGAACGCGAAATTCAGAGTCTCGAGTGCTAACCATTACACCATGGTACCACTAATGCATGTAAGCTGACGAAAACTATTTGTTTTTATGATGTTATTTGATCGTCAGGAGTGTCACACTTTAACAGTCATGGCGCTATTTAAATCGCCACTATTAATATTACATGTATTTTTAAAAATCATATTATGCATTTGGATCGAAATCCAGCCCCGTCTGCCAAGAAGTAAAATATGTAGGTTGCCAAAAGCAAAAATAGTGAGATTTGAACTCGGATCGCGAGATTCAAAGTCTCGAGTGCTAACCATTACACCATTGCACCACCACTGACGAAAACTATTTGCTTCAGGATGTTATTTGATAATATTTGTATTGGTTGTATATGCCTATTTATTTAATAATATGTTTCTATCACTGTCTGTATTGATGTTTGAGCGTCAGGAGTTTTACACTTTAACAGACATGGCGCTATATAAATCGCTACTATTATTATTATGATTATTACATGTATTTTGTATCATATTACGCATTTGAATCGTTATCAAGCCTCGTATGCGAAAGAGTAATTTTAGGTTGCAAAAAATAAAAAGAGTGAGGTCCCACCGAGATTTGAACTCGGATCGCGAGATTCAGAGTCTCGAGTGCTAACCATTACACCATGGGACCGCTATGCTCACGCAAGTATTTGATGTAGATATTATACCAGTAGCCTGATAATATGTACATTTATTTGTTAATGTTATAAGCCTATCAATTTGCTCATATGTTAATATATTAATATTTACATGCGTTTTAATCACACTATGTATTTATATCTTGTTGTATTTGTTGAGGAATGCGAAATTCAGCCTCGACTGCGGTGGAGTAATGTTTAATAAACCTGTATTGAGTAGACTTGAATATAATTGATTATTTGTATGTTACAGAAGAAAGACAATTTCATTTTCAAATTTATGAGAACAAAATTGACCAAAACCATTTTTGAATGTATATATACCAACTGAGGTCCCTGTATAAAATTGGTCAGCAAAATATCTTAAACGTTTAAATTCTTGTCGGCTGCAAAATTAGATAAACAGTGAGGTCCCACCAAGATTCGAACTCGGATCCCGAGATTCAGAGTCTCGAGTGCTAACATGTTATCTAATGACAAATGTTAGCTTTATTATGTGTCTTTTAGAGCGGATAGAATTATGTCATGGTTACATTTCATGAGAAAGAAAGAAGTGAAGAAAAAAATGATTTTGAAGTTATCAATTGACATCCCTACATTTGACTCACAAAAATATCTCAAACTTGACCTTATATTTTTAGGTTGACAAAAATTAAAAAAAACAGTGAGGTCCCACCGAGATTTGAACTCGGATCGCGAGATTCAGAGTCTCGAGTGGTAACCGTTACACCATGGGACCGATTGACTTGCTATATGATGACAAATATGAACTTTATTATTTGTCTATCAGAGAGGATATAATAATGTTATAGATACATTTAATGAGAAAGCAAGAAAGAACTTAAGAAAAAATTGTTTGAAGTGATCAATTGACATCTCTACATGTGACCCGCAAAATATCTCAAACTTGACCTTATTATGTTTTAAGGTTCCCCCCATGGGCGTAAATCTATACTTACGTAATACCTATTCATCAGGGGGGAGGGGATGAATGAATAGATCATCCCCCTCCTCCCTGATGAATAGGTATCAATGACAGATCTACGGCCATGGTTCCCCCCAAACAAATAATAATAATAATAATAATAATAATAAATAAAATACAAAAATTAAAACAATAAGTGAGGTCCCACCGAGATTTGAACTCGGATCGCGAGATTCAGACATTAATGTGATTGAAGATTAGATGAAGAAATATAAAATGCAGAAATCATTGACCAGTGTTGACCATAAGAAGTAATGATTATCGCATTGCCAAGTTTCGTATTTAATCATGATAACAAATGGTCGAGCATTGGTCAGAGTATAGTTATCACTGTGCCACAAGGCATGCGCACTTGACCTGAACTTCCCCAGCGATAGCATCGTGGAGAGGAGAGTGTCGTTTTCATCATCGCTGGGGGCGGGAGACCACGCTTCATGCCCATCGGATGTTGTTGCATAGCAACGGGCACGCCTCCGGCGGCATAAAAAGTTCGTGTCGCGACCGGGTTCATACATTATATATACTATTCATAGTTTAGATATACTTATTATACTATACGTTCAATCTTCGCGAAATGAGACAATATGTGACCTTACACCACAAAACGACCAATAAGTCGGGGGAAATGATTATGCTGATTTTTACATGACATTACAGTAGAATTCATTACCTTTAAAATGGTATATAATTTGTCATATTCAGACAAGGCAAACCATCTGAAAATTAGCGCCAAAGATTTGGAAAATGGCTGAAGCAGTTTTAAAACAAGGGAGAAATTGGCTACTTCAAAGATTGGCGTCCATTCAAGCGCAGTATATCTAATAATTTGTATTTGATGAAAAAACTTATTTAACCATGATTTCTGACGATCAACATTTCACAGAATGCAGATTAAGATACCTTCATTGAAGAAATACAAAAATCCTGAATTTCATATTTTAAACCAAATTTGACTATTTCAGCTAATAACAGAGAAACTATCTCCGCGACATAACGGTCGTTTTGTGGTGTAAGGTCACATATATTCATATTCTAACAATTCGTATACATTTCTAATTGGGCAGTATTGCATCGTGCTATATATATTGACCATTTCAATTAGTTGAGGTCACTGTATGTTATTGTTTTCGTTGTATACTAGTGATATACTTTTGAATCTGCCATATCATCTCATATTTGCTAATTAAGATAATAATTTGGCGTGATTATAGGGTCATGTGAGCACGCGCCACCAATAATTTGACAAATGGGGGAACGCCCCCTATTCAAAGGTATGTGTGGCTTGATAGGTTGAGCACCGGTCTAGCAATCCGGAGGTCTCGGGTTCGATTCCCGGCGAAGCTTATTTTTATTTGCTCAATTTTCAATCATTTAAAATATTTCTAGTCAGTTTCCTCTATGTTTGAATTTGATTAATAAAAAGCTGCATCCCGCGCCTTTTTCTAGAAACGTTGATTTAATTATCCTTGGGATTATGCCCGGTTTATATAGCTTCTGACTAATCGAGCATTGAAAAGGATTTCATGGGACCCCCCCCCCCCCCCCCCCCCCCCCTTCGTGGCTTGATGGGTTGAGTACCGGTCTAGCAATCCGGAGGTCTCGGCTTCGATTCCCGGCGAAGCTTATTTTTCTTTGCTAATTTTCAATCAAAACAATATAGCATTAAGAAGGGTAAAACTTAAATGGACCTATTAACATGATTAACATTGTCAAAATCCTCAAACTTTACTTGGAAAAATTATAGCGGTTCTCACATACCTCATTGTATTATTTGAATTACCATAATTGGAGCATGGAACGTGTTTCTGTTTCATGTTTTGGCCCCATAGCTAGGAATTTCTATTAGGTTCAGGGGTGCACTGGGGCCCGCCTTGCCTTTTTATGAGGGAGTCCTGGTTATCAGCTGACAAGCATTACAAGATAATGTTTTCTTAAATCTCATATTTATCTGAAAATGACATTATTTGGGCCGAAAATGTTTTTATTTGTGTGGGTAACAAAATGAAAATTGTGCCATCTCTATTCTCTACTAACCCCCCCCCCCCCCTATTGTGTTTGTAAAATAAGTATAATGTATATATTATTATGATGTTCAATAACACACTTCGTTCTCATTCTTACATCCCCATGTTCCCATGATCATACCCGATTCACCTCATTCCATACATTCCATGCCCGACCCCCACTGACCCCACACATGGTCATCTCGTTATATCCCCACCACCACATTGCCCAGCTTCATCCCTCAACCACCTTAGGCAAGGTTATGTAAGCCATCGAGTTGTACAGTGTACACACGTTCTGTAGTTAGATGAGATCTGAATAAAGCACTTGCTACTTCGACTCCAATCCAAGCAGTATTATAAAATGGGTAGAAGAATCCCTGCATTCTGATTGGTCAATTAGCATGTAAAAGTTTTTTACTGATGCATGGCTCACTTTCGTTTGATTTTCACATTTTTTTGCGCTCATTTTATAAAACAAATGCTGCACAGGCATATTTCTTGGATCAAAAAAATTAAAAAAAAAAATTTAAATTTATATCATTAAAAAAAAAAATTTATATTTTAAAATAAAAAATTTAAAAAAAATTTTTTTTTTATATCATTAAAAAAAAAATTTTTTTTAAATATAATTTCAAATTTTTTTTTTTTTAATTTTAAAATTTATATTAAAAAATGTATATCATTAAAAAAAAAAAAATTTAAATTAAAACGTGAAACTCAAAATTTTCCCCAGCCATGGGTCGGTACTTTTGCAGCCATGGGTCGGTACTTTTGAAGCCATGGGTCGGTACTTTTTAGCCATGGGTCGGTACTTTTGAAGCCATGGGTCGGTACATTTAGCCAATTTAGCCATAACTGGGAAAAAGTCTGATTTTCACATTTTTTCGCGCCCATTTTATAAAACAAATGCTGCACAGGCATATTTCGTGGATCGGTAAGAATTGTATGCACTCGTTTAACTTTGGAAATGGTCTAAAACCCACTCGCTGCGCTCGTGGGTTTAAACCATACCAAAGTTAAACTTGTGCATCCAATTCTTACCGATCCACTCATGCCTGTGCATCATTTGTATACTGTCTCATTTCTTGCTCCTGCGTTAGTATACATTATACATACATAAAAATGGCGACGAGGAAAAAGCACATGGCGTGCCCATGCCCAGCCCAATTCGACACTTAGGCTCCAAAAACCTGGGGGAGATGGGTGGATAGTCTAGAGAAATTCATCGCCACAGCCGAGGTACCGATAACAAACCAAGTCCAGAAAGAAGCCATTTTGTTGTATGTGGCTGGTCCGGACGTTCAAGAGATATTCAGCATGCTGGTCGTACATGAACCGATCGGTGATCAGACTCGATATCACCGTACACTGCGTGCCCTCACGGACTACTTCAGCAAGGCACGAGCTGCCCGAGATTACGAGGTACATTATTTACCAGCGTGGTACGGCTGCGAGATTGAGAGATCGACACGAGCTGTCGACGACCAGGACATGCAGGAGGAGGAAGACACAGTAGGCAAGTCACCGTTCCCGACACGAGCTGTCGATGAAGAGATCCGGCGGCCGTACCCGACACGCACTGTCGACGACGCCGAGGAGAAGGCCGTATGCCACGTCACTGCTGACGACGCAGCTGATCCCCCGACACGAGCTGTCGATGAAAGAGTATCGTCCGCGACACGAGCTGTCGACGACGCAGAGCCAGCAGAGAATGCAGATGATGCAGATCCCCCGACACGAGCTGTCGACGATGCAGAAGAGAATGCAGACAATGCAGATCCCCCGACACGAGCTGTCGACGAAGTAGCCCCGTCCGCGACACCCGCTGTCGACGACGATGACGACAAGACAACCGTTGACGACGCAGAGAGACCGACACGAGATGTCGACGAAGAAATGCCGTCCGTGACACATGCTGTCCACGGCGACGATCTCGACCACGATTTAGAATACGAAGTACAAGAGTACGAACATGAGTGCGACCACGTGCCAGATATATGTCCACTCAACCACGACCACAGCAGCGCAAACGAGAAAACAGTGCCAACACATGCCACGAGCGATCCCGATGAAACCGACAATGAACAGTATGATCATGATGACGCCGAAGCTGACAATGCCATGGTCAACGACCATGACCACGATCACGATGATGACGAAACGCTAATCAGCGACAACGGTGATGACCTAGACAACGGCCCAGACAGCAGCACAGACGATGAGCACGGCCAAGAGCAAGATCCCGAACGCGACTACGAGCCTGAACGTCCCCTCCACGTAGCCGAAGACATCGAAGCCAGCATCGTTGACGCGTGCTCGCCACCCGCGATACGCGATGTCCCGCATCTACCCTCCGCGACCATCACCGTGATGAAGAGCAGCGCGAGCATTGTTGAGTCAGCTCGCCACGAATTCCAGAAGGCGACCGTAACGATGACGACCACACCGCGATCGAGCAGACCTTGCGCGACATTCGAGCGTCTGCCGCGAAGCCCAGCCCCGATGAGCGACTACGACGTTGACATCGAAGAACGACAGCCACCTAAGCGCGATGACTTCCGCTTCCACGAGTACTACGCTAACCGCGCAGCAGCAAGATGCACCGATCACGACAACGACGAGAACAGCGACATCGAAAGAGTACGACCGCTGACCACATCACCACGTCCACGACCATCGCCTTCGCGACTTAAGCCGCATGATCCAGGAATACGCGATCGCGACTGAACCCTGAACGTAAACATTTTGACTCCCAAACAAACACAAAAGAAAGGAAAAGAAGAGAGGAAATGGACTTGTCAGAGTTAGACATTGTTGTGATTTGTGAATGTGCACTTGTCGAAGTTAAACATTGATAATTAGAAAGACACAAACAGTTTGAACGAATGAGATTATGGACTTTGTTTGTCAGTGCTATACTGCTAGCCAATAGTTGTTCAGACTTGATTTCTTGTTTTCACTTTATGTTTTGTTATTGTTCAGCTGCTAGCCAATAGTTGTTCAGACTTTTGATTTCTTGTTTTCACTTTATGTTTTGTTATTGTTCAGAAGCTTTCAGATTTTCGTGCTACATAATTGTTTGTCGTTTCAGATCCAGGAATACAGTACGCGATCGCGACTGAACCTTGAACGTAAACAACTGGACTCTCAAAAAAAAAAAAAAAAAAAAAAAAAAAAGGAAAAGGAGAGAGGAAATAGACTTGTCGAAGTTAGACATTTGTAGTTAGTAAGAAATTGATTCGTGAACATGGACTTGTCGAAGTTAGACATGTTATAATTAGAAAGAAATTGATTTGCGAACAGATAAAACAAAATCAGATTATGGACAGATATTTGCCTTTCCTCAATGTCTAAACTCTTTGGACTCTGGACATTAATTACGTTTGATTTCATGTCTTCATTCATTGTTTTACATTTATTTCAGTGCTAGCCAATAATTGTTGAGACATTGGATTTCTTGATGCGATTATTGTTTGTAATTTCAGATGCTGTTTACATTCACTTTCATATGTTGTATGTCCTCACATATGAAGCTCGTTTTACGATATTGTTTCGATAATTGGTTTTCAAAGAGTTTTTGATATGTTTTCAATGATGTTCTCATTCACATGATCATTTTGTTATACCTGAGTTCCAGTCGTGTTTAGTTTTTGAAGTTTTGCGACTCGCATGTTTTCAGATTTTCTCTCTCTCACTCTCCCACTTAACCCTTTCCTTGTTGTATCGCTATTTTAGTTGTGTTCAATTTTGATGTGCAATATCTACTGTATATATTTGTACTGTTGTTGAAGTAATGCTACGATTGTTTCTATTGCTCTCTCTCTCTCTCTGTCTATCTTTCCAGGTATCGCTATTTACTTTATTGTTTCTTTTGATCTCGCTCGCTCTCTGTCTACCTCTCCGGCTATCGCTATTTTCTTTTATTAAGAAGGGGAGGGATATTGTGTTTGTAAAATAAGTATAATGTATATATTATTATGATGTTCAATAACACACTTCGTTCTCATTCTTACATCCCCATGTTCCCATGATCATACCCGATTCACCTCATTCCATACATTCCATGCCCGACCCCCACTGACCCCACACATGGTCATCTCGTTATATCCCCACCACCACATTGCCCAGCTTCATCCCTCAACCACCTTAGGCAAGGTTATGTAAGCCATCGAGTTGTACAGTGTACACACGTTCTGTAGTTAGATGAGATCTGAATAAAGCACTTGCTACTTCGACTCCAATCCAAGCAGTACTGTCTCATTCCTTGCTCCTGCGTCAGTATACATTTTACATACATAAACCCCCCCCCCCCCTTCTTCATAGCAGGGCCCCATTTTATAAACCTTTGCAATGGTTGTAAGTGTTCAATTGTTGTAACTATTAGGTCAATATGCAGCATTTTAGATGTTACCATGGTAGTTACAATAATTGGACACTTACAACAATAATATTGCAGAAGTTTTATGAAATTGGGCATGGCCCAGTATATCTAGAGAGCAGTGTATACTAGGGCTAGTCCTGCGTCCCTGCGCCATGGCGGAGCTCTCAATCATCCCTATGTTGAGTCTTCCGCCGGTGATTCGGTGTCGGGTTTCAAGTCGACCGTGTCGGCTGTCTGGAGGGGGATCCCAAATAATCGATGTCCGCGAAATTGGTTTCTACAAATACGCGTAGCGTAGCGTATACGTATATCGGAGTCGAACCCGTGATTGAACGAATGAGAATGAATGAATGAATGAGGGTCCCATGGACATCTACACATTCGCACACGTGCACTTCTGCCTGCATCGTTATTAGAATGGAATAGCTGGGTGACGATGGAGGGGGCAGATTCTGATCGAAAATTCAGGCCCTATACAATTTCACCCTAACAATATAGAGCTAGCTTCCACAATCATGACAATGTCTTGAACCTTGTTGTTTGGCTAATGGAATCAGAAGAATCAGAAGAATGACGTAGATAGGTCTATATTTTTTCAAATATCTCCCTTATTAATTAGAAAGCGCGTGGAAACGGTATGATTGTAGTGAAAGAATCGGAATTCACATAAAGAGGGCATCACATTTGGAGCCGTATAGCTCTGGCTGAATGATGAAAATATCATTATCTCACATTAAAATCTGAATTAAAAATATCTTGGATCGCGGTGGAAAGTTAACTTAAAACACAAATCAAGGAAGTCATCACAGTTATGTATTGTTACAGTTATGTATCGTTACAGTTTGTGTATCGTTACTGTCTTCTTCTATCTTTGTCATGTAATGTTCTCTCCTGTCCCATTTTCGTCTATGTTGGCATCCATTTTTCCTATATTTTAGTTAGTTTGTAATAATGAATTCACTATTGTATTAATGTAATTATTCATTATTATCTGAGCGGTCCACATTTGTACAAGCGCTGCTTTTTAGTGGACTCCTCTTGTTTCCAATATGTATACCTTAATCTTTGTAAATGATTATAATTGATTTGAAATGTTTTGTTGGAAACATAAATAAAATTGAAATTGAAAAATTGAAATTATAGGCCAATCGGGAATTATCGTTTTTTTTTTTTTTAATTGACTGTATAGCTTTATATTTTGACATACGGATATTTGCATTTTATTTAGTTCCAATATGAAAATGTAAACCGATATGAAAATGCAAATTACAGAGCGTATCTAAACACAAAACTAATTCTGTACATCATCACCATTAAAAATAAAAACAAATTAGTGTAGAAGGGGAGGGCCATTCAGCGCCAGCTTTATGGACGTGGCCGGTCTTTAATGGGGTCCCATGATGAAATGTATGATGAACAATGTATTTCTACAACTGTTATTTTGCAAGGCACAAAGGGGGCAATTAAGAGTGTGACATTGTAATAATTCAACTCGATATTTAAGAACATTAAAGAAACTAAACTTATCAATGTATACTACTTCAAACTTCAACCTTTATACTATTATATCATATAGTTCTCTCAGTGAGCATAAAACAACATCTGGTATAAATAATGCAATGTTTTATGAAACGGAGAAATGCTTGGCGAGGATTTCACTTCAAGGGAAATAATTTAAATGAGAAATAACAAAATTGACTACACATAATGGCAAAACTCAAAGGCCCGTATTCACAAAGGAGGTTTGTAGGAGGTTTGTACAAACCATGGTTTATCCATGGTCTACATCTATGGAGTGCTGCTCGTATGCAAGTAAGACAATTTATAATTTCTAATGTTATGACTGTTGGTGCTTGCTAACCAGCAAATTTCACCATTTGAGAAGACAAACATTTATTTGGTGCATTTTGTTAATGTGTACCATCAACATTGTTAATAAGTAAGGAGCTTACATTCTTTCTCCATCAGTTTACAAATGGCACTCCATAGATGTAGACCATGGATAAACCATGGTTTGTACAAACCTCCTACAAACCTGCTTTGTGAATACGGGCCATAGTCACATTTTACAATCGTGACCTAACCTGGTTTGCCACATTGGTAACAGAATCCATGGTCGCGCGTACTGAAAATCCTGTCTGCGCACGGTAACTATGATTAGTGCGCAGATCCATTATGACGTTGCTGGTAGGGGAGCAAGTTCCGACCAATCAGATCAGCGTTACATGACGTCACAATAGCTTAGCGTCATAGTAGGGGACTGAAATTCCCTTCGGGTTCATGATAACCAAACAATTGGAGTTGTATGATTACTGCATAATAACTCTTGAAGCTCCATACACGAAAACATTGGAGTAACTCTTGAAGCTCCATACACGGAAACATTGGAGTTGTATGATTATTGCATATTAACGCTTGAAGCTCCATACACGGAAACATTGGAGTTGTATATGATTATTGCATATTAACTCTTGAAGCTCCATACACGAAGACTACGAAAATGGGGAATTCGTTCCGAAAGTTTCACTTCAAGCCGATGTGCAGGTGCTGCCTTTCACAGAAAGGTAAAACTCTTATTATTTCCTTATTGTTTGGAGAAAAAGAGGTGGACAAATTATATACGACAACTTGTAAGAAATTAAATATCCCCTTTTCTGTGTTGGTCAATATCTCAACAGTTAAGTTGGCAATGTTGCTATAGATACATTAAAAAAAATAAAAATACTGCCTACATCAATTGAAAATGTCAGGTATTCATGTCTGTTCAAAGTTAAGTATTGTTTTAATCAATATATCTGACTCATCTTTAAATATTTCCCTTTCTACAGTTGACGAGCCACTATCCAGGCTGGCAGAATCAATGCTTGGTATCGGTATCTTTACAGCCACAGGTGCTGTGCCAAGACTTTTGCCGGCAAGGTAAATTCGCTGTTCTAAAAAAAGAGTTCGTTTAAATGTTTGTTTCCGTCGTTAAATAATATATCTCTTTCTATCATATAGCGATCAATCTTCTTCTTTTTTATTGCCTTGTTAATTCATTGTTAATTCTGTAAATATTGTGTGTTTGTTGGTGTGTGTGTGTGTGTGTGTGTGTGTGTGTGTGTGTGTGTAATTTTAATTGTGTACGAATTGTTCTTTTGTAATGCTAATATGTATATTTGTATTGTGAACAAAAGTTTAAAATGGATATCACATGAATTACTAATACCGAAGAACTTTCATACTTATGTGTATCATGTTGTATGTATGTAAATGTGCTGTTTCATATTGTACTAACTTGCTTAAGAACAGCCCTTGACTGAGGCACGTGACTGTATATAGAAATAAAATAAACTCAAACTCAAACTCTTATTCAACGTCACACTTAGATTATCAAACGAATATTTGGCAACTGATCATATCATCCTCTACGGTATTCATTTCGTGTCATCACACAACTTCCTGCAAATAGCTGCCAAATATTCGATCGGTAATCAAAGTGTGATAATAATAATAATAGCGTGCATGTATAAAGCGCTTAATACAGGGTTTCTAAGCGCTGTTATACAAGTAATAGTAATTACACAAAATATTGACATTTAATACCCCCAAAAAATGATGTTATTGTTCCCTTTCCCCCTCTCTCCTGCAGAATCCGTGTTGCCTTCGCTGGCAAAACCGAGGTAAAAACTAGCTCATCTATTGATTTAGAAAGTGATTTGATAGAGACATAATCAACAACTATTACAAAACCTGTTTTGTAAATTTTTGAAAAGAGGAAGCATATTTTTTTTATTTGCTAACGGCTGGTTTTAAATTCTATAATAAATGTGGGGCCCCACATTTATTACAAATAATAATGTTTATGGATATTTCAGTCATTTCTGAACCGATTTTGATCAAATAAAGTTTATTCTGTCATTAAAATATTCATGCTCTTTCAAATTTGACACTCAGTTTTTCATTATCTCACAAAAGTTATTTTGTGTAGCGCCCTCTATACCAAAACTCAACTGTACCTTTAATATGATCAGAAAATGAAGTACTCTATAAATGCTCAACATATTCTAGCTTCTTCGCATATATATTATTTTGCCATTTACTATGTGTCTATTGTTTTATTCAAAGCATACCATGTCACACGATCAGGCGTGCACTATTTCAAGCAGCTTTCTGGATTCCATAACACACGTAAGTTAGTTCTCGTTTATGTCAAGTGATTTAAATCCTCTTATATGAATTTTGACGGTAATATTGACGAATGATACTCGTTTTACAGTACAATAAGATTGCCTGTATTGATTATTTTCAAAATAACATGACATAGCTAAGCACTATTGTTAAAAAATAACATATATTTGAATTCATTACATATGAAGCAGATTGCAATTAAAGAGTTAAAGGGCAATGGCACTCAAGAAAAGAGTTTATCCTACTGTATACATCGTAATATGCCTGTTTATTATTATGTAACATTACTCCGACTAAGATTTCTACTTTGGAAGAAATATGTGAAAACCATACCACTATTCACGCGAACACTGGAGGCCGCCATTATTAGGTTTGTGCGGACTACGGTCAATGATATGCACTAATGCTTTTCAATAGCACCAATTCAAACCATTGTCTGAATACTTATAGATGCTTTGAAATCAGTGAAAAGCTTTTTGTTCGGCCCTAAGCACGTACGTCAGAGTTTGCAAAGCATGTCGGGTAATTACAAGAACATGGTCACTCCCATCATCTTTTGCCGCCGTAAGAATTAGTAAAAATGTGGGTATACTATGTTCACGTGAGGATTTCATGGGATCCAGGAGGCCAAAATTGCCAAGTTATGTATCAAATCAAATGTCTGTTCACCCTCTAAACGGTAATAAAAGCCGAAAGTCATAGTTTCATTGCCCTTTAAGTTTATACGTAATTTGGATATTCCATCATGTTATATATATTTTCTCATTTACTTTAGGATGCTGGAAAACTTGTTGAGCGACGCTTCCATGCTCATCAGGTAATGACATTAAACGAAATTCATCTGGGTTGGCATTTAAAAGAAAACAAAACTTGCATTGTCATCAAGATTACTAAATACTGTACTGTAATTGTACTGCATTACATATAGAGAGCTCTAAAACTATTTGTTTGTACCCCGTCTCGATAATTATCTATCAAAAAGAAGACAAATTAATATGCATTCAAATCCAGACAAATGAGTATGTTAAGCTTCTATTATTGTTTGATTGTTTTGACAGCAAATTCTGGTTCGGAAAGCGGAGGAGCGGGAAATAAAACTCATTGCAAAGGCCCAACACATCGTCTGTCATGCATTTCAGGTATTTAAGCATTCGAATATTCGTTTTGTTTTTACTGTAAGTTGGCCTTTTAGTATTATTTTGTACTTTTTAGTTCAAGCTCACAGTGAATATCTAGTAAAATTTCGGAATATCTGCATTTTTGTATCGAATGCCATGATTAAAGTGATCCATTATACTTTTTACAATTTCAACCAAACTCACTCGGAGCTTTCCCACTTCTCTTTTACCTTGCTGCTCGGCTTATGGTAACAGAATAATGAAATGGGTATTTAATTTTCAATTGTCTCCATAATCCTGGATATATTGAAGATTTAATACGAGAGTGTCTATAGACGGTTTACGACCTTAGTCAAGAGTATCTGAATTCGGATACGCAATCATCCATACTGCATAGTATTCTAAATCGGATACTTTCTACGCGAACGATCGACATGAACTTATTAGACATTGATTTGCTGTGTTTTCACTAGCTAAACTGAATTCCCTTCAGTCTATGAAATCCTCACATGTCATTCTCATGAATATTACAAGTGGGGGATGTTCTAACTTATTCCCACAGATTGTCCATTAAAATATTGTGACTTTTGTTTTATACAAAGCTTGTGTCAGACAAGATTGCGCTCGATACATCGCGGGATTTTCTGGATGCCATAACACACGTAAGATTTCCATTTTTGTTTTAATGTTGACATTAGTGCGCTTCAAGAAGTTATACTAACACTTATATCGCATATTAATCTGATTTGATTTGATTTGTATAAAGTAACCTTGCAAATGACTGTTTTGTATCAACTTCTTTGTAACTGATAATAATGATAATAGTATTCTCGATTTATATAGCGCCTAATGTGATTAGTAATCATCTCTAAGCGCTTTACAATGATATCATTACCCAGGTCATCGGATGCATACTGCAATCAATCCAGCACACAAAGTGCACGTTTTCCACTCCCTGGGGAACATTCCAGCCAGGCAACCTTGTATTCATTGTACCTTTGTAAACTTGACATTCAATTAATTATTGCATTGTAATGCAGTTTGCAACGTATGATTTACGTAATAACATAATTCAAGTATTCAATTTTCTATTTTTCTATTTATTTCAGGATGCTGGGACAATTGTTGAGCAACACATCCATGCTGCCAAGGTAATGACATGAAATGAAATGTATCTGTGATGGAATTTAAAAGCCAACACGTTTCATATCGCTTGTAAAGATAATTATTTTAATAATGATGGTGATACTAATGATTGTAAGGAATATAATCATTATAATAATGATGGTGATAATAATGATTGTAAGGAATATAATCATAATCATAATAATAATAATAATAATAATAATAATAATAATAATAATAATAATAATAATAATAATAATAATAATAATAACAATAATAATAATAATAAAAATAATAAGGAATAATAATGAAATACTCATAATCATAATACTAATGATCAGACAGCACATGTATCGTATCATATCAAGCGCAATCAAATTGACTTCATTATTATCATCATTATCAATTATTCTAGAGTGCAGTGGCCTGTAGTAATATGCCAACGCTTTATTTACTAATAGTTCAATTCTCAAAAGTATAACATCTTTGTATTATTATTTCGCATCTAGAATGCGCTTGCTAAAGCTCGGGAACAAATGCACAAACAACAGGCAAAGCAAATCGTCGATCACGTGATCCAGGTAGGACAAAATTAGTGTTGAATCAGTTGATGTTCCCTTTTCTTTGCGACAATGATATAATAATGATAATAATACTGACAATAATAATTATAATAATAATAATAACAATATTAATGATAATAATAATAATAATAATAATAATAATAATGATTACAAAATAATAATAATAATAATAATAATAACAATAATAATAAGGTATAATAATGAAATATAATACTACTCATAATCATAATACTAATGATAAGACATCACATGTATCGTATCATATGAAGCGCAATCAATTGACTATATTATTATCAATCATTCTATAGTGCAATGTCCTATATTATGCCAACGCTTTATTTACTAATAGTTCAATTCTCAAAAGTATAACATCTTTGTATCATTATTTCGCATCTAGAATGCGCTTGTTAAAGCTCGGGAAGAAATGCACAAACAACAGGCAAAGCAAATCGTCGATCAAGTGATCCAGGTATTATTATAATAATAATAATAATAATAATAATATTAATACTAATAATAATAATAATAATAATAATAATAATAATAATAATAATAACAATAATAATAATAATAATAATGATTAAAAAATAATAATAATAATAATAATAATAACAATAATAATAAGGAATAATAATGAAATATAATACTATAAGACAGCACATGTATCGTATCATATAAAGCGCAATCAATTGACTATATTATTATCACCATTATCAATCATTCTAGAGTGCACTGGCCTATAGTAATATGCCAACGCTTTATTTACTAATAGTTCAATTCTCAAAAGTATAACATCTTTGTATTATTATTTCGCATCTAGAATGCGCTTGCTAAAGCTCGGGAAGAAATGCACAAACAACAGGCAAAGCAAATCGTCGATCAAGTGATCCAGGTATTATTATAATAATAATAATAATAATAATAGTAATAATAATAATAATAATGATTTTTCAAAAAAATAATACTAATAATAACAATAACAATAATAATAAGGAATAATAATGAAATATAATACTACTCATAATCATAATAATAATGATCAGACAGCACATGTATCGTATCATATAAAGCGCAATCAATAATTGACTATATTATTATCACCAGTATCAATCATTCTAGAGTGCACTGGCCTATTGAATTGAATTGAATTGAATTGAAAATGGTTTATTGAATAAAAGTACATGGCAGCTAAAAAGCTAAATTGCGTACAATTTTACATAGTCATAAAAACAAATTAATATATAAATATAACATTTGGTATACAAAGACATAAACAAATTAATACTGCTTTACTTTAAAACGTCAACTTCCAGGATGGCATAATCAGCCATGTAAAAATGAATTTAAATTGATATAATGTCTGCACGATTATCGTAAAACTAAATCAATCAGAAAGTGTGATGCTAAAGCTTAATATGCCAACGCTTTATTTACTAATAGTTCAATTCTCAAAAGTATAACATCTTTGTATTATTATTTCGAATCTAGAATGCGCTTGCTAAAGCTCGGGAAGAAATGCACAAACAACAGGCAAAGCAAATCGTTGATCAAGTGATCCAGGTATTATTATAATAATAATAATAATAGTAATAATAATAATAATAATAATAATAATAATAATAATAATAATAATAATAATAATAATAATAATAATAATAATAATAATAACAATAATAATAATGATAAGGAATAACAATGAAATATAATACTACTCATAATCATAATACTAATGATAAGACAGCACATGTATCGTATCATATAAAGCGCAATCAAATTGACTATATTATTATCATCATTATCAATCATTCTAGAGTGCACTGGCCTATAGTAATATGCCAACGCTTTATTTACTAATAGTTAAATTCATTGGCCTATAGTAATATGCCAACGCTTTATTTACTAATAGTTCAATTCACTGGCCTATAGCAATATGCCAACGCTTTATTTACTAATAGTTCAATTCACTGGCCTATAGTAATATGCCAACGCTTTATTTACTAATAGTTCAATTCTCAAAAGTATAACATCTGTGTATTACTATTTCGCATCTAGAATGCGCTTGGTAAAGCTCGGGATCAAATGCACAAACAACAGGCAAAGCAAATCGTCGATCACGTGACCCAGGTAATAACAAAATTAGTGTTGAATCTGCTGATGTTCCCTTTTTTTGCGACAATGACATAATAATGATAATAATAATAAAAAGTTATAATAATACTACTACTAATAATAATAATAATAATAATAATAATAATAATAATAATAATAATAATGATGATGTTAATAATAACAATGATAATAATAATAATTTTAACAACAGCAATCAGAATCACATTGTTACATATTGAACGCTTTATAAATCAAAACTAACTATTATCATAATCAACAACCGTTTCGATTCCTAAGAGTTCAATAGGCTTATACAAATTCTCACAAATATAAAATATATCTTTGTATAATTCTTCCGCATTTAGATGGCGCTTTCTAAAGCTAAAGAACAAAAGCACCGAGAGAATGCGGGGCAAATTCTCTGTCAAGAGATTCTGGTAAGGGCAATATTAATGCTGATTTTCTTAGTTAATGAGAGTGACATAATGTTGATAATAATAATAATAATGGAAATTTGAATTATTATACAAATATTAACATTATCATTGCTAAGATTCCGCGATTCAAAACAGAGTTGATCGATTTTTCGATGAAGCATGCATGTACATGTAGTTGTGGTGAATCTAGATGGAAAGATGATTAAAGAAAATACAAGAAAACAAAACAAAACGATAATATAATTAAGGTTTTCTAGAGAGTCGAACATCAATTGTGTTAGTGGTGGTCTTATTCAAGTAGTTCATGACGGATATCCATGTCTTGTGAACATAACGATACTTGCAGAAGGCTCTGCTTGAAAGGCGCCTGGAGAAGATTGCGGAGGAGTCCCAGAAGCGCATACTCGAATTCGAAGCCATCAACCAGGCGAACGAAGAAAAGCTGCAGCTCGCCGCCGAGAAGGAGGAGATCGAGGAGGAGCGGTCGAGGAGCGCTCGGATGAGCCTGCTAGCATGGCTAGTGGATCATCGCCAACAGAGGGATGAGACCAGATACAACCGCAGACAGATGGTCCGCAACACCAAGCAGCTCACCCTTGGCCTAATTGGCCAACCAGGCGGAGGGGTATGTACTGGATTTCTTTATTAATATCTTTGCATGTTTGAAACAGATAGAAAGCGCCATAAAGTGCTGTGGATCATCATCATCATCATCATCATCATCATCATCACCATCATCATCATCACCATCATCATCATCATCATCATCATCATCATCATCATCTTCATCATCATCATCATTTAGCACTCTATAGCACTTTCCCTCTTGCACGGAGCCACTATAAGTAATTCAATGTTAGTGCCCTGGTCAGCCAACTAAAATAGATTTTAGAATAACGAATTGTGTCGTATTCGACCCTATCCAGTTTCAGCCATGTTTAATTCAATTATGGGAATGAGAATTTGAATAATCTGCAAATAAAATGAAATGTTATGGAAATCGGCGTTTGTCTCAGAACATAACAAATTGGGAGAAAATTGTTTTGTCATGGATTGTACTAGGAGAATCCAAGGTTTTATTTGCGTAAAAGCACCACCAGCATTAAACAAAATGAGGACACCTGTCTTTGCCAAAGTTTCTGCAGGGTTTTACATTTTGAGAAAAACTTGGTCTGTGGATCTTCAAGCTAAGCTTTGAATTTAGTCAAATGTAAACTTATGTGCGTTAATCAATAAGAAACAACAAAGTCTATTCTACTTACTAAGTAGAATAGACTTTGTTGCTTAATAGGTGATTCTAAAAAAGGGGGGCAAACTTAAATGTACTTAACAAACATAAATGATGCTATATTTCTATGAATTCTGGTCTTATTCAGTTTCCAGTAATTTTCGTTCGATCATGATTTGATTTGTCTTGTGAAGGTTTTGTCCCCTACGGACTCTGGCAGGGAGTCTGACGAGACCGCCAGCACCTATAACGGCAGCAGCAGTGGTGGCAGTGATAATGCCTTCGCCCTCTACTACGAGACCACTGCAGATCTCACACCCGGACAGAAACACGACGAGTTCTTTGATGGGCCGCCAGTAGGCGCAACACCTTCCTACAGGAAGCATTAGCATTTTAATTATTACCAATTATTAATTATTTTGTATCGAGTTATTCGGACGACCCTTGACAGAAATTTATTTGGGATTTGCTTGATGAAGAGTCGCATCATGAGCAAACTTTTGCTTGATGGAAATGATTTAAATGTCAAGCAATTTTTTTCAGGAATAACGGGGGAATAACCTAATGCAATTTTAACAATTTCAGTAAATAAGGCTGGATGGAGCAGAGCTTTGTCATGATGAGGAAGTGACTTTAAAGCCAAATGTAGTTGTTGTTTTTCAAGGTATAACTGACGTGGTATCCAATTCGGTTCTGCAGCATGCTGTTTCAGCTTTTAAAGTAACTAAAGAAGCGTTTAAAAACAAAACATCAATGTTAGCAATTCTCAAGAACACTTCTCAAGAACACCAGAGTTCTTACAGAACTTTTTTAATTGACACCATCTCCTATTTGGTTCTGCAGCATGCAGTTTCAGCTTTTAAACCAACTGCAAAAACATTGCAAAAGCGTCTATGTCACGACAGCATACACATTTATCCAAGAACATCAGAGTTCTTGCAAAACTGTTTACAGCATGGTTGTCAAATCAATGCAAAAACGTGAACGAGCAAGTATATGTTTCATGCGATGATACAATCAGTTTGTATAACTAAATTAAAATTACATCAACAAACAAAAAAGAACATAAATTATAAGACCGGGGTGTCAGCGTAGTGATCAAATGAATGTCGTAACATCTGACATTTGCAAGCAATGCAATACACGCATTACTTGTATGTTGAGCAACACACAGCTTTGATACTATAATGTTTAAAACTTGTTAAATACTATGGTGGCAGCATAGTTAATATGCTGATTAAATAATAATCTGATATTTGGAGCAAATAAAGGCTTTGTGAATTACGATAGAAAATGTATAATAAAAACAATTAAAATGCTGTTGCAGCATATAGTAATTAGGTAAAAAACTATGGGGGCAGCATAGTAAATAGATAGGATACTATGGTGGCAGCATAGTTAATAGGTAGGATACTATGGTGGCAGCATAGTTAATAGGTAGGATACTATGTTGGCAGCATAGTTAATAGGTAGGAAACTATGGTGGCAGCATAGTTAATAGGTAGGATACTATGGTGGCAGCATAGTTAATAGATAGGATACTGTGGTGGCAGCATAGTTAATAGGTAGGATACTATGGTGGCAGCATAGTTAATATGCAGGAAACTATGGTGGCAGCATAGTTAATAGGTAGGATACTATGGTGGCAGCATAGTTAATAGGTAGGATACTATGGTGGCAGCATAGTTAATATGTAGGAAACTATGGTGGCAGCATAGTTAATAGGTAGGAAACTATGGTGGCAGCATAGTTATTAGGTAGGAAACTATGGTGGCAGCATAGTTAATAGGTAGGAAACTACGGTGGCAGCATAGTTAATGTAGGAAACTATGGTGACAGCATAGTTAATAGGTAGGAAACTGTGGTGGTAGCATAGTTAATGGTAGGACCTATGGTGGCATCATAGTTAATAGGTAGGAAATTATGGTGGCAGCATAGTTAATAGGTAGGAAACTATGGTGGCAGCATAATTAATAGGTAGGAAACTATGGTGGCAGAATAGTTAATAGGTAGGAAACTATGGTGGCAGCATAGTTAATATATAAAACTGTGGTGGCAGCATAGTTAATAGGTAGGTAACTATGGTGGTAGCATAGTTAATATGTAGGAAACTATGGTGGCAGCATAGTAAATAGATAGGATACTATGGTGGCAGCACAGTTAATAGGTAGGATACTATGGTGGCAGCATAGTTAATAGGTAGGATACTATGTTGGCAGCATAGTTAATACGTAGAAAACTATGGTGGCAGCATAGTTAATAGGTAGGATACTATGGTGGCAGCATAGTTAATAGATAGGATACTATGGTGGCAGCATAGTTAATAGGTAGGATACTATGGTGGCAGCATAGTTAATATGTAGGAAACTATGGTGGCAGCATAGTTAATAGGTAGGATACTATGGTGGCAGCATAGTTAATAGGTAGGAAACTAAGTGGCAGAATAGTTATTAGGTAGGAAACTATGGTGGCAGCATAGTTAATAGGTAGGAAACTATGGTGGCAGCATAGTTAATAGGTAGGAAACTATGGTGGCAGCATAGTTAATGTAGGAAACTATGGTGACAGCATAGTTAATAGGTAGGAAACTATGGTGGTAGCATAGTTAATAGGTAGGAAACTATGGTGGCAGCATAGTTAATAGGTAGGAAACTATGGTGGCAGAATAGTTAATAGGTAGGAAACTATGGTGGCAGCATAGTTAATAGGTAGGTAACTATGGTGGTAGCATAGTTAATATGTAGGACACTATGGTGGCAGCATAGTAAATAGATAGGATATTATGGTGGCAGCACAGTTAATAGGTAGGATACTATGGTGGCAGCATAGTTAATAGGTAGGATACTATGTTGGCAGCATAGTTAATAGGCAGGAAACTATGGTGTCAGCATAGTTAATAGGTAGGATACTATGGTGGCAGCATAGTTAATAGATAGGATACTATGGTGGCAGCATAGTTAATAGGTAGGATACTATGGTGGCAGCATAGTTAATATGCAGGAAACTATGGTGGCAGCATAGTTAATAGGTAGGATACTATGGTGGCAGCATAGTTAATAGGTAGGATACTATGGTGGCAGCATAGTTAATATGTAGGAAACTATGGTGGCAGCACAGTTAATAGGTAAGAAACTATGGTGGCAGCATAGTTAATAGGTAGGAAACTATGGTGGCAGCATAGTTAATAGGTAGGAAACTAAGTGGCAGAATAGTTAATAGCTATGAAACTATGGTGGCAGCATAGTTAATAGGTAGGAAACTATGGTGGCAGCATAGTTAATAGATAGGAAACTATGGTGACAGCATAGTTAATGTAGGAAACTATGCTGACAGCATAGTTAATAGGTAGGAAACTATGGTGATAGCATAGTTAGTATGTAGGAAACTATGGTGGCAGCATAGATAATAGGTAGGAAACTATAATAGTGGCAGCATAGTTAATAGGTAGGAAATTATGGTGGCAGCATAGTTAATAGGTAGGAAACTATGGTGGCAGCATAGTTAATAGGTAGGAAACTATGGTGGCAGAATAGTTAATAGGTAGGAAACTATGGTGGCAGCATAGTTAATCGGCATGAAACTATGGTGGTAGCAAAGTTCATAGGTAGGAAACTATGGTGGCAGCATATTTTATAGGTAAGAAACTATGGTGGCAGCATAGTTAATAGGTTGGAAACTATGGTGGCAGAATAGTTATCAAGTAAATTATATAGTGGCAGCATATTTATCAAGTACAAACTATGGTGGCAGCATAATTAATAGGTAGGAAACTATGGTGGCAGCATAGTTAGTAGGTAGGAAACTATGGTGGCAGCATAGTTAATAGATAGGAAACTATGGTGGCAGCATAGTTAATAGATAGGAAACTATGGTGGCGGCATAGTTAATAGGTAGGAAACTATGGTGGCAGCATAGTTAATAGGTAGGAAACTTTGGTGGCAGCATACTTAATAGGTAGGATACTATGGTGGCAGCATAGTTAATAGGTAGGAAACTTTGGTGGCAGCATACTTAATAGGTAGGATACTATGGTGGCAGCATAGTTAATAGGTAGGAAACTATGGTGGCAGCATAGTTAATAGGTAGGAAAATATGGCGGCAGCATATATAGATAGGAAATTATGGTGGCAGCATAGTTTATAGGTAGGAAACTATGGTGGCAGCATAGTTCATAGGTAGGAAACTATAGTGGCAGCATATTTTATAGATAAGAAACTATGGTGGCAGCATAGTTAATAGGTAGGAAACTATGGTGGCAGCATAGTTAATAGGTAAGAAACTATGGTGGCAGCATAGTTAATAGGTAGGAAACTATGGTGGCAGCAAAGTTAATAGGTAGGACACTATGGTGGCAGCATATTTAATAGGTAGGAAACTATGGTGGCAGCATAGTTAATAGGTAGGAAACTATGATGGCAGAATAGTTATCAAGTACATTTTATAGTGGCAGCATAGTTATCACATGTAAAAATTATGGTGGCAGTATAGTTATCAAGTAAAAACTATGGTGGCAGCCATAGTTATCAAGTAAAAACTATGGTTGCAACATAGTTATCAAGTTAGAAAATATGGTGGCAGCATATAGTTGATAGGTAGGAAACTATGGTGGCAGCATAGTTAATAGGTAGGAAATTATGGTGACAGAATAGTTATCAAGTAAATTCTATAGTGGCAGCATAGTTATCAAGTAAAAACTATGGTGGCAGCATATCAAGTAAACACTATGGTGGCAGCATAGTTAATAGGTAGGAAACTATGGTGCCAGCAGAGTTAATAGGTAGGAATCTATGGTGGCAGAATAGTTATCAAGTAAAAAATATGGTGGCAGCATAGTTGATAGGTAGGAAACTATGGTGACAGCATAGTTAATAGGTAGGAAACTATGGTGACAGAATAGATATCAAATTCTATAGTGGCATCATAGTTATCAAGTAAATTCTTTAGTGGCAGCATAGTTATCAAGTAACAACTATGGTTGCAACATAGTTATCAAGTAAACACTATATGGCGGCAGTATATAGTAAAAGATATGGTGGCAGCATAGTTATCAAGTAAAACTTTATGGTGGCAGCATAGTTACTCGAAACTCGAAACATAGAAACTGAAAGGGAATGGGTTATATCGAAGTTTATATCTAATTCAGATACATTGAAATGGCATCTTTCATACTTACATCTGATGACGCAATGCCAGTTGGATAATCTTGGGGTTTATTTCCACAAAAACGAATACAAATAAAAACGGAAATATGTCACGAAGGTATAAAAATGGCATTAGGTCAGCATTAACCAGCAAGTGGACGCCATTTTGAATCATGAACACCTTAAGAATATACACCATATATTTCGTGAGGGTTTTATTTTCACAAAGTTCGCGAATCACTTGTGAATCGCGAAATTAACAACGCGCTAAAATATTGACACAAAATGCAAAGCAATAGTGTGTGTATCCCATGCCTGACTGCATGCACTAGAAGAAGTCATGAATGCGTAAATGTAACAGCCGAACGCAAATATTTAGCCACTCGCAAAATTGTCGTAATGTCCCGATTCGCGAAAAATCTATGTGCGCGAAATATGAACAGCAATTTCTTCGCATTGATTGGAAACAACATCTTTCAAACTCATAATCAAGATTCAAGCATAATATCATTGCTTGATGAAAGGGCCTTTATGGACAACACATCCAATCACAAAGCTTACTTTTGTTGAATAACATGCTGCAGACCCGAATAGGGAAAGCATACGTTATTTTCATCGTGTTCCAATATTGAGGACAGAATATCATGTCCGATTCGAGATCATCATCTTGACCACTTGCTACATCTTTCTACTTTGAAGGTCTATATCCACAAAAACAAACATACTAAACCGGTTATAGGCCCCAAAAGTATAGAAGACTGTGGTATTTGATCAACCTATGGAATCGTGAAAATTAGCTTTGACTATGACTTGTTGACATCGTTGAGTGGTATAGACAGCTACCCAGGTCATACTTTGTAATTGCTTGGTCAAAGGGCTATTTAGGGACAGCATATCCAGTCCCGGAGCGAGCTTTTGTTACTTTACATGCATGCTGCAGAACCAAATAGGGAAAGCATACCGCATGTCAAGATTTTTTCATTGTGTTCCAATATTGAGGACAGAATATCCTGTCCAATTCAAGCACATCTTGACCACTTGCCGAATCTTTCTACGTTGAAGGTTTATATCCACAAAAACAAACAAATAAACCCGGTTATAGGCCCCAACAAGTGAAAATGGCATTTGGTCAACCTATGGAATTATGAAAACTTTATTTGACAGACTTAATAACATCGATGAGTAGTACCTACAGCTTTCCACATTATACCTATATTTATTAATTGGTTGAAAATATAGCTATTAAAGGAAAACAAAAATCACCCAGCTCTATAGCCCACTTATGTAAGTTACAACATGCTGCAGAACCGAATTGGGATACCATGTCAGTCAGTGATCACATTTTTTCCAACATTGAGGACAGAAAATCATGTCCAATTCGAGATCATTGTGACCACTTGTCCCAGTTTTCTACTTAGGGGGTTTATATCCACAAAAACAAACAAACAAAATCGGCTATGAGTCCCCCAATAATAGAAAACTGTGGCATTTGGTCAACACCTATAATACCTGTACACTGTATTATAAGATCAATGGCTTTCATACTGAAGAACAGTCACTTCCATCATCCTAAGTGTTTATTTAGAACAAACACTCTCTTCTTAGAATAACTTTGTGTCTATTGTCACCAGAATATATTGACATTCATGTTTGAGTGACACGAGTGCAAAGCTTCATCCATCCTTCTAGCATCTTTTCAAGTATGTTCATCATGAACATGATACATACACCAACATTCCGTAGAAATTATCAAACAATGTTGTAGTTGAATTATGGACTATATTGCTATCAAGGGTCGGCTCAAGCACATTGAGGTGGTTTTTTTAATTCACAAACAAATTAAATTATTACTCAAAATCAAATGAGTTTACCATTAAAAAAATCATTGCAATATTTTATCAGCAATTGTATGCAAATTGCATAATGTTGCCAAATATCTCTAGTGCAATGTAATTGTTTACTGTTAGCAAACTTGTCTTATTCCAGAGACAAATCAGGTCTACCATAATGAATCAAACAAAAAGTAATTATATTTTCTCGAATACTATACTTTTTTATCTAAAGAGAAATATAACATTATTAAAGAACTATATATGAATGAATATTGAAAATCACAAATTTCGACCTAAATAGATAAGTATATGCATTACATTGTACTGGATAAATGATTGAATAAAATAAAAATCGTAAAAATTGATCTACTGTCTTGCTTTATTAATTATTCCTGAAGTTAGTGAAGGACTTGTTTACTTTTCAGATAAGCGTGACAGAAGATTGAATGGTGAACAAATAAACAATCTACAAATGGTATTGATGTGATTTCAATTACAATTTAAATCCGAATTCTATAGTTGAGTTTTGGTAAAGAGAGTAAAGTTTTGGTCAAACTGAATTTTAGTAACCAAAACCTGCACCATTAGATTACAAACTAATATTTGTAACTCCACCATGCCCGAAATGAATACAAAATTACAAATTATTAAGTAAAAAGCCTGTTATCATTTAAAAAAGGAGCCGTTAAAACTCAAGAGGACGCTCTCTAAAAACTAATTGGTATCAACCATTTCAAATAAAATATCGTGCATGTGATGTTTTGTTGAAATAGTGATTAGGAAGAGAGGTAATCAACAACTATTTAAAAACCTCTTTTGTAAAATTTTTAAAAGAGGAAGTATTTTTAAAAAAAATTTAACGGCTGGTTCAAAATTATCGAATAATTGTGGGGCTCCAAAATTATTACAAATGGTTATGTTTATGGATATTCCAGCCATTTCTGAACCAATTTTGATCAAATAAAGGTTATTCTGTCATTAAAATTGTATGCTCTTTCTAATTTGACACTAAGTTGTCTCATTATCTCACCAAAAATAATTTTGTGCAGCGCCCACTATACCAAAACTCAACTATCCCTTTAACACACACACATACAAATGCACGCGCACACACACACACGATACACACACTGACACATATAATTTTCTAGTTTGACAGCCAACCAGTGTGAGCGTTAGATTCTAGCTGAAATATCATGTAAAAAAAACACAATCAACTAGTTAAAAACTACTTTGGGTTTTCAAAGTAATCAAAATGTTTGAAAATAATGTCACTGGAGTTTTCTTTTAGTATCACATCAGATTGCAAGTGTGGTGTGTGTGTGCATTTGTGTGACCGTGTAGCCTCGCCCTCGATGTATCATGTACAATGGAACATTGTTATATAGAACTTGATATAACAAAACCCTTTTACAACAAGATACTCTTGCTGGATCAAGCTCTTTATATTTCTTCGATTTGTTTTACCCTGATATAACAAGAAACTTTATACAAAAGTATTTTTCATGGCCTGAAAATCCTTGTTATTTATATCGCAGTTCCATTGTAAATGTACGTAGAACTATGTGTATTATTACTGTTACTATGTGATGCTTCATATTTTTGTGCGAGCCCACAAAGTACAATATGTGTGTGTGTGGCCATGTGTATGTGTGTGTGTGTGTGTTCTCACACCGGCATTCTTGTGGAGTCTCATGTGGGTACAATTATATACTTGTGGGGTATTTTTTCCTTGTGGGGAATAAATCATGGACCCCACTAAGGAATAGCCTTAAATCGGCGTATTTAGCTTCAAAGAGTTATGTGACAAAATATTGTGACTGTGCCCCATAAGTGATACTTGAGGATTTTTTTTTTTAGACACACCCCTACCCTCCCATGCACTCAGAAGGTTGCCTTTTTTCGTTGCAAAGATTTTGTGGAAAAAAAAACAGTTTGCAGTAGCACTCCTTCAGCCTGTAGTAGCGCAAGTACCCCACAAGTCGGGTGCCCACAAGTATGCCTGGGTAAGTATGTGTGTGTGTGGGGGGGGGGGGGGGGGGGGGTCATGCACCGTAACATATGTACAATTTATTTCCCAATAGAATGATTTATAGATAAATACATAATTCATAAAGAGAGGAATGTAAGTTTCAACACTTTGCAAAATACAATGACAGAGAGACATCGCGTTCAAATACATGTAGTCATTTTCTTTATTTGTACAGAAAATTCCAATTCCGAGTAAAACCATCAAGATCTGCACTAATACAAACGACATGACATTTGTAGTAGTAGCTGTTGATACATAAATAAACTCTTCACAATGATAAAAAGGCAAATTTATTTAATTTGACATTCAAATATATATATATAAAAAATGTACATCTTTTGTTTAACATTAACATGGATATAAATTATAAACAAGCATTCTAAATAACCATCAATGATAAATCTTGTATAAACTTGACTAGATTATGTTTTTTTTTCTCAAAGTAATGTATGCGGCTATAAAAAAATGTGTCAGTCTTATATAACTCTCTAACCAAACTGATACATGTATCATATATAAAATTGTTGTTAATAATCAAAATTACTATTTAAACGATAGTTCATAGCAATAGTACAAACATTATACTTTGTAGTTACCTTGCGTTGACATGGTTTATACCTAACTCCAATTTATATTTTGTCTAATTTTTAAAAAAATGCATATAATAATTGCTAAATATAGGATTTCTCGGTCAATTTCGTACGTTGGCCATACAAATTCATTATGTGCGCATTCAATTTCGCCGATTTTGTCACCGCAGCTGTATTTTGCAGTTCAAATTCGTTTTTTAGCATTCGAATTCATATAACAATCATTCGAAAACATTTTGTTTGCATTCGATTTAGAATGTGTTTCTATTTCGTAAAATTGTCATTCAATTTAAAGCGAGAAAAGTTGTGATTACGTAATACCACCTTCCGTGAAACTCGTTGGCGAAATTGAATGCAAATAGCGTGTTTTTTAAATTGAATGCTAAAAATGGTAAATCACTTGACCGAAGAGCTAAATCGTATGAACAAAATGCAATTTTGAATGACAATTGCAAGCCTTCAGCTCAATTTCGCGAAATTGAATGAAACGCTTATCAAAACGAATGAGAAGCTTACGAAATTGGTTGAGAAAACCTATATTTGAAAGGGTACCAGATCCATTTAATTAACTTCAACAAATTAAATCTCTTACTCAAGTGAAAATGAAAGCTTTGTGGAAAAAAAACAATGGCCAATTTTGATATCTTCTATTAGGGTTGCATCATAATAAAATGCTTGTAAACAGCGGAGTAAAGTTATGAACCACAAGCTCAAGGAAAAGTGATGAAAGAAAATGTTGCAATTTTAAAAAATCATAACTTCTTGCATTAAGATTATTTATGGTAGCTAAATTATGATATATCAATATACTGTACAAAAACATCTTGCGCTAGTACTTCAAAGTCATAAATGGATCAAGAATTGTTATCTATAAAGCTGTTCTCCAATGATGAGACTTGCTCTTCCACGGCATTAATCCAACTTGCATGTTGTATACCACTTTTGTTTGAAATGTAGCCGATTATTTTAATTTATTTACTTAGTTTTACATGTTTATTTTTTGTCGATGGGATAATATTCTGATGTATATTAACCATCATTGCGTATCTAAGGCTTTCTATAGCTCAGCTGATAGAGCACCTGTCTAGCAATCTGGAGGTCTCTGGTTCGAATCCCGGATAACTTTTTTTGTTTTAGCTTTTTTTCATATAATAGATACAAAATACATACAACACAATTTAGTGAACATTTTACTTCATAGCAGATGCAAAATCAATTCTGTTTATCAATAGTAGGCGCAGGCAGTGTTTTTCTTTTCACCAAAATGACATACCATAAATATCTGTAGAATACAGTAAAAAACAGAATATTGAAACAAGATTGTTACATCACAACAACATCACAATGTAACAGCGTTGTTACATCACAACAATCTCAAGCTTGTGAACTTCAAGTAAGTAGAGACTTTAGGACAATATTCAATACGATGCAGAGGGAGCCTATCGTTGGTTTCAGCATTCTCAGTCGTTAAGTGGTAGAATCTTTTAGAATACATCATCACCAAGTGTGTGCTCCATTCAGAAACCATCAGCTTCACAGAAGCAGGGTCTCCATATTTTTTCTCAACCCAATGCCTAAAATCACAAATGATAGCAAATGTATAATAACTTCTATTAAATGTCAGTAACTATTAAACCAAAAAAATTTGTTAAAGCATTGTCAAGAAAACTTACTATATTATGCGTATATTATGCTTAGATATTACGCATATATATTCCATATACAGTCAAACCTGTCTATAGTGACCACCAGAGTGATCTCCTACAGAGAAAGAACAATGTTATGGAACCTGTCTATAGAGGTTGTCTGTCTACAGTGGCCACTTTTCTCTCCGTCACTATACAAAGCTGAACTGTACAGTCAAACGTGCTTATATAAAGACTTCCTAAGGGGGATAAAACAGTTGTTTTTGTACACAGGTGGTCTCTACAGACAGGTTCCTTTACATGGAACCTGCTTGCAATGGAAACGTGATTAGTGGCCTTTGTAGGCAGGTGGTCACTAAAGCAGGGGGTGTATTCTGAAAACGATTTTAAGCTAAAAATGTATTGTATCTACGGCATATCTACGTCACTAAGATATAAGAATGTCATTATTACATTCATGAGAAAGTAAGAAGTGAAGAAAACCCAAGATTTTTAAGTTATCAGAGTCTCGAGTGCTAACCATTACACCATGGGACTAATTGACGTGTTTTCCGATGGCGGTGACAAATATGAGTTTTAATTTCGTGGTTACATTTAATGAGAAAGAAAGAAGTGAAAGGACAAAAAATATTTTGAAGTGATCCATTTTCCTTATATTTTTAGGTTGCCGAAAATAAAAAACATTGAGGTCCCACCGAGATTTGAACTCGGATCGCGAGATTCAGAGTCTCGAGTGCTAACCATTACACCATTAGACCGGCAGCCCAGAGGTCTTTTGTGCATCGAAAAGCGTACTGATTTCTGAACATATGAATATTTAGAGGAGAATGTAACAAATCCAAAAATGCGAGTCTCCCGGGATGTACCCGGGGATAAATTGCTCCTTTGCGCCTCCAAAGTTTGGCCCCTAGGGATTGTCCGATGCTTCTTTTTTTTGCGAATGTACTGTGTTCAACATCGCTCACTGCGGGGACAGCGAAACAGATTACAATGTGATCGCTGGTGCGTATGTGGCGTTTTCGGAAAAATTTTCTTTGGCTGTTTTGAAAGACGAAATACACGTTGATGCATTGGAGAATGGGGATTATATCTAAAACCTCTTGCAACTTAACAAATATGTCTTACCGATTACAGAATACATATTGGATACGAATGTCATATGTTAAATTTCCCTACAGATGCCTCTGAATGTTGAAAATCGACCTTTCAAAGTTGTCTTTAAAAAAATGGAGCTTCAACTTTCAGAAATTGTATTTCCGTACGTAAATGTTGTAAATGAACCCAGACGTACCCTTATACATTCTCTCGCAGAATCTCAAATCGGCTTGTAACGCAAAATGGTGCGACCTCATGACGCATGACCATACGTGGATGTGTGTATGTCTGTGTGTGTCATGTCGCTATGCCATGCGCTCATATATTAGTTCCTCTGCATTCCGCTATTTTCTAGACGGGTGTTTATGTAATGTCTTAATATTCATTTGTAAGTGGAAGCCCTGTTTGATCTTGTTTTGGTGATGGGGTTCATTCAAATGTATTTATATGGTCTTTGGCATATTCAAACGTGCTATCAATATGTATTCTGTAATCTGTAAGACATATTTGTTAAGTTGTAAGAGGTTTTGGATATAATCCCCAATGCATCAACGTGTATTTCGTCGTTCAAAACAGCTAAAGAAAAATGTTCCGAAAACGAAAGATACGCACCTGCGATCACATTGTAATCTGTTTCGCTGTGCCCGCAGTGAGCGATGTTGAAAACGGTACATTCACAACAAAATAGAAGCATCATTCCCCAGGGGCCAAACTTTGGAGGGGCAAAGGACCACTTTATTCCCGGGTATACCCCGGGAGACTCATATTTTGTTTGATTTGTTACATTCTCCTCAAAAAAAATGCTCCCCAGGGAGTGGACAATGTGCACTTTGTGTGCTGGATTGAGTGCAGTATGTATCCGATGACCGGGGTAATAATAGTGATGCGCCGCGAGCGTCGAAAGACGGAACGTGTGCATTATACCATGGGACCGCTATGCTCACGACAAGTATTTGCTGTAGATGTTATACCAATATCCTGATAATATGTACATTAATTTTGTTAATGTTATATGCCTATTCATTTGCTGATATGTGTATATGTTAATATTTACATGTGTTTTAATCACATTGTGTATTTGTATCTTGTTCATGAATGCGAACTTCAGCCTCGACTGCGATGAAGTACAAACCTGTATTGAGTAGACTTGAATATAATTGATTATTTGTAAGTTATGTTTAAGAGAGTGAACAAATTATCAAAACGATTTTTTAAATGTATATTACAACTGACTTCTCTATGTATATAAAATTGGTGAGCAAAATATCTTAAACGTTTACATTCGTATAGGCTTTAAAATTAGATAAAAAGTGAAGTCCCACCGAGATTCGAACTCGGATCGCGAGATTCAGAGTCTCGAGTGCTAACATGTTATCAAATGTGTCTTTTAGAGCAGATATGATAATGTCATGGTTATATTTCGTGAGAAAGAAAGAAAAAGAGATTCTGAAATGATCAATTTACATACTTACATTTGACCCGATAATTATCTCAAACTTGACCTTATATTTTTAGGTTGCCGAAACTAAGAAGAGTGAGGTCCCGCCGAGGTTTGAATTCGGATCGCGAGATTCAGAGTCTCGAGTGCTAACCGTTACACCATGGGACCGATTGACATGTTTTAAGATAAAAAATAAAAGATATAAATTTGAGATATTTTGCACTTCCCCCCCCCCCCCCCCCAAAAAAAAAAAAAATGTCTTCACTTCGTTTTTAATAAATAGTAACCATGACATATATTCGCTCGAATAGACACAAAATAAAGCTATGTCATCATATAACATGTCAATTGGTCCCATGGTGTAACGGTTAGCACTCGAGACTCTGAATCTCGCGATCCGTTCAAATCTTGGTGGGACCTCACTGTTATCATTTTCGGCAAAGATAAAAATATAAGCTCTTTTGATATTTTGTTGGTCAAATGTAGGGATGTCAATTAATCACTTTAGAATTTATTTTTTTTTACTTCTTTCTTTCTCATGAAATGTAACCATGACATTCTTATATCCGCTCTAGTCATGCTAGTAGTAGTAGCAGCTGTCTGTCGCAAAGCGATAATGACCTTCTTCACATTTCTCCTACATTTGATCCGCAAAATGTATTGTTTATTTGCCAAAAATTAAAAGTGAGGTCCCACCGAGATTTGAAGTCGGATCGCGAGATTCAGAGTCTCGAGTGCTAACCGTTACACCATGGGACCGAACGACATGTAAGTTTTTGTCAAATATTAGCTTAATTATTTGTCTGATGATGGATTGGTATAATAATTCAATGAAAAGGAAAGAAGTGACAGAAATTACGTTTGAAAACAAAAACAAACATTATTGTTGACGTCGCTAAATTAACCCTCAAAATATGTCAAACTTGATCTAACAATCAATATAAAGTTGTGAAAAATTAAAATAAAAAGTGAGGTCCCCACCGAGATTTGAACTCGGATCGCGAGATTCAGAGTCTCGAGTGCTAACCGTTACACCATGGGACCCGTCATGCTCTAATGTTGGATACAAATCAAACACAAATATGTCTGACATTAATGTGATTTGAAGATTAGATGAAGAAATATAAAATGCAGAAAACATTGACCAGTGTTGACCATAATAAGTAATGATTATCGCATTGCCAAGTTTCGTATTTATTAATGATAACAAATGGTCGAGCATTGGTCAGAGTATAGTTATCACTGTGCCACAAGGCATGCGCACTTGACCTGAACTTCCCCAGCGATATCATCGGGGAGAGGAGAGTGTCGTTTTTCATCATCGCTGGGGGCGGGAGACCACGCTTCTGCCCATCGGATGTTGTTGCATAGCAACGGGCACGCCTCCGGCGGCATAAAAAGTTCGTGTCGCGACCGGGTTCATATATATATACTATTCATAGTTTAGATATACTTATTATACTATACGTTCAATCTTCGCGAAATGAGACAATATATTCATATTCTAACAATTCGTATACATTTCTAATTGGGCAGTATTGCATCGTGCTATATTGACCATTTCAATTAGTTGAGGTCACTGTATATTATTGTTTTCGTTGTATACTAGTGATATACTTTTGAATCTGCCATATCATCTCATATGTGCTAATTAAGATAATAATTTGGCGTGATTATAGGGTCATGTGAGCACGCGCCACCAATAATTTGACAAATGGGGGAACGCCCCCTATTCAAAGGTATTCGTGGCTTGATAGGTTGAGCACCGGTCTAGCAATCCGGAGGTCTCGGGTTCGATTCCCGGCGAAGCTTATTTTTATTTGCTCATTTTCAATCATTTAAAATATTTCTAGTCAGTTTCCTCTATGTTTGAATTTGATTAATAAAAAGCTGCATCACTTCGCGTGATCCCGCGCCTTTTTCTAGAAAAGTTGATTTAATTATCCTTGGGATTATGCCCGGTTTATATAGCTTCTGACTAATCGAGCATTGAAAAGGATTTCATGGGACCCCCCCCCCCCCCCCGACCCCCCCCCCCCCCCCCCCTTCGTGGCTTGATGGGTTGAGCACCGGTCTAGCAATCCGGAGGTCTCGGCTTCGATTCCCGGCGAAGCTTATTTTTCTTTGCTAATTTTCAATCAAAACAATATAGCATTAAGAAGGGTAAAACTTAAATGGACCTATTAACATGATTAACATTGTCAAAATCCTCAAACTTTACTTGGAAAAATTATAGCGGTTCTCACATACCTCATTGTATTATTTGAATTACCATAATTGGAGCATGGAACGTGTTACTGTTTCATGTTTTGGCCCCATAGCTAGGAATTTCTATTAGGTTCAGGGGGTGCACTGGGGCCTTGCCTTTTTATGAGGGAGTCCTGGTTATCAGCTGACAAGCATTACAAGATAATGTTTTCTTAAATCTCATATTTATCTGAAAATGACATTATTTGGGCCGAAAATGTTTTTATTTGTGTGGGTAACAAAATGAAAATTGTGCCATCTCTATTCTCTACTAACCCCCCCCCCCCTTCTTCATAGCAGGGCCCCATTTTATAAACCTTTGCAATGGTTGTAAGTGTTCAATTGTTGTAACTATTAGGTCAATATGCAGCATGTTAGATGTTACCATGGTAGTTACAATAATTGGACACTTACAACAATAATATTGCAGAAGTTTTATGAAATTGGGCATGGCCCAGTATATCTAGAAAGCAGTGTATACTAGGGCTGGTCCTGCGTCCCTGCGCCATGGCGGAGCTCTCGATCATCCCTATGTTGAGTCTTCCGCCGGTGATTCGGTGTCGGGTTTCAAGTCGACCGTGTCGGCTGTCTGGAGGGGGATCCCAAATAATCGATGTCCGCGAAATTGGTTTCTACAAATACGCGTAGCGTAGCGTATACGTATATCGGAGTCGAACCCGTGATTGAACGAATGAGAATGAATGAATGAATGAGGGTCCCATGGACATCTACACATTCGTACACGTGCACTTCTGCCTGCATCGTTATTAGAATGGAATAGCTGGGTGACGATGGAGGGGGCAGATTCTGATCGAAAATTCAGGCCCTATACAATTTCACCGTAACAATATAGAGCTAGCTTCCACAATCATGACAATGTCTTGAACCTTGTTGTTTGGCTAATGGAATCAGAAGAATCAGAAGAATGACGTAGATAGGTCTATATTTTTTCAAATATCTCCCTTATTAATTAGAAAGCGCGTGGAAACGATTGTAGTGAAAGAATCGGAATTCACATAAAGAGGGCATCACATTTGGAGCCGTATAGCTCTGGCTGAATGATGAAAATATCATTATCTCACATTAAAATCTGAATTAAAAATATCTTGGATCGCGGTGGAAAGTTAACTTAAAACACAAATAAAGGAAGTCATCACAGTTATGTATTGTTACAGTTATGTATCGTTACAGTTTGTGTATCGTTACTGTCTTCTTCTATCTTTGTCATGTAATGTTCTCTCCTGTCCCATTTTCGTCTATGTTGGCATCCATTTTTTCCTATATTTTAGTTAGTTTGTAATAATGAATTCACTATTGTATTAATGTAATTATTCATTATTATCTGAGCGGTCCACATTTGTACAAGCGCTGCTTTTTAGTGGACTCCTCTTGTTTCCAATATGTATACCTTAATCTTTGTAAATGATTATAATTTATTTGAAATGTTTTGTTGGAAACATAAATAAAATTGAAATTTAAAAATTGAAATTATAGGCCAATCGGGAATTATCGTTGTTCTTTTTTAAATTGACTGTATAGCTTTATATTTTGACATACGGATATTTGCATTTTATTTAGTTCCAATATGAAAATGTAAACCGATATGAAAATGCAAATTACAGAGCGTATCTAAACAAAAAACTAATTCTGTACATCATCACCATTAAAAATAAAAACAAATTAGTGTAGAAGGGGAGGGCCATTCAGCGCCAGCTTTATGGAAGTGGCCGGTCTTTAATGGGGTCCCATGATGAAATGTATGATGAACAATGTATTTCTACAACTGTTATTTTGCAAGGCACAAAGGGGGCAATTAAGAGTGTGACATTGTAATAATTCAACTCGATATTTAATAACATTAAAGAAACTAAACCTATCAGTGAATGTATAAAAACTGCTTCAAACTGCAAACTTTATACTAATTTATCTTATAGTTCTCTCAGTGAGCATAAAACAACATCTGGGATAAATAATGCAATGTATTATGAAACGGATAAATGTTTGGCGAGGATTTCACTTCAAGGGAAATAATTTAAAATGAGAAATAACAAAAATTGACTTCACAATTATAATGGCAAAACTTAATATCACATTTTACCATCGTGACCTAACCTGGTTTGCCACGGTAACAGAATCCATGGTCGTGCGTACTGAAAAATCCTGTCTGCGCACGGTAACTATGATTAGTGCGCAGATCCATTATGACGTCGCTGGTAGGGGAGCAAGTTCTGACCAATCAGATCAGCGTTAAATGACGTCACAATAGCTTAGCGCCATAGTAGGGGACTGAGATTCCCATCGGGTTTATGATAACCAAACAATTGGAGTTGTATGATTATTGCATATTAACTATTGAAGCTCCTTACACGGAAACTGGAAACATTGGAGTTGTATGATTATTGCATATTAACTCTTGAAGCTCCGTACACAAAAACATTGGAGTTGTATGATCATTGCATAATTATTAACTCTTGAAGGTTCATACACGGAAACATAAGTGTTGTATATGATTATTGCATATTATTTCTTGAAGCTCCATACACGAAGACTACGAAAATGGGGAATTCGTTCCGAAAGTTTCACTTTAAGCCGATGTGCAGGTGCTGCCTTTCACAGAAAGGTAAAACTCTTACTTATTCCCTTATTGTTTGGAGACAGAGAGGTGTACAAAGTATATACGACAACTTGTAAGAAATTCATTATCTCCTTTTCTGTGTTGGTCAAACTCTCAACAGTTAGGTTGACAATGTTGCTATAGATACATTAAAAAATAAATTAAAAATCACTGCCTACATCAATTGAAAATATCAGGTATTCATATCTGTTCAAAGTTAAGTATTGTTTGAATCAATATATCTGACTCATCTTTAAATATTTCCCTTTCTACAGTTGACGAGCCACTATCCAGGCTGGCAGAATCAATGCTTGGTATCGGTATCTTTACAGCCACAGGTGCTGTGCCAAGACTATTGCCGGCAAGGTAAATTCGCTGTTCTAAAAAAAAGAGTTCGTTTAAATGTTTGTTTCCGTCGTTAAATAATATATCTCTTTCTATAGCGATCAATCTTCTTCTTTTTTTTTTGCCTTGTTAATTCATTGTTAATTCTGTAAATATTGTGTGTTTGTTGGTGTGTGTGTGTGTGTGTAATTTTAATTGTGTACGAATTGTTCTTTTGTAATGCTAATATGTATATTTGTATTGTGATCAAAAGTTTAAAATGGATATCACATGAATTACTAATACCGAAGAACTTTCATACTTATGTGTATCATGTTGTATGTATGTAAATGTGCTGTTTCATATTGTACTAACTTGCTTAAGAACAGCCCTTGACTGAGGCACGTGACTGTATAGAGAAATAAAATAAACTCAAACTCAAACTCTTACTCAACGTCACACTTAGATTATCAAACGAATATTTGGCAGCTGATCATATCATCCTCTACGGTATTCATTTCGTGTCATCACACAACTTCCTGCAAATAGCTGCCAAATATTCGATCGGTAATCAAAGTGTGATGATAATAATAATAGCGTGCATGTATAAAGCGCTTAATACAGGGTTTCTAAGCGCTGTTATACAAGTAATAGTAATAACACAAAATATTGACATTTAATACCCCCAAAAAATGATGTTATTGTTCCCTTTCCCCCTCTCTCCTGCAGAATCCGTGTTGCCTTCGCTGGCAAAACCGAGGTAAAAACTAGCTCATCTATTGATTTAGAAAGTGATTCGATAGAGACATAATCAACAACTATTAAAAAACCTGTTTTGTAAATTTTTGAAAAGAGGAAGCATTTTTTTTTTATTTGATAACGGCTGGTTTTAAATTCTCTAATAAATGTGGGGCCCCACATTTATTACAAATAATAATGTTTATGGATATTTCAGCCATTTCTGAACCGATTTTGATCAAATAAAGTTTATTCTGTCATTAAAATATTCATGCTCTTTCAAATTTGACACTCAGTTTTTCATTATCTCACAAAAAGTTATTTTGTGTAGCGCCCTCTATCCCTTTTATATGATCAGAGCATGAAGTACTCTATAAATGCTCAACATATTCTAGCTTCTTCGCATATATTATATTTTGCCATTTACTATGTGTCTATTGTTTTATTCAAAGCCTACCATGTCAGACGATCAGGCGTGCACCGTTTCAAGTAGCTTTCTGGATTCCATAACACACGTAAGTTAGTTCTCGTTTATGTCAAGTGATTTAAATCCTCTTATATGAATTTTGACGGTAATATTGACGAATGATACTCGTTTTACAGTAGAATAAGATTGCCTGTACTGATTATTTTCAAAATAACATGACATAGCTAAGCACTATTGTTAAAAAATAACATATATTTGAATTCATTACATGATGTTGAAGCAGATTGCAATTAAATCGTTAAAGGGCAATGGCACTCAAGAAAAGAGTTTATCCTACTTTATACATCGTAATATGCCTGTTTAGTATTATGTAACATTACTCCGACTCAGATTTCTACTTTGGAAGAAATATGTGAAAACTATATGGGGTATACGATACCACTATTCACGCAAACACTGGAGGCAGCCATTATTTGGTTTGTGCGGACTACGGTCAATGATATGCACTAATTCATTTCAATAGCACCAATTCAAACCATTGTCTGAATACTTGTAGATGCTTTGAAATGAGTGAAAAGCTTTTTGTTCGGCCCTAAGCACGTACGTCAGAGTTTTCAAAGCATGTCGGGTAATTATAAGAACATGGTCACTCCCATCATCTTTTGCCGCCGTAAGAATTAGTAAAAATGTGGGTATACTATGTTCACGTGAGGATTTCATGGGATCCAGGAGGCCCAAATTGCCAAGTTATGTATCAAATCAAATGTCTGTTCACCCTCTAAACGATAATAATAGCCGAAAGCCATAGTTTCATTGCCCTTTAAGTTTATACGTAATTTGGATATTCCATCATGTTATATTTTCTCATTTACTTTAGGATGCTGGAAAACTTGTTGAGCGACGCTTCCATGCTCATCAGGTAATGACATTAAACGAAATTCATCTGGAATGGCATTTAAAAGAAAACAAAGTGCATTGTGATCATGATTCCTAAATCATTATTTTATAGAATTGTACTGCAGTACATATAGAGAGCTCTAAAACTTTTTGTTTGTACCCCGTCTCGATAATTATCTATCAAAAAGATGACAAATTAATATGCATTAGTTATAATCCAGACAAATGAATATGTTAAGTTTTTATTATTGTTGGATTTTTTACAGCAAATTCTGGTTCGGAAAGCGGAGGAGCGGGAAATAAAACTCATTGCAAAGGCCCAACACATCGTCTGTCATGCATTTCAGGTATTTAAGCATTCGAATATTCGTTTTGTTTTTACTGTAAGTTGGCCTTTTAGTATTATTTTGTACTTTTTAGTTCAATCTCACAGTGAATATCTAGTAAAATTGCAGATTATCTGCATTTTTGTATCGAATGCCATGATTAAAGTGATCCATTATACTTTTTACAATTTCAACCAAACTCACTTGGAGCTTTCCCACTTCTCTTTTACCTTGCTGATTGGCTTATGGTAACAGAATAATGAAATGGGTATTTAATTTTCAAATGTCTCCATAATCCTGGATATATTTAAGATTTAATACGAGAGTGTCTATAGACGGCTTACGACCTTAGTCAAGAGTATCTGAATTCGGATACTCAATCATCCATACTGCATAGTATTCTAAACGAACGATCGAGATGAACTTTTTAGATATTGATTTGCTGTGTTTTCACTAGCTAAACTGAATTCCCTTCAGTCTATGAAATCCTCACATGTCATTCTCATGAATCTTACAAGTGGGGGATGTTCTAACTTATTCCCACAGATTGTTCATTAAAATATTGTGACTTTTGTTTTATACCAAGCTTGTGTCAGACAAGATTGCGCTCGATACATCGCGGGATTTTCTGGATGCCATAACACACGTAAGATTTCCATTTTTGTTTTAATGTTGACATTAATGCGCTTCAAGAAGTTATACTAACACTTATATCGCATATTCTGATTTGATTTGATTTGTATAAAGTAACCTTGCAAATGACTGTTTTGTATCAACTTCTTTGTTAAACTGATAATAATGATAATAGTATTCTCGATTTATATTACGCCTAATGTGATTGATAATCATCTCTAAGCGCTTTACAATGATATCATTACCCAGCTCATCGGATGTATACTCCAATCAATCCAGCACACAAAGTGCACGTTTTCCACTCCCTGGGGAACATTCCAGCCAGGCAACCTTGTATTCATTGTACCTTTGTAAACTTGACATTCAATTCATTATTGCATTGTAATGCAGTTTGCAACGTATGATTTACGTAATAACATAATTCAAGTATTCAATTTTCAATTTTTCTATTTATTTCAGGATGCCGGAACAATTGTTGAGCAACACATCCATGCTGCCGAGGTAATGGCATGAAATGAAATGAATATGTGATGGAATTTAAAAGCCAACACGTTTCATATCGCTTGTAAAGATAATTATTTTAATAATGATGGTGATACTAATGATTGTAAGGAATATAATCATTATAATAATGATGGTGATAATAATGATTGTAAGGAATATAATCATAATAATATTAATAATAATAATAATAATAATAATAATAATAATAACAATAATAATAATAATAAAAATAATAAGGAATAATAATGAAATACTCATAATCATAATACTAATGATCAGACAGCACATGTATCGTATCATATCAAGCGCAATCAAATTGACTTCATTATTATCATCATTATCAATTATTCTAGAGTGCAGTGGCCTATAGTAATATGCCAACGCTTTATTTACTAATAGTTCAATTCTCAAAAGTATAACATCTTTGTATTATTATTTCGCATCTAGAATGCGCTTGCTAAAGCTCGGGAAGAAATGCACAAACAACAGGCAAAGCAAATCGTCGATCAAGTGATCCAGGTATTATTATAATAATAATAATAATAATAATAATACTAATACTAATAATAATAATAATAATAATAATAATAATAATAATAACAATAATAATAATAATAATAATGATTAAAAAAAAAATAATAATAATAATAATAACAATAATAATAAGGAATAATAATGAAATATAATACTACTCATAATCATAATACTAATGATAAGACAGCACATGTATCGTATCATATAAAGCGCAATCAATTGACTATATTATTATCACCATTATCAATCATTCTAGAGTGCACTGGCCTATAGTAATATGCCAACGCTTTATTTACTAATAGTTCAATTCTCAAAAGTATAACATCTTTGTATTATTATTTCGAATCTAGAATGCGCTTGTTAAAGCTCGGGAAGAAATGCACAAACAACAGGCAAAGCAAATCGTCGATCAAGTGATCCAGGTATTATTATAATAATAATAATAATAATAGTAGTAATAATAATAATAATAATGATTTTTTTTTTAAATAATACTAATAATAACAATAACAATAATAATAAGGAATAATAATGAAATATAATACTACTCATAATCATAATACTAATGATCAGACAGAACATGTATCGTATCATATAAAGCGCAATCAATAATTGACTATATTATTATCACCAGTATCAATCATTCTAGAGTGCACTGGCCTATTGAATTGAATTGAATTGAATTGAAAATGGTTTATTGAATAAAAGTACATGGCAGCTAAAAAGCTGAATTGCGTACAATTTTACATAGTCATAAAAACAAATTAATATATAAATATAACATTTGGTATACAAAGACATAAACAAATTAATACTGCTTTACTTTAAAACGTCAACTTCCAGGATGGCATAATCAGCCATGTAAAAATGAATTTAAATTGATATAATGTCTGCACGATTATCGTAAAACTAAATCAATCAGAAAGTGTGATGCTAAAGCTTAATATGCCAACGCTTTATTTACTAATAGTTCAATTCTCAAAAGTATAACATCTTTGTATTATTATTTTGAATCTAGAATGCGCTTGCTAAAGCTCGGGAAGAAATGCACAAACAACAGGCAAAGCAAATCGTTGATCAAGTGATCCAGGTATTATTATAATAATAATAATAATAGTAATAATAATAATAATAATAATAATAATAATAATAATAATAATAATAATAATAATAATAATAATAATAATAATAATAATAACAATAATAATAATGATAAGGAATAACAAAGAAATATAATACTACTCATAATCATAATACTAATGATAAGACAGCACATGTATCGTATCATATAAAGCGCAATCAAATTGACTATATTATTATCATCATTATCAATCATTCTAGAGTGCACTGGCCTATAGTAATATGCCAACGCTTTATTTACTAATAGTTAAATTCACTGGCCTATAGTAATATGCCAACGCTTTATTTACTAATAGTTCAATTCACTGGCCTATAGCAATATGCCAACGCTTTCACTGGCCTATAGTAATATGCCAACGCTTTATTTACTAATAGTTCAATTCTCAAAAGTATAACATCTGTGTATTACTATTTCGCATCTAGAATGCGCTTGGTAAAGCTCGGGATCAAATGCACAAACAACAGGCAAAGCAAATCGTCGATCACGTGACCCAGGTAATAACAAAATTAGTGTTGAATCTGCTGATGTTCCCTTTTTTTGCGACAATGACATAATAATGATAATAATAATACTACTACTAATAATAATAATAATAATAATAATAATAATAATAATAATAATAATAATGATGATGTTAATAATAACAATGATAATAATAATAATTTTAACAACAGCAATCAGAATCACATTGTTACATATTGAACGCTTTATAAATCAAAACTAACTATTATCATAATCAACAACCGTTTCGATTCCCAAGAGTTCAATAGGCTTATACAAATTCTCACAAATATAAAATATATCTTTGTATAATTCTTCCGCATTTAGATGGCGCTTTCTAAAGCTAAAGAACAAAAGCACCGAGAAAATGCGGGGCAAATTCTCTGTCAAGAGATTCGGGTAAGGGCAATATTAATGCTGATTTTCTTAGTTAATGAGAGTGACATAATGTTGATAATAATAATAATAATGGAAATTTGAATTATTATACAAATATTAACATTATCATTGCTAAGATTCCGCGATTCAAAACAGAGTTGATCGATTTTTCGATGAAGCATGCATGTACATGTAGTTGTGGTGAATCTAGATGGAAAGATGATTAAAGAAAATACAAGAAAACAAAACAAAACGATAATATAATTAAGGTTTTCTAGAGAGTCGAACATCAATTGTGTTAGTGGTGGTCTTATTCAAGAAGTTCATGACGGATATCCATGTCTTGTGAACATAACGATACTTGCAGAAGGCTCTGCTTGAAAGGCGCCTGGAGAAGATTGCGGAGGAGTCCCAGAAGCGCATACTCGAATTCGAAGCCATCAACCAGGCGAACGAAGAAAAGCTGGAGCTCGCCGCCGAGAAGGAGGAGATCGAGGAGGAGCGGTCGAGGAGCGTTCGGATGAGCCTGCTAGCATGGCTAGTGGATCATCGCCAACAGAGGGATGAGACCAGATACAACCGCAGACAGATGGTCCGCAACACCGAGCAGCTCACCCTTGGCCTAATTGGCCAACCAGGCGGAGGGGTATGTACTGGATTTCTTTATTAATATCTTTGCATGTTTGAAACAGATAGAAAGCGCCATAAAGTGCTGTGGATCATCATCATCATCATTATCATCATCATCATCATCATCATCATCATCACCATCATCATCATCACCATCATCATCATCATCATCATCATCATCATCATCATCATCATCATCATCATCTTCATCATCATCATTTAGCACTCTATAGCACTTTCCCTCTTGCACGGAGCCACTATAAGTAATTCAATGTTAGTGTCCTGGTCAGCCAACTAAAATAGATTTTAGAATAACGAATTGTGTCGTATTCGACCCTGTCCAGTTTCAGCCATGTTTAAATCAATTATGGGAATGAGAATTTGAATAATCTGCAAATAAAATGAAATGTTATGGAAATCGGCGTTTGTCTCAGAACATAACAAATTGGGAGAAAATTGTTTTGTCATGGATTGTACTAGGAGAATCCAAGGTTTTATTTGCGTAAAAGCACCACCAGCATTAAACAAAATGAGGACACCTGTCTTTGCCAAAGTTTCTGCAGGGTTTTACATTTTGAGAAAAATTTGGTCTGTGGATCTTCAAGCTAAGCTTTGAATTTAGTCAAATGTAAACTTATGTGCGTTAATCAATAAGAAACAACAAAGTCTATTCTACTTACTAAGTAGAATAGACTTTGTTGCTTAATAGGTGATTCTAAAAAAGGGGGGCAAACTTAAATGTACTTAACAAACATAAATGATGCTATATTTCTATGAATTCTGGTCTTATTCAGTTTCCAGTAATTTTCGTTCGATCATGATTTGATTTGTCTTGTGAAGGTTTTGTCCCCTACGGACTCTGGCAGGGAGTCTGACGAGACCGCCAGCACCTATAACGGCAGCAGCAGTGATGGCAGTGATAATGCCTTCGCCCTCTACTACGAGACCACTGCAGATCTCACACCCGGACAGAAACACGACGAGTTCTTTGATGGGCCGCCAGTAGGCGCAACACCTTCCTACAGGAAGCATTAGCATTTTAATTATTACCAATTATTAATTATTTTGTATCGAGTTATTCGGACGACCCTTGACAGAAATTTATTTGGGATTTGCTTGATGAAGAGTCGCATCATGAGCAAACTTTTGCTTGATGGAAATGATTTAAATGTCAAGCAATTTTTTTCAGGAATAACGGGGGAATAACCTAATGCAATTTTAACAATTTCAGTAAATAAGGCTGGATGGAGCAGAGCTTTGTCATGATGAGGAAGTGACTTTAAAGCCAAATGTAGTTGTTGTTTTTCAAGGTATAACTGACGTGGTATCCAATTCGGTTCTGCAGCATGCTGTTTCAGCTTTTAAAGTAACTAAAGAAGCGTTTAAAAACAAAACATCAATGTTAGCAGTTCTCAAGAACACTTCTCAAGAACACCAGAGTTCTTACAGAACTTTTTTAATTGACACCGTCTCCTATTTGGTTCTGCAGCATGCAGTTTCAGCTTTTAAACCAACTGCAAAAACATTGCAAAAGCGTCTATGTCGCGACAGCATACACATTTATCCAAGAACATCAGAGTTCTTGCAAAACTGTTTACAGCATGGTTGTCAAATCAATGCAAAAACGTGAACGAGCAAGTATATGTTTCATGCGATGATACAATCAGTTTGTATAACTAAATTAAAATTACATCAACAAACAAAAAAGAACATAAATTATAAGACCGGGGTGTCAGCGTAGTGATCAAATGAATGTCGTAACATCTGACATTTGCAAGCAATGCAATACACGCATTACTTGTATGTTGAGCAACACACAGCTTTGATACTATAATGTTTAAAACTTGTTAAATACTATGGTGGCAGCATAGTTAATATGCTGATTAAATAATAATCTGATATTTGGAGCAAATAAAGGCTTTGTGAATTACGATAGAAAATGTATAATAAAAACAATTAAAATGCTGTTGCAGCATATAGTAATTAGGTAAAAAACTATGGGGGCAGCATAGTAAATAGATAGGATACTATGGTGGCAGCATAGTTAATAGGTAGGATACTATGGTGGCAGCATAGTTAATAGGTAGGATACTATGTTGGCAGCATAGTTAATAGGTAGGAAACTATGGTGGCAGCATAGTTAATAGGTAGGATACTATGGTGGCAGCATAGTTAATAGATAGGATACTATGGTGGCAGCATAGTTAATAGGTAGGATACTATGGTGGCAGCATAGTTAATATGCAGGAAACTATGGTGGCAGCATAGTTAATAGGTAGGATACTATGGTGGCAGCATAGTTAATAGGTAGGATACTATGGTGGCAGCATAGTTAATATGTAGGAAACTATGGTGGCAGCATAGTTAATAGGTAGGAAACTATGGTGGCAGCATAGTTAATAGGTAGGAAACTATGGTGGCAGCATAGTTAATAGGTAGGAAACTAAGTGGCAGAATAGTTAATAGGTAGGAAACTATGGTGGCAGCATAGTTATTAGGTAGGAAACTATGGTGACAGCATAGTTAATAGGTAGGAAACTATGGTGGCAGCATAGTTAATGTAGGAAACTATGGTGACAGCATAGTAAATAGGTAGGAAACTGTGGTGGTAGCATAGTTAATGGTAGGACCTATGGTGGCATCATAGTTAATAGGTAGGAAATTATGGTGGCAGCATAGTTAATAGGTAGGAAACTATGGTGGCAGCATAATTAATAGGTAGGAAACTATGGTGGCAGAATAGTTAATAGGTAGGAAACTATGGTGGCAGCATAGTTAATATATAAAACTGTGGTGGCAGCATAGTTAATAGGTAGGTAACTATGGTGGTAGCATAGTTAATATGTAGGAAACTATGGTGGCAGCATAGTAAATAGATAGGATACTATGGTGGCAGCACAGTTAATAGGTAGGATACTATGGTGGCAGCATAGTTAATAGGTAGGATACTATGTTGGCAGCATAGTTAATAGGTAGGAAACTATGGTGGCAGCATAGTTAATAGGTTGGATACTATGGTGGCAGCATAGTTAATATGTAGGAAACTATGGTGGCAGCATAGTTAATAGGTAGGATACTATGGTGGCAGCATAGTTAATATGTAGGAAACTATGGTGGCAGCATAGTTAATAGGTAGGATACTATGGTGGCAGCATAGTTAATAGGTAGGAAACTAAGTGGCAGAATAGTTATTAGGTAGGAAACTATGGTGGCAGCATAATTAATAGGTAGGAAACTATGGTGGCAGCATAGTTAATAGGTAGGAAACTATGGTGGCAGCATAGTTAATGTAGGAAACTATGGTGACAGCATAGTTAATAGGTAGGAAACTATGGTGGTAGCATAGTTAATAGGTAGGAAACTATGGTGGCAGCATAGTTAATAGGTAGGAAACTATGGTGGCAGAATAGTTAATAGGTAGGAAACTATGGTGGCAGCATAGTTAATAGGTAGGTAACTATGGTGGTAGCATAGTTAATATGTAGGACACTATGGTGGCAGCATAGTAAATAGATAGGATACTACGGTGGCAGCACAGTTAATAGGTAGGATACTATGGTGGCAGCATAGTTAATAGGTAGGATACTATGTTGGCAGCATAGTTAATAGGCAGGAAACTATGGTGGCAGCACAGTTAATAGGTAGGATACTATGGTGGCAGCATAGTTAATAGATAGGATACTATGGTGGCAGCATAGTTAATAGGTAGGATACTATGGTGGCAGCATAGTTAATATGCAGGAAACTATGGTGGCAGCATAGTTAATAGGTAGGATACTATGGTGGCAGCATAGTTAATAGGTAGGATACTATGGTGGCAGCATAGTTAATATGTAGGAAACTATGGTGGCAGCATAGTTAATAGGTAGGAAACTATGGTGGCAGCATAGTTAATAGGTAGGAAACTATGGTGGCAGCATAGTTAATAGGTAGGAAACTAAGTGGCAGAATAGTTAATAGGTAGGAAACTATGGTGGCAGCATAGTTAATAGGTAGGAAACTATGGTGGCAGCATAGTTAATAGATAGGAAACTATGGTGGCAGCATAGTTAATGTAGGAAACTATGCTGACAGCATAGTTAATAGGTAGGAAACTATGGTGGTAGCATAGTTAATATGTAGGAAACTATGGTGGCAGCATAGATAATAGGTAGGAAACTATAAAAGTGGCAGCATAGTTAATAGGTAGGAAATTATGGTGGCAGCATAGTTAATAGGTAGGAAACTATGGTGGCAGCATAGTTAATAGGTAGGAAACTATGGTGGCAGAATAGTTAATAGGTAGGAAACTATGGTGGCAGCATAGTTAATCGGTATGAAACTATGGTGGCAGCAAAGTTCATAGGTAGGAAACTATGGTGGCAGCATATTTTATAGGTAAGAAACTATGGTGGCAGCATAGTTAATAGGTTGGAAACTATGGTGGCAGCATAGTTAATAGGTAGGAAACTATGGTGGCAGCATAGTTAATAGGTTGGAAACTATGGTGGCAGAATAGTTATCAAGTAAATTCTATAGTGGCAGCATATTTATCAAGTACAAACTATGGTGGCAGCATAATTAATAGGTAGGAAACTATGGTGGCAGCATAGTTAATAGGTAGGAAACTATGGTGGCAGCATAGTTAATAGATAGGAAACTATGGTGGCAGCATAGTTAATAGATAGGAAACTATGGTGGCAGCATAGTTAATAGATAGGAAACTATGGTGGCGGCATAGTTAATAGGTAGGAAACTTTGGTGGCAGCATAGTTAATAGGTAGGAAACTTTGGTGGCAGCATACTTAATAGGTAGGATACTATGGTGGCAGCATAGTTAATAGGTAGGAAACTATGGTGGCAGCATAGTTAATAGGTAGGAAAATATGGCGGCAGCATATATAGATAGGAAATTATGGTGGCAGCATAGTTTATAGGTAGGAAACTATGGTGGCAGCATAGTTCATAGGTAGGAAACTATAGTGGCAGCATATTTTATAGATAAGAAACTATGGTGGCAGCATAGTTAATAGGTAGGAAACTATGGTGGCAGCATAGTTAATAGGTAAGAAACTATGGTGGCAGCATAGTTAATAGGTAGGAAACTATATGGTGGCAGAATAGTTATCAAGTAAATTCTATAGTGGCAGCATATTTATCAAGTAAAACTATGGTAGCAGCATAGTTAATAGGTAGGAAACTATGGTGGCAGAGTAGTTATCAAGTAAATTAGGAAACTATGGTGGCAGCATAGATAATAGGTATGAAACTATAGTGGCAGCATAGTTAATAGGTAGGACACTATGGTGGCAGCATAGTTAATAGGTAGGAAACTATGGTGGCAGCAAAGTTAATAGGTAGGACACTATGGTGGCAGCATATTTAATAGGTAGGAAACTATGGTGGCAGCATAGTTAATAGGTAGGAAACTATGGTGGCAGAATAGTTATCAAGTACATTTTATAGTGGCAGCATAGTTATCACATGTAAAAATTATGGTGGCAGTATAGTTATCAAGTAAAAACTATGGTGGCAGCATAGTTATCAAGTAAAAACTATGGTTGCAACATAGTTATCAAGTTAGAAAATATGGTGGCAGCATATAGTTGATAGGTAGGAAACTATGGTGGCAGCATAGTTAATAGGTAGGAAATTATGGTGACAGAATAGTTATCAAGTAAATTCTATAGTGGCAGCATAGTTATCAAGTAAAAACTGTGGTGGCAGCATATCAAGTAAACACTATGGTGGCAGCATAGTTAATAGGTAGGAAACTATGGTGCCAGCAGAGTTAATAGGTAGGAATCTATGGTGGCAGAATAGTTATCAAGTAAAAAATATGGTGGCAGCATAGTTGATAGGTAGGAAACTATGGTGACAGCATAGTTAATAGGTAGGAAACTATGGTGACAGAATAGATATCAAATTCTATAGTGGCATCATAGTTATCAAGTAAATTCTTTAGTGGCAGCATAGTTATCAAGTAACAACTATGGTTGCAACATAGTTATCAAGTAAACACTATATGGCGGCAGTATATAGTAAAAGATATGGTGGCAGCATAGTTATCAAGTAAAACTTTATGGTGGCAGCATAGTTACTCGAAACTCGAAACATAGAAACTGAAAGGGAATGGGTTATATCGAAGTTTATATCTAATTCAGATACATTGAAATGGCATCTTTCATACTTACATCTGATGACGCAATGCCAGTTGGATAATCTTGGGGTTTATTTCCACAAAAACGAATACAAATAAAAACGGAAATATGTCACGAAGGTATAAAAATGGCATTAGGTCAGCATTAACCAGCAAGTGGACGCCATTTTGAATCATGAACACCTTAAGAATATACACCATATATTTCGTGAGGGTTTTATTTTCACAAAGTTCGCGAATCACTTGTGAATCGCGAAATTAACAACGCGCTAAAATATTGACACAAAATGCAAAGCAATAGTGTGTGTATCCCATGCCTGACTGCATGCACTAGAAGAAGTCATGAATGCGTAAATGTAACAGCCGAACGCAAATATTTAGCCACTCGCAAAATTGTCGTAATGTCCCGATTCGCGAAAAATCTATGTGCGCGAAATATGAACAGCAATTTCTTCGCATTGATTGGAAACAACATCTTTCAAACTCATAATCAAGATTCAAGCATAATATCATTGCTTGATGAAAGGGCCTTTATGGACAACACATCCAATCACAAAGCTTACTTTTTTTGAATAACATGCTGCAGACCCGAATAGGGAAAGCATACGTTATTTTCATCGTGTTCCAATATTGAGGACAGAATATCATGTCCGATTCGAGATCATCATCTTTACCACTTGCTACATCTTTCTACTTTGAAGGTCTATATCCACAAAAACAAACATACTAAACCGGTTATAGGCCCCAAAAGTATAGAAGACTGTGGTATTTGATCAACCTATGGAATCGTGAAAATTAGCTTTGACTATGACTTGTTGACATCGTTGAGTGGTATAGACAGCTACCCAGGTCATACTTTGTAATTGCTTGGTCAAAGGGCTATTTAGGGACAGCATATCCAGTCCCGGAGCGAGCTTTTGTTACTTTACATGCATGCTGCAGAACCAAACAGGGAAAGCATACCGCATGTCAAGATTTTTTCATTGTGTTCCAATATTGAGGACAGAATATCCTGTCCAATTCAAGCACATCTTGACCACTTGCCGAATCTTTCTACGTTGAAGGTTTATATCCACAAAAACAAATAAATAAACCCGGTTATAGGCCCCAACAAGTGAAAATGGCATTTGGTCAACCTATGGAATTATGAAAACTTTATTTGACAGACTTAATAACATCGATGAGTAGTACCTACAGCTTTCCACATTATACCTATATTTAGTAATTGGTTGAAAATATAGCTATTAAAGGAAAACAAAAATCACCCAGCTCTATAGCCCACTTATGTAAGTTACAACATGCTGCAGAACCGAATTGGGATACCATGTCAGTCAGTGATCACATTTTTTCCAACATTGAGGACAGAAAATCATGTCCAATTCGAGATCATTGTGACCACTTGTCCCAGTTTTTTACTTAGGGAGCTATAAGTCCCCCAATAATAGAAAACCGTGGCATTTGGTCAACACCTATACCATGTACACTGTATTATAAGATCAATGGCTTTCATACTGTAGAACAGTCACTTCCATCATCCTAAGTGTTTATTTAGAACAAACACTCTCTTCTTAGAATAACTATTTGTCTACTGTCACCAGAATATATTGACATTCATGTTTGAGTGACACGAGTGCGAAGCTTCATCCAGCCTTCTAGCATCTTTTCAAGTATGCTCATCATGAACATGATACATACACCAACATTCCGTAGAAATTATCAAACAATTTTGTAGTTGAATTATGGACTATATTGCTATCAAGGGTCGGCTCAAGCACATTGAGGTGGTTTTTTAGATTCACAAACAAATTAAATTATTAGTCAAAATCAAATGATTTTACCATTAAAAAAAATCATTGCAATATTTTATCAGCAATTGTATGCAAATTGCATAATGTTGCCAAATATCTCTAGCGCAATTTAATTGTTTACTGAGTGTTAGCAAACTTGTCTTATTCCAGAGACAAATCAGGTCTACCATAATGAATCAAACAAAAAGTAATTATATTTTCTCGAATACTATACTTTTTTATCTAAAGAGAAATATAACATTATTAAAGAACTATATATGAATGAATATTGAAAATCACAAATTTCGACTTAAATAGATTAGTATAAGCATTACATTGTACTGGATAAATGATTGAATAAAATAAAAAATCGTAAAAATTGATCTACTTGTATACTTTTCAGATGAGCGTGACAGACGATTGAATGGTGAACAAATGAACAATCTACAAATGGTATTGATGTGATTTCAATTACAATTTAAATCCGAATTCTATAGAAACACTTTTGTAAATCACCAATTTAAAGGGATAGTTGAGTTTTGGTAAAGAGAGTAAAGTTTTGGTCAAACTGAATTTTAGTAACCAAAACCTGCACCACTTTACAAACTAATATTTGTAACTCCACCATGCCCGAAATGAATACAAAATTACAAATTATTAAGTAAAAAGCCTGTTATCATTTTAAAAAAGAGCCGTTAAAACTCAAGAGGACGCTCTCTAAAAACTAATTGGTATCAACCATTTAAAATAAAATATCGTGCATGTGATGTTTTGTTGAAATAGTGATTAGGAAGAGAGATAATCAACAACTATTTAAAAACCTCTTTTGTAAAATTTTTAAAAGAGGAAGTATTAAAAAAAAAAAATAACGGCTGGTTCAAAATTATCGAATAATTGTGGGGCTCCAAAATTATTACAAATGGTTATGTTTATGGATATTCCAGCCATTTCTGAACCAATTTTGATCAAATAAAGGTTATTCTGTCATTAAAATTGTATGCTCTTTCTAATTTGACACTAAGTTGTCTCATTATCTCACCAAAAATAATTTTGTGCAGCGCCCTCTATACCAAAACTCAACTATCCCTTTAACACATACACATACAAATGCACGCGCACACACACACACGATACACACACCGACACATATAATTTTCTAGTTTGACAGCCAACCAGTGTGAGCGTTAGATTCTAGCTGAAATATCATGTAAAAAAAAAAAATCAACTAGTTAAAAACTACTTTGGGTTTTCAAAGTAATCAATTGTTTGTATTTTAAAGGAAATAATGTCACTGGAGTTTTCTTTTAGTATCACATCAGATTGCAAGTGTGGTGTATGTGTGCATTTGTGTGACTGTGTAGCCTCGCCCTCGATGTATCATGTACAATGGAACATTGTTATATAGAACTTGATATAACAAAACCCTTTTACAACAAGATACTCTTGCTGGATCAAGTTCTTTATATTTCTTCGATTTTGTTACCCTGATATAACAAGAAACTTTATACAAAAGTATTTTTCATGGCCCGAAAATCCTTGTTATTTATATCGCGGTTCCATTGTAAATGTACATAGTAGAACTATATAATTATAACTGTTACTATGTGATGCTTCATATTTTTGTGCGAGCCCACAAAGTACAATATGTGTGTGTGTGGCCATGTGTGTGTGTGTGTGCGTGTGTGTGTGTTTGTAAACACCCCCAAATCGGGGACATACATGTGACAAAACACCTTCTAATCGCGGACACACAACCACTGCGGACGTCCGCGGTTGGAATTACAATTAGAAAGTATTGCTTGTCCACGTTTAGAATGTAACTAATTGAACTGCTGCCCGTTCTGAAGCTCATCCCCGATTCGAATGTAAAATGGGAATTTTCGTGTGTATCGGAGTGTGTGGTTTACATCGTGCGTGTGTCGTGATCGGCAAGAAAACTACTATACCGCCCTCATGTGATATTACCCGGATACCCCCCTCCCCCTGGCCTAGATGTGCATTAGCTGCATGAGGAACCCCCCTATCCTTTGTTTTTCGCGAGTCCCCGTTTTCCAGGTAAAGAGTAAAGAGTCCCCGTTTGCAGGTGCTTACAAGTACACACGTGTGTGTGTGGGTGGGGGTGGGGGGTCATGCACCGTAACATATGTAAAATTAATTTCCCATTAGAATGATTTATAGATAAAAAACATAATTCATAAAGAGAGGAATGTAAGTTTCAACACTTTGCAAAATACAATGACAGAGAGACATCGCGTTCAAATACATGTAGTCATTTTCTTTATTTGTACAGAAAATTCCAATTCCGAGTAAAACCATCAAGATCTGCACTAATACAAACGACATGACATTTGTAGTAGTAGCTGTTGATACATAAATAAACTCTTCACAATGATAAAAAAGGCAAATTTACTTAATTTGACATTCAAATATATATATATAAAAAATGTACATCTTTTGTTTAACATTAACATGGATATAAATTATAAACAAGCATTCTAAATAACCATCAATGATAAATCTTGTATAAACTTGACTAGATTGTTTTTTTTTTCTCAAAGTAATGTATGCGGCTATAAAAAATGTGTCAGTCTTATATAACTCTCTAACCAAACTGATACATGTATCATATATAACAGAAATTGTTGTTAATAATCAAAATTACTATTTAAACGATAGTTCGTAGTAATAGTACACACAGTATACTTTGTAGTTACCTTGCGTTGACATGGTTTATACCTAACTCCAATTTATATTTTGTCTAATTTTTAAAAAAAAATCCATATAATATATTGCTAAATATTTGAAAGGGTACCAGATCCATTCAATTAATTTCAACAAATTAAATCTCTCACTCAAGTGAAAATGAAAGCTTTGTGGAAAACAATAATACAGCTAATTTTGGAAATTCTATTAGGGTTACATTAATAATAAAATGCTTGTGAAAAGCGGAATAAAGTTTAGAACCACAGGTGATGGAAAGTGAAGAAAGGACAATGAAAGTAATAAAATTATATCTTCTTGCACTAGGATTATTTATGGTAGCTAAATTATGACATGCACTATCAATAAACCGTATAAAAACATTTTGTCCTAGTACTCCGCATTCCTAGTCATGAAAGGATCAAGATTTGTTGTCTCTTTCTACAGCTCAGCTGATAGAGCAATCTCTATCCCTATCTAGCAATCTGGAGGTCTCTAGTCCGAATTCCGGATAACTTTTTTTGTTATAGCTTTTTTTCATATAATAGATACAAAATACATACAACACAATTTAGTGAACATTTTACTTCATAGCAGATGCAAAACCAATTCTGTTTAGGCGCAGGCAGTGTTTTTCTTTTCACCAAAATGACATAACGCACATCTCTAGAATACAGTAAAAAACAGAATATTGAAACAAGATTGTTACATCACAACAACATCACAATGTAACAGCGTTGTTACATCACAACAATCTCAAACTTGTGAACTTCAAGTAAGTAGAGACTTGAGGACAATATTCAATACGATGCAGAGAGAGCCTATCGTTGGTTTCAGCATTCTCAGTCGTTAAGTGGTAGAATTTTAAGAACACATCATCACCAAATTTGTGCTCCAATCAGAAACCATCAGCTTCACAGAAGCAGGGTCGTCCATATTTTTTTAACCCAATTCCTACAATCACAAATTATAGCAAAGGTATAATAATTTTGATTAAACTATTGAAGCAAACACATTTTAAAAAGCATTGTCAAAAAAACTTATGAGTGGTGTATATGCTTCGCATAGATGTTCCATAAACGGTCAAACCCGTCTATGTGGCCACTTATCTATAGCAGCCAACCTGCCTATAGTGATCTCCTGCAGAGAAAAAACAATGTTATGGAGCCTGTCTAAAGAGATCATCTGTCTACAGTGGCCACTTTTCTTGTTGTGGTCACTATACAAACCTGAACTGTACAGTAAAACCTGCTTATATAAAGACTTCAAAAATGGTCTTTGTAAACAGGTAGTTTCTATAGACAGGTTCATTTACATGGAACCTGCTTTCAATAGAAATGTGATTAGTGGCCTTTGTAGGCAGGTGGTCAGTAAAGCAGGTTTGAATGTAATGCTATGCTCAAAGGAATGTATTTCTTTAAAAACACCTAACACAATACATTTGAAGTAGAATTTAGCACCGTCGATGTTGCGAATGTTGCAGGTCATTTGACTTTTTGATGCATTTATAAAACTTTATCACTGTATCGATAGTGCATTAAAATATAAGACTAAATAGGGTAATCTTTAATAGATGTGACCATCTTCTACTCCTATAGCAATAACTATACGGAGTTTCAAAGAAAAATATAAAATCACTGATTGTACTGTAAGTGACTGGGATTTCTGTCTTGTGATGGTGTACTATTGTCTTCAATAATGTGGAAAGAACAAGGTTTAGCTATACAAAACCTTCATATGGAAGGGCCTTTAATACAGATTTGGAAATAGTACTGATTTATAAATGTAATAATGGACAGTCTGCACCTACTTTTCAGAGCAATTCAGTTTCTTATTAATGTACTATTCTTACTATCTAGTTTGTAATACTTCATACTTTTAGAGCTATGAAAGAAGTTTGTCTAATGATCAAGTGCCGTTAAAAATAAACCCAATAGAGGTACCAAAAGTGTGACATCAAAGCTATTCATTGCCATTGGTAATGGTTCAAAAACAATGTCAGACAAGCCATAAATTTCTGACTGAGCGGTTGCTAAGAAGGCAATCGTCCAGCACTAACCCAATACCAAGAGCCTGAATAAAAGGACAAATTGTTAAAAAAAAGCCACTACTATGTCATAACAAAAGTATGTAAAAACACTACATCGGTACTCAAAAGAATGTCTGCAACACCCTTTATGTCTCTTCATTGCATAGACTTTGTATCACATACTTATTTCTTATTAATCAAATTCAAATGAATTTTAATCAGTGACATCAAACGTAAGCTCAATATCACGGTCAAGTACTGAATGAATGAAGTTACCATTAAAGGGACTTAGTAACATTGTCCAAATCCTCAAATCCAATTGGAATTCTAGCGGTTCCCTCATACTTGTTTTATTTGTATCAAAAATAAAAGCATGGGACAGGATTCAGTTTTTTCAAATTTCCATTTCGTTCAAAAGATATTTACGATTGTAGTGTTCAGATATGAAATTATCTACGGGACCTTTTCAGTCGTGTTGAGGCTTTGGCAAATTTGGTTTGGGCTATCGTATGTGCATGATGCAGTACTACAAATATTCACAGGCACAATGTCAAAACATGGATTACTTGACATGATTGGTAATGATATATGTCACATAATTAGTTTTCTTTTCCAGTAAGAGCAAATCAAGATCGTTAGTAAATCCTGCGTAAATTATTTCATAAATGATTTCACAGATTACTGCTAGAATATATGATAAAACGTAAAAAAGAACGAACTGATTAAATACATACATATTGGCATACAAATATATAACTCCAACGAAATATAATTTTCTTCAATACAAAATACACAAATAAATCCCTAGTACTCTTTATAATCTTCTTTTTTTTTTTACAAATTCTGCTGAATATATATAGTGCCATCAAGCATTTTCTTTATACAGAAAAATCTAGCACGAACCCACGCATTCATACATACGTGCCGATTTGTTTATCTTACGAATTACTTTTTCTAAAAAATGAAACATAACCAGATACCAAATCTCGGTTTTGTAACACTTCTCCATGAATCTCATAATTGTGTAATGATATAAAGGATGAACAAGACTACTGTGATGTCAACCTTAGACATCACAGGGGAGGCACATTGTGGATTTTGAACACCGAACCTCCAGACATTTAATTCATCTAGGAACAATTTTATCTTTGAATAAAGCTGAAAGCTCTGGTCGAATCAATAGGATTTGAAAAAAGGTTCTGTTTTCATTTCTTCAACCAGACCTGAATGCTCTTGAAGCAGTTCTGGACTGCAGCCGTGAAAGCACTATGGACTACGAGGATACCAGAGGGACATCCTCATCATCTATTAGCGTGGAGTCCTCAGCGTCGGCAGCTTCAAGATCTAGGGGCGCATCATCATCACTACTGCTGGCTCTAAGATGGGTGGGGGAAGGAGGATCGTTGGAAACGTCCTCTGAGGATAGAGCTTCACCTCGATCCTCTACAGCTGAAGGCTGACTTGAGGAGGATTGGTTGCTACTAAGGACTTCTGGCACATGACCTGGTGCTGCAGGGTTGGATGCTGGTAATGAATCTCTTGAGGAGTCGTCATCGTCCCCATCTCTCTCTCTCTCTTGCAGGTCTGAAGCCGAGAGACTGTTGAGGGTGTTCTGTTGCTCCGGCAAACAGCTATCCACGGGATCCGCACCGGATGTCCCACCCAGCGTGTCGGTAGAATCCGTCAGGGGTTCATCGCTGAGAGACGTCTCCTCCTCCTCCTCCTCTTGACCTGCCTGAGTTGCATCCTGTCTACTCCTGCTCTCCCTCGACCGGGTGATGCGCTCCATGATGGATTGAAGGCCACCGCTCGATCTCCTCCTTGAATCCTCCGATGAGTTCCTCTGGTCCTCCCTCTGTCGATTCGCGACACTGTCCACAATGTTCTGAACGCCACCCGCCAGCCGCATGCGACGGATGTTTGTGGCGGCCCTAACGATCCGACGATCCCTAGATTCCATTTCTGCTTCCGCTGCGTTTGTATCGGAGTCGGTGTCTGTCGTATAGCTGCTCACATCACCAACCTGGTTGGGCTCTTCAATTTCTGTGTAAGGTGAAGAGTTGTCATCTGCATTCAAAGTTTCACTCTCTCTTAACGGAGCCTCATTTTGCTGCGAGGCATCGCCACTATTAGCAGCGCTAGCATTATTTGTAGCATTCGCATCCTGAGCTGAATTTGCTGCGCCATCTGTTGCCGATGGTGAAGAAGATGGCACTTGTCCATTTTGCTGCGGCCGACTCCTGGCGGATTGATTACTCGCACCTCTTTCCCTCCCGTCCTGCCTGGCCTGAGCAGCCGCCTGCAGACTCTCGATGAACGCTCTCTGGGCATCGTCGAAGTGAGGCGACGCCATGGTTGCGGTGTAGGAAGGAGGTGCCTCTCGTCTCATTAGTTCATCCTCTATCTCACTGAGGGGGGAGCTGTGGGTGGGCATGTTGGGGTCGCTGTGGTACAGCTGGTAGAGCTTACAGGTGCAGCTGAGAGCAGCAACAAGGAGGAGCCCGCACACGATGGAACCAACTACCGCTGCGGTGATCACCTTGGTTGACATAGCTGTGGGAAGAACACATGAAACACAGATCAATGAGAATTCATGTTACATGAAACTGATGTATAGAAACTCAAATATGAATATTGTATCACTAGCATCATTATTCTGGCTACTATACTCAGTATCATCATTGTCATTGATTATGTGGTGGATATCATAACAAATATAACACATTAGGTCAGAGATAAAAACATTTCATGTCTCTGCTGTTTTCAATAAATTAACATACAGTAGCTAAATGGGTAATGTTTCTGATGTCTCTCTATAATCCATTAGGCCATACAAAATAAATTGTTGGATTGGTGTAACCCGCCCGTCCCTAAAAATACCGCCGACCCTAGATGTTTTTGCCGATTGCGATCAATATCGTTATGTATCGTTGTGTATATCGAAGCGAAAAAATTGCTATCGCCTGAGTATCGCGCTGCATTTGCGATCGATATATTTGCTGCACTAAAAACCCGGAATTGTTGCGATATCGCTTTTTCCCCGCGAGGCGATGAAGGCGCGAATACTGTATACAGTACATGCAATGTACCGTACGTATACGCGGTACCGAATACCCCGCGTTACCTATGCAGCGCATGCATGTACAATGTTTATGCCGCCGGCCAGGGCCAGCATGCATATCTGCATATTAAAAAAAAGTTTAAAAAAAAAAAAAAAAAATCCCGACCGACCTACCCTAATTTTTTGTTGCCCGTTACGCCAATCAAACAATTTTTTTTTTTTGGCCTTAGTGGACATGAAGTCAAGTCTAAATGCATACAGGAATTGAAAATGTCTCTCTATTCTGTCCTAAAATTGAACACATACAATTCAGGAGACCAGCTTATATTAAGATACAATTGACGGGATTTTAAAGCAAAGTTTCTCCTTGCATACAAAATTAATAAAAGCTTATCTAAACTTCACTAGCTAATTAATGCGGAAGCAAAAAACAGTCAAAGATGTAAAGTGTGTAAAGACATTTTGTCACTGGGGCACTAGATCAATCATGCTGTTGATAGCAGCATTGTAAAATTTACATTTCTGAAATAAACCTCATATTATCAACATGTAACAATGAAGGTTTAAATGCAAAAACTGATTACCCCATTATTATCAAGTTGAAATAATTGCAATTTAACGCGCTGAAAAACAATTAAAATAACATGAAATTGTGGGATATCTGTATTTATATCTTGAACAATATACCTTATTAAGCATCAGTAAGGTATCATTTAAAAGACAATATTTTTTGTTATACAAATCAAGGTAGGTTTATCTTTAAAGTGACCAAAATGGCATTCATCAGATTTTGCATAAACTCTTCATATAGATGAATTCCAGTTTGGAAAAAAGGGTTTATAATACAAATATTTGTGCATCCATGAAACAGAATTGAGGCACTTACGACAGTTCATCTCGTCAGAGTTGTCGTCACAGTCAAAGTTGGTGTCGCACCACCAGCTCTCCTGTATACACCTGTATGTGCCGCACAGGAAGAGACCCACAGATGCATTGCACAGGTGGGAAGAGCACCCCAGCTCGTCTTCTTTGCCTGCAATCAAAATAATAATGATAGTATAAATAATGATTATAATAAAATAATAATAATAACAAAAATAATCGTTTTCATCTTCTCATATCCTTCTCCTCCAACACCTCCTCAACTCTGAATGCACCTGTGTGTGCCGTACAGGGAGAGACCAACTGATGCATTGCACAGGTGGGAAGAGCACCCCAGCTCGTCTTCGTTTCCTACAATCAAATAATAAATAGCATGTTAATAATGATGTTATTAATATATAGTGAAAATAACAATAATAATACATTTCTCCTTCTCCACCAGCTTTCCTGTATACACATGTGTGCACCGCAAAAGAAGAGACCGACTGATGCATTGCACAGGTGCGAGGAACACCCCAGCTTGTCCTCTTTGCCTGCAGTGGAACAAATATAATAATCATAATTTAAATACATATTGATGCGGGTGGGCTATCTTGAAGTATGGAGTATAGAATTATGATATTACACAAATTTGTTAGCAATTAGATTATTAATAATAACATATTAGCAATCTTCAACCTTTCCTCTCCTAATCTTCTTTCTCCACTTCCGGCTCTCCTGAATACTCCTGTAGGTGCGGCACAGGAACAGATCCACTAATGCGTTACACAGGTGTGCTAGCTTGTACTCTTTGCCTCTGGTCGATAAAATATTATATGTTTCCGAAAATACTCAGGCTTGGGTCTTTGGAGAATAAATACTATAGCAAAAATCAATCAGTCCTGAACAGGTTTTAAAAATTGAAGTGGGCTATCTTCAAATACAGTCAAACATGTCTTTAATAGTGACCACCTGTCTATAACAGCCAACTTGCCAATAGTGGCCACCAAAAGTGATCCCTTGCAGAGAAAATCAATGTTATGGAACCTGTCTACAGTGGCCACTTTTCTTGTTTCTCTTGGATGGTAACTATATACGAGTTGGACTGTATATAGTACACAAATGAAGATACCACAAAATGTATCTTTATTTGTGTAATTTATTATCATCAGGGCTATAACCTTGATGAGCATGTTTGCTCTTTTGTTAGCCCCATTTCTCGATCCATTAAACGTACTATTTATTTCAAAATGTATTATTAATCTGAACTGTGAATATATATATTGTAAATTGTAAATATTGAACCGATTATTTTGACAATAAATCCATTTAATTTCATTTCACACACATTAGTTATAGCACAGTAATGGTTCTAATCAACTAGTTGTTTGAATTCCGTTTTTGATAGTGGAATGGAGCTGGCTGATGCCTTCTTAGAAACAACTTGGTCACAAATAGCTGACTCTCCTAAGATTGATTAGAACAAATAGCACTGACATCTCACAGGCTGGAATTCACAAAGGGATTTATTCAAACTATGGAGCGCCATTTGTAAACTGATGGAGAAGGAATGTACTCTTCATACTTGTTAACAATGTTGAAGCTACACATGTGCTTAAAGGGATAGTTGAGTATTGGTCAAACTTAACTTTAGTAACCAAAACCTGCACCATTACGGTACAAAGTAATAGTTATAATTTCACCATGCTCGAAAAGTATACACAATTACAAACGACTAAGTAAAACCCCTGTTATCATTCAAAAAGAGCCGTTACAACTCAAGAGGGCGCTATTTAAAAAAATCACTGGTTTTAGCCATTTTTCATACAAAATTGTGCAATTAATGTTTTGTTAAAATAATGATTCAATAGAGATAACATCAACGACTTTTTAAAAACCTATTCAGATTTTTTTCCAAGTAGTCTTTAAGCATTTTTAATTTTTTTTTTTAAAGTCCAAATATCCCCCGGTTATTACCGGTGAAGAATCTTTTGAATAAAAATATACTTATGGATATTTCAGCCATTTCTGAACCGATTTTGATCAAATCAAGTTTATTCTGTCATTAAAATTGTATGTTCTTTCAAATTTGACAGTCAGTTTTTCATTATCTCACAAAAAAATATCGGGGGGGCACTTCGGGAAATACCAATACTCAACAGTACCTTTAAGACACAAAATAAAGGTCTCTGTTCTCAGATGGTGAATTTCATTGGATGACACCTGGTTAGCAACTAGCTAGCACCAATGGCAGTACCATTGGCAATAAGAAAATATGACTTCCATTTGTACTTATCTACAAGCAGATCTCCATCTAGATGTAAACTATAATTCAAGCCAAAGTTCAAATTTGAAGAAAAAAAAACTCCTTTTAGAATTCCAGTCACATAGTTATATGTTTTGGTACCATTTTGTGATATAAAATAGATGCCCAACATTTTGCAAAGGGTTGTGTAATTCATAAACAAAGCAATTAATTATCACCACTTACGGAACCACTATTATTTCTTGGTTCCTTACGGGCCAAACATACATTTGCGAGTGCGCCAATGCTATTCACGCGTACGTTTGGAGACAATAGAATCCCGGACAATTCGTTCGCTCTGGACAAAGTAGTCTTCGTACATGCAAACCCATGAACACATGCTTTAGAATGGTTTCCAATTATTTTATTTTTTTCTGAAAACATATTTTTGTGAACTTGTTGATGGAATGGACTACTAAAGATGTTACCTTTCATTTATAAGAATGTTATTTTTGGGTGGTGGTACCCTTTAAACATATTTACTCACCACTGCACCGTGCCTGCCCATTGCACCTCTCCAACTGCGTGTAGCACTTGACCGTCAACTGTATTGGGTCGCATGGGATCTCACTATCTTTACAACCACCTAGAAAAACAAACAAATCAAAATATGGATATTTAATAATTTGATAACTAAAAAGTATCTTGTTGGTGTTTTGGAAGCATGTCTGTCCATTGCATCTTTAAATCTGTGTGTAGTACTTGACGGTCAACTGTTGTGGGTCGCTTGGGATCTCACTATCTCCACAACCACCCAGAAAACAAATCAAAATTGAAATATAGATATTGAATAAATTGAAAGCAGAAAAGAACTGCTGGTATACAATTTTTGTCCAATGCACATTTCATCACTGTCAACTGGTCGACAAAGTCAATTAATATCAATGAAGAGTGACTACTGCATTCAACTATAATAAAGAAAAAGCACGCAAGTGAAATTACCAGAACAGCAGATGCTAATAAAAGTATTAACCCATTCAAGACCGATTGATTTTTGCTGTATTATAACATGCAATCTCCAAAGACCCAAGCCCGAATCTATTTCATGTCTACATGTGTAAAGATTAAAGGGAAAGAAAAAGGCTGGTCAAACTTAATTTAACCCTTTCAGGACTGACTGATTTTGCTTGTACATGTATTCTCCATAGACTCTAGCCCGAGTATTTTCAGGACCAGTCCTGAATGGGTTAAAAGAGAATCACATATTCTATCTATTTCATTTATACATCCTTAAAGATTGAAGGGAAAGAAAAAGGCTAGTCAAACTTAATTTAACCTTTTCAGGACTGACTGATTTTGCTTGTACATGTATTCTCCATAGACTCTAGCCCAAGTATTTTGGGGACCAGTCCTGAATGGGTTAAAAGAGAATAACATATTCTATCTATTTCATGTCTACATGAGTAAAGATTGAAGGGAAAGAAAAAGCCTGGTCAAACTTAATTTAACCTTTTCAGGACTGACTGATTTTGCTTGTACATGTATTCTCCATCTAGACTCTAGCCCAAGTATTTTTGGGACCAGTCCTAAAAGGGTTAAATGACTCAAACCTGTACTCTATCATTAAAACTAATTCATCATTCAACCATGCTCCAATGGCAAAACAAATGAAAATCCATTTTGTTTATATTTTTACTACACCTAATTATGATTCAAACTAGAAGTTATCCTACAACTGTGTTTCAATGGTATGAAAGAAATATTTTTCAATTACTATACAGGTTTCTTTACCTTAAAAACCAAACAAAATTCCTTGAAGCGAGCTCTCAACGAGAACTTTATTATCCCTTTAAAGGGGAGAGACGGGCAAAGAATAACAAAGAATTACATGTTTCGGTATCATGCACAACACGTTGCAAAGGGTTGTGTATTTCATAACCAATACAATTAATAACCACCACATACTGAACCAACATGGCCTCATGGTTCCGTATGCGCCAAACCTCTGCAAGTGCTACAATTCTATTCACGCGTACGTTTGGAGACAATAGAATCATGGACGATGCGTTTATCCTACACAATATATTGTCATTGTCTGCAGACCCATGAACACATGCTTAAGTATGGTGATGCATCTTCCAATTACTATAATTTGTCTGGAAACCTATTTTATCCGAACTAAAGTGTTTCCTTTCGTTTATAAGAATATTATTTTGGGGTGTTGGTTCCCTTTAAGAAACAAGACAAGAAAAGGGTTGACACTTACTGCATCCCAGCTCATCATTCCCCTGTAGACACGTCAGCTCGCCATCGCATTGCTGGTCGGGGGCATAGCAGTCTGCGGCATTACTGGCATCACTGCAAGATTTCTGGTCATCAATGCATAAACCTGTATAATAAATGGTCAAGTGGTTAGGGAAAAGGGGTGATTACCTCAAATACAATATGGTTCAATGAAGACTATAATTTTTAATGATAAAAGGGGGAAAAAAAGAAAATGAGGTGTTTTATTTATCAAAATTAAGTTTGACTAGAACTTTGTTGTCATCTGTTCATCAATTCATAAACCTGTACGACAAATGGCAAAGCAGTTTATCAAAATATGGGTTAATAATATCAAATACAATTATTTCAATGTAATATGACCCTTTGGAGATGCATCCCAGCTCATTATTTCCCCTGTAGACACATTAGCTCGCCGTCGCATTGCTGGTTGGGGGCATAGCAATCTGTGGCATTACTGGCATCACTGCATGACTTCTGGTCATCAATGCATAAACCTGTATAATAAATGGTTAGGGGAAAAGGTGTTAATTACCTCAAAATAATACAATATGGTCCAAAAATGACTATAATTTGCAATGATAACTATTATGGTTAATATATCAGAAATTAAATTTGACCAAAACTTTATTGGCATCACTGCAAAACTTCTGGTCATCAATGCATAAACCTGTACCATGAATAGATAACAAAAAAAAGTGTTCATAATCTTAAATACAATTATTTCAATATAATATGACCCTTTGGAGATGCATCCTGGCTCATTTTCCCCTTGTAGACACGTCAGCTTGCCATAACATTGTTGGTTGGGGGCATAGCAGTCTGCAGCATTACTGGCATCACTGCAAGACTTCTGGTCATCAATGCATAAACCTGTACCATGAATAGATAACAAAAGACGGGTTCATAACCTCACATGCAATTAATTATTTCAATGTAATATGACCCTTTGGAGATGCATCCTGGCTCATTTTCCCCTTGTAGACACGTCAGCTCGCCGCCACATTGCTGGTCGGGGGCATAGCAGTCTGCGGCATAACTGGCATCACTACAAGACTTCCGGTCGTCAATGCATAAATCTTTACCATAACAAAGGATGGGCTCATAAACTCAAAAACAATTATTTCAATGTTATATGACCCATTCAAGATGCATCCCAGCTCATCGTTCCCCTTTAGACACGTCAGCTCGCCGCCACATTATTAATTGGGGGCATAGCAGTCTGCGGCATTACTGGCATTACTGGCATCACTGCAAGACTTCTGGTCGTCAATGCATAAACAAAAAACTTTAAAAAATAATTCACTACAAGGTGTCTTTAAAAAAAAATGTAAAAAAAAGTTTTTGCCAAAAAGTGGGATGCGTCTTGTGGTGCGTCTTGTACACAGGTGCGTCCTATACACGGAGATTTACGGTACGTTGGGTGCAGTTTGCATTTAAATGAAACTTTCTGGAACGACCACTTGCTCATTACATCCATGTTTTTCTCCTTTTCCTTGATGGTCTTTAGGCTAGTTTGTGCAAACTGCATAACACTGAGCTAGTGTATATTACACTATACATGTATTATGGCACCTTGTTTCTAATTTACCAATCCGAGCGAACTCTTTTTGTGGCAGTATAATGCATAATTTGTGGTGGGGCTAAATTACCTTTGGTTTGGAATGTGGCGTTGAAACCAGAGTTGCCAGTGTTACTGTCCGAAACAAAGTTGATGTAGAGCCGACTCCCACTACCCTCTATGACCGCAGGAGGAAAGTGAGTGCTGGTGGCGGGGTTGCCTGTAGACTTGTAGCCGTAGTACGTCTCAATGATTTTCTAGACAAGAAAAAAAAAGACGGGGAAAGTTATGGTTATGATTATGGTTAAGTTATGTTGTTTATCAAATTCAAAAATGTCATATTTGTAGTGATAGTAGTTTTCCTGAAATTGCAAATAAAGAATAAAATATTGTAAAAACAAATTAAAATATCACAGAGAATAACTAGGCTTGAAGTGCGTTTCGTAGTTCACACCAGTTTTCAACCTCAATAATCGGATGCCTGTTAAAGTTTCCTCACATGAAGTGCTAGAATGCGTCTTACTTACCGAGGATGAGGAGCTGCCGTCGTAGACCGTCACGTAGTCGGTTTGGATGCCCACCTCCAGTTCAAAGAACTTGAACCTCAGCTGCACGATGGCGCCCTCTCCGACAAAGACAGACCAGGTGCAGTTGAGGCGGTCGGGGTAGGTGTTTGGATAGTTGGGGGATGAGAACGATCCATAACTCTGTTGCAGATCGTGCTTGCACTTGACCTCGCATCCCATCTCGTCGGCACCGTTGGCACAGTCGACGTTCCCGTCGCACTTCTTGTCCTCCGGTAGGCACTGGGGCATGCCGTCCTTGCGCAGGCAGTACATGGTGTGCGACGGGCAGTCCCAGGTCGTGGGACTTATGGCAGGCACTGAGGGGGAAAATATAATGTGTATTACACAACTTTATTGCAAATTGGAACATTTATCATTAATATCACATTTCTTGTCTTTGGCGAGACACTGCGTTGTGTTGTCCTTACGCAGGCAGTATATGGTGTGCGACAGATAGTCCAAGGTAGTGGGACTTATGGCAAGCATTGAGGGGGGGGAAATGTAATGATTACACATTAATTAACATTAAATTTGACAACATTCATTGTTACCCTAACATTTCTCATCCTAGGACAGAAACTGCAGCACGTCATAGTGTCCTAATATCTATAAGAATGTACTATAAACCTATAATCACATAATTTTGTTAATCATGTGATTATGCTGATCATGTGAAGCACACTCACCTGAAGCGCCGCTATGGCAGATGTTGATTGCCTCGTCACTACTGTCCCCATGTTTACCTATCCCATTGCACAACCCTCCCTAGAAATACAGTGCGAATATCTAATGTATGAGACCATACAACTATGATCACATGATACATGTATGCTGATCATGTGATACACTCACCTGTACCGCCGCTATGGCAGGTGTTGACTGCCTCGTCGCTACGGTCCCCGCACTCGTCCATCCCATTGCACAGCCACTCTCTCGGTATGCATTTAAGATTCTTGCAGTGGAACTCAGTTTTGGCATCGCAGTACTCCGCCACAGCCAGACCTTCAGGTTATTTGATGATTGGTGAATGAAAAAGAAAACGATGAGCATAGAATAAAATACATAATACACAATTACTTAAAGGGATAGTTGAGTATTGGTCAAACTTAACTTTAGTAACTAAAACCTGCATCATTACGGTACAAACTAATAGTTATAACTCCACCATGCTCGAAAGGTATACACAATTACAAACGACTAAGTAAAAACCATTTTATCATTTAAAAAAGAGCCGTTACAACTCAAGAGGGTGCTCTCTAAAAACTCATTGGTTTTAGCAATTATTTCATACAAAATTTTGCATTTGATGTTTTGTTAAAATAATGATTCAATAGAGCTATCATCAACAACTATTTAAAAACCCATTTAGATTTTTTTTTCAAAGTAGTCTATGAGCATTTTTTGTATTTTTCTAAAAAGACAAAATCTCCCCCGGCCGGTAGACTTTTGAAAAAATATCTTGAAATCAAATTTTTCAACTATGAGAGCATTTGAAAGGGGATGATTCTAATTTTACATGTTTTATTCAACGAACTTTCAAATGGAATTAAAACCAACCAATTTAGTGTCAAGGGGCATTTCGGGAAGTACCAATACTCAAGTGTACCTTTAATGTCAACAGATACTTTACATGAAAACGGTTCAATTGGGTTGTAAAATTTCTACTCAAAAATATTCATGCATACGGGTGTCAGATTGTGTGCATGGTTGCCTACAACCTGCCCAGATGTGTGTATGTTAATTTGCTTGTGTGTTTAGTTGTCTGTTAGTGTTTGCTTGTCTTGTCTGTATGTACATTAAGTTGTCTTTATAATATGTGTATGGTTGCTCGTTTGATGCATAGTTTTCTTGTGTGTTTGTGCTAGCCGTCTAAAATTACCTCTGTAGTACATGAACTTGAAGCCCCGGCCTGCGTTCTGATTATCGGTCTGGAATACAATGGTCAGCCTGTTGTAGGTCGACACTGGCGAGATGAAGGGGATGGGGATCTGGTCACCGCAGTATATAGTGGGCCTTTTATCTGCGATTGTCAGAAAGTCAGACCCGCATTGACTGCCCACCTTGTCTGTAATGTCCATGCCATAGAAGCTGTGTTGGACAAGTAGGAAATAACAACATTATCAAAAAATATATATAAAAATGTGTAGTGATGAATGCTACATGTAGGTGCTTGTTGGACTAATCCTAGTTCAAATTCAATACAGTATACAAATGATGCGCAGGTATGAGTGGGTCGGTAGGAATTGTTTGCACAAGGTAACTATGGAACTGTTAAACCCACGAGGCGAAGCCGAGTGGGTTTAGACTAGTTTCCATAGTTACCGCGTGCAAACAATTCCACCGACCCACGAAATAAACTTGCGCATCATCTGTTTTATAGAATGGGCATTGTTACGCCCCCCAAAAAGTCAAAAAATTAAAAATTAGAAAAATTACCGGATGCATGAAATAATTTTACCGGACGCATGAAATTTGTTACCGGACGCATGAAATTTTTTACCGGACGCATGATTTTTTTACCGGACGCATGAAATTTTTTACCGGACGCATGAAATTTTTACCGGACGCATGAAATTTTTACCGGATGCATGATTTTTTTACCGGACGCATGACTTTTCATGCATCCAGTACAATTAATTGTCTTCACAAATTTTGCTCTCAACCAATCAGATTGCAGGGATTTATCAACCCATTCTATAATACAAATTGACTTCCACTGGTAGAGTGTGTGCAATGTCCATGTCATAGAAACTACAGAGTGAGTCAGAAAAAATGTCCCATCTTTTAAAAGTTGTCTTGTTTGAAGTATGAACATTTAATCATGGGTTTTATGATATATGTCTTGGTAGAGTTATCCTCCCAGCATATTTTGGTACCCTTTTCATTTGAATCTCTGCACGCATGACTGAACATCAGACAATCTTTACAAGACTGCAAAATCACACTTGCGCCAAGTGGCTGGGTGAGGAATAAATCAAATTGTGAAATAATTTATCACTTTTACTGCCGGGACACCGAACATTGGGATAACGGTGGCATAACCCTTGCAAAACTTATGTTACACTCTGAGTTCTTGCATACTCGGTGACCACAAATTATCTCTGTTGCGGGGTGAACTGAGGACGAACCATAATTCCAGTACTTGTCCTACTCAAAAAGGGCTCAACATAATTAACTGCTGCCAAATCAGGCAAGCCCTTTGCTGCAAGTACAACAGGATCACAGATATCCATTGTAAATTGCCGTTTTAACCAACAAAATACATAAATGAGATACATTTTTATTGTTATTGTACCTACGAATTGAGATAGCAAATTGGATTTATGTGCACTTGATGATGATGGTGGTGGTGGTGGTGAATGTGTTAGGGGAAAGATTGTCAGGGAATCGCCACTTAAACATTCAGCGATCTTGTTAAAAATCAATGCTTAATCTGAAAAGGGGAAATGTTTACACTGCATTATGAAACAATTTGTACTGTGCGTGTGTGTGTGGGTGTGTGTGTGTGTGGGTGTGTGGGTGTGTGGGTGTGTGGGTGTGTGTTTGTGTGTTTCTGTCTGTCTGACTGACTTTGTTCAAAACACTGTTTCTTCCTCATCCATCCACTTGGCGCAAGTGAGTTTTTGCAGTCTTGTAAAGATTGTCTTGTGTTCAGTCATCAATTGAGAAGGGTACCGAAATGTGCGTGGAGGATAGCCCTACCAAGACATATCATAAAACCCATGATTAAATGTTCATACTTCAAACAAGACAACTTTTAAAAGATGGGACATTTTTTCTGACTCACTCTGTATGTTGGACAAAAAGTAAAGTTCCAATTTACTTTACATGTATAAACAGGTGTTAAATGATATCTGCAATGTCCACTCCATATCACATTAATTTTGACAGGCAATTATAGGGAAGAAAGGGTATAAATGCAGACCAGGGCTCGACACTCACACTGGCCCGCTGGCCCGGGGCTAGTGAAATTGCACTTCGGGCCAGCAAAAATGTATTAAAGTCATATTTTGGTGGCCCAATCGGGCAAGCAGATTTTCAACCCGACATTGACAAAATTAGAAAAATCTTGTTTTCTTCCATTTCAAGCTCACTGGTTTGATCTGGAAAGAGTGATATTTTCAATAGTAAAAAGTTTATGCATGAAATACAAATTTTGGGCCAGTAAGTTTTTCTTTCGGGCCACCAGAAATGGGGAAGAAATTATTTTACTTACCCGCCTGGGCCACTGACAAAAAAGGTAAGTGTGGAGCCCTGTGTAGCCTATGGCAAGGTAACTCAAATAATACTGACATATCAAAGATAATCCAAACACATTTGAAATAAAGCATCATAGCATTACCAGTACCACCTATTTACACTAATGTTTAACAATTAAAGAGATAGTTGGGTATTGGTCAAACTAAATTTTAGTATTTGAACTCTAAATATTGATCATAATAAAATGAATATGGTAATTATAATAGGAGTGGGCTATAAATGGGTCATTTCTCGTTTTATTTTCGGGACAGTTTTTTTGTATTCCATTTGCCCTATCTCAACATGAAATAACAATATTTTTTGCCTGGGGTCCAAGAAAAAAGTGTGCAGGGCCAAAATCCAAGATGGCCGCCGTTTTTCCTTAAAAATCACATTTTCGGCCATAACTTTGTCATTAGTGGGTCTCTTTATTTGTTTTTGGTGTCTAACCCTATGTTTTGGGGGTTAAGGGATCTATTTATGCAGTTAAAAATACTGTAAAATATTCAGATATTGTGTTAAAGCATATTTTTGACCATTTTTACCCCTTTTTAACCCAATTTTGAACCATGCCCGTAGACCTGAAATGAATGGGTAAATTATATTGGAGAACATTTTGAAAAAGCTGGAGAACAAGTTGAAAGTGACAAAATAATATTCATAGCCCCCATAACCCTCACACTTGGCAAAATATTTGGCATGGGGTTATACAAAAAAGTGTGCAGGGCCAAAATCCAAGATGGCCGCCGTTTTACTTGAAAAAATCACATTTTCAGCCATAACTTCTGTCATTTTGTGGTGTTTTTTCTTGCTTGTGGTGTCTATCCCCATGTTTTGGGGGTCAAGCAATCTGTTATGCAAAAAAAAAAAAAAAATAGTCACAAGCCATCAAATGTTGAGTTAACACCATTTTTAAAACTACATTTGAACTCCTTTTTTACCTAAATTAGCATATTTCGTGACACATGTCTTCAATTTCTATGATGTACCAGCACGCATCAGGTGATCCACTCAGAAAGTTCGGTCCCCATTATCATCCAGGTAGAACCCAATATACCATCTTTTGGTACAGGTCCCTCTCATCCCAGATGACAGCATGTGGTTGGTTAGTCTGAAACATAAGTTCTTTTTCAGAGTGAGACATTCCCTCTGCCTCTTGGGCTCCCATCAATGTTTCCAGTATCTCCTCCTCGCAAGGAAATACCACTGCTTTATGTGCATTTCATCATTGCTGGATTAAAGGCACTAGTGAATTGTACATACAGGGTGACAGTGCCATTCCTCAACTGTGTCCAGAGAGCAAGCCACGATTTGTTAGTTTACATCTTACCCAAGCTCTGCAGGGACCTGGCTAACAAACGGACAGACACCCTAAGAGACTATTATGTGGAGTGGACACATGTACACATGAAGGAAAATGCACCACAAAGTGATCTTGATCACCTTCCTCTTGTAGAGATGTGTGTGTCCAGGCTGCAAAAGGAGTTGAATTGAAATGCAAACGTGAGTATTTGGATGTTGATCCAGATGCTGCGCGAGCAACTGCTCTGCATACACTGACTTCAGATCAACGAAAAAACCTGCCAACAAACTACCTCATTGCAGAGAGGTACTTGGCAAAGTTTGGTTATCTTGCATCTTAGTCAGCACAACACTCAAAACAAAATGTTCAAAGCAAAGAGAATTAAAGATGACCTCATGTTAACAAACAGACATGACAGTGAAGTTGCATAGTCCACCAATGCTGTTCTCAAACATTTAGATGAGATGGAGGTGACCTGGAGTAGCAAACAAAAGCAGAAAAAGAAGCAAAGGTTGAGGGAGAACCTTTAAAAGAAAGTGAGGGCCAATGATTTTATAGACCAACTTCTTGTAAAATGTAAAGAGCATGGAGGGCCTGTTACATCTGCCAATGAAGTGAAGGCACTTGTTTCTGAGAAATCGCCTGAGCTGAAGACGTTCTTGAGGCAGGAGATTCAGTACCAGCGAGTCACACATCAACGTCATGCAGATGTCCGCAGGGACCTTTACAAGGTCAACAAATTATCAGAGAAAGAGATGATCGAGAACCTAACGGTACTCCTCGGGGGTGATTACCAAGCATAGGAAGCAGTGGTATTTCCTTGCGAGGAGGAGATACTGGAAACTTTGATGGGAGCCCAAGAGGCAGAGGGGATGTCTCACTCTGAAAAAGAACTTAAATGTTTCAGACTAACCAACCACTTGCTGTCATCTAGGATGAGAGAGACCTGTACCAAAAGATGGTATATTGGGTTCTACCTGGATGATAATGGGGACGGAACTTTCCGAGTGGATCACCCGATGCGTGCTGGTACCGGAGGTGAAATTTGGCAGCGACCACCTGGGACTGATGACATCCAGGACACTATAGAGCAGCAGATTGTGCCTGTGACCATTTCAGGAACCTGGGAATTTCTATAGGAGAAAGCTGCATTATGTTTTAAGCAACATCGTAGAAATTGAAGACATGTGTCACGAAATATGCTAATTTAGGTAAAAAAGGAGTTCAAATGTAGTCAAAAAATGGTGTAACTCAACATTTGATGGCTTGTGACTATTTTTAGATACATAAAAGATTGCTTGACCCCCAAAACATGGGGATAGACACCACAAGCAAGTAAAACACCACAAAATGACAAAGTTATGGCTGAAAATGTGATTTTTCAAGTAAAACGGCGGCCATGTTGGATTTTGGCCCTGCACACTTTTTTTGTATAACCCCATGCTGAATATTTTGTCAAGTGTGAGGGTTATGGGGGCTATGAATATTATTTTGTCACTTTCAACTTGTTCTCTAGCTTTTTCAAAATGTTCTCCAATATAATTTACCCATTAATTTCAGGTCTACGGGCATGGTTCAAAATTGGGTTAGAAAGGGGTAAAAATGGTCAAAAATATGCTTTAACACAATATCTGAATATTTTACAGTATTTTTAACTGCATAAATAGATCCCTTAACCTCCAAAACATAGGGTTAGACACCAAAACCAAATAAAGAGACCCACTAATGACAAAGTTATGGCCGAAAATGTGATTTTTAAGGAAAAACGGCGGCCATCTTGGATTTTGGCCCTGCACACTTTTTTCTTAGACCCCAGAAAAAAAATAATGTCATTTCATGTTGAGATAGGGCAAATGGAATACAAAAAAACTGTCCCGAAAATAAAATGACCAAAAAAGTACTTTTCACCCATGTATAGCCCACTCCTAATTATAATTAAATTATGCTTCAATGGAAGAAAACATATTTATAACTTCTAAGTTACAGCCTGGATGTTTTCATTAAAACACAGCCATTAACCCCTTGACCACGGGAACCGAGTGGGTTGTGTATAAAGTCTATGGGGATTTCATAAACTCGTAGTGAACGGGTTAACACATGAGGGCACCCTCCAGACACCTGAAAGTTTCCAACATGTTTTCCTTTAAAAATGTGAAGTAATCATTCAAAAGAGAGAATCATCAAAAACCATTTAAAATGCACTTTGTTATAAATATATTTCTGTGAGGATTTATTTATACCTTTTTTTTTTTTGCTTAACGACAGAAAAATTGTGATGCCTAACGATAAATTAGAAGATTATTTTGAAATACAACAACTATGGGATCATTTGATAGGGAATGATTCTCATTTTAGAGATTTTATTATTATAAAATGTACTTTCAAATGGATTCAAAGCCAACCAAAATCCTCACAAAGGAGCCACAAAGTACTTATTGTCGATTTGTATGCAATTTTCACTTTAAAACCAATCCTACGCTTACAAATACCATTTTAAAAATGTTACAAATTAATGTCATACAGCAACTTACAACTAATTGCAAAATGCCATACCCGTAACCCTCCCAATAGATTTGTTCTTCTTCAAAATTCCACATTATGTACAAACAGAAATAAAGCAGACAATTTTTCATTTTACAAACTATTGAACAATCTGGTGTATCTTGTGCTTCTATTTCCTGTTAAAATTATATATAATGATACTTTGGTGATTTGTTCCTAAACATGTAAGTTCTAAGCTCAAAGTCTAGAATATTGGTAGAAATAAATTTACAGAATTCCCCTAAACTTAACATGTACATATTGTATTAATGCACTCAGTCAGTAAACAGTGCAGGCTGCTACAATACATAACTACACCAGTGAACACCATTGTGATGCACCCAACGTGTACACGACTGTATTTACGTCACTTTACAATTCACAAAGCACAGCCCTCGTGCTTCAATGATTTTGATTGAGTTTGATAATTTCACACTGTACAAAATATATTCTGCACAAAATTGTATTCCATCATGATTCGTGAAGGTCAATTATTTACAAGAATGATGGGCAGCAGGGCAACAGGTCCCATCCCACACTACATTACGATAAACCCTTCCCCCCCCCCCCCCCCCCCACCCCCTAAAAATTGTAGTAAAAGGGCAATTCCACGATAACACTGTGACACTTCAGAACACATTTTCACTTTCCAAATGTAAATAACAAACTAAGTGTAAAGAATGATAACAATCTTTTATTGTATATCTTTGACTGTAGCAACTTTGAAAAAAAAAATTAATAACAATTTTTCAGTTATTAATGAGTTACGCATCATTAATTACTACTGTAACACCGTGACGCAAAAAGGACATGCTTTTTTTAACACTTTACATACTGGCAAAACTCTGTGAAGTTAATGAACATTTTGAAACTTGGCTATGTTGATTTGGTGTAACTAGTAGAGACTCAATAATAATAATTTGGTGTTATTTGGAGAAAAAAATCTATTATGAAGATAATTATGAACTAGAGTATACAAAATTGTACCTTATACTGTGACTGTAATGTACAAAGTCTATGGAAAATCAGGTTGTCTTACTTTACTGGCAAAACTCTGTGAAGTTAGTGAACATTTTGAAAAGTGGCTATGTTGATTTGGTGTAGTAGAGACTCAATAATAATAATTGGGTGTTATTTGTAAAAAAAATCTATTATCAAGATAATTATGAACTAGAGTATACAAAATTGAATCGTAACACCGTGACTGTAATGTACAGTACAAAGTCTATGGAAAATCAGGTTGTCTTACTTTACTGGCAAAACTCTGTGAAGTTAGTGGTACTTCAGGTAGTAGATCAAGCAACAATTTAGTACATGCATCAAGCTACCACCCCAACATGACAGAAACTAGCTGGTCACTTAAAGGGCAATGAAACTATGGCTTTCGGCTATTATTATCGTTTAGAGGGTGAACAGACATTTTATTTGATACATAACTTGGCAATTTTGGCCTTCTGGATCCCATGAAATCCTTACGTGAACATACCCACATTTTACTAATTCTTACGGCGGCAAAAGGTGATGGGAGCGGCCATGTTCTTGTATTTGCCCGACATGCTTTGCAAACTATGACGAGTGCGCTACGGGCCGAACAAAAAGCTTTTCACTGATTTACAGACTCGTCAAAGCATCTACAAGTATTCAGACAATGGATCAATAGGTGCTATAGAAATGCATTAGTGCATATCACTGACCATAAGTCCGCACACACCTAATAATGGCGGCATCCAGTGTTCGCATGAATAGTGGTAAGCCCGATAGAGTTTTCACATATTTCTCCCAAAGCAGAAATCTGAGTCGGAGTTATGTTATATATATAAAAAGGCATATTACGATATATCAAGTAGGATAAACTCTATTCTTGAGTTGCATTGCCCTTAAAGTATGCAGTGATTCTCTAAATAGATGCTCCCTGTACTATTGCAATGTAAGTCACGGTGTTACAGTCACGGCGTTACAGTGACTGTAACACCGTGACCGATATTCAACCATTTTTAATTAATTAATGAAATGTCCAATCATTATTTTGATACTTGTTTATGGTAGATATTAAGGCTGAGTCGGTTCGACCGTTACCGACCGTTTCAATCGGGACCCGTTTTCGTTATATCGGTAACGGTGCCCCGAAAAAAAAATTAAAATAAATAAAATGTTAAAAAAGAAATTAAGATTATCACTTAATGTAGCGGAATTCAAGTAAAAACGGGGCAATTGATATCATTTACTTTAAAGAGTGATTATTTTCGAGAAATTCTTGGTTCGTTACTTCGTTTGACAGTCAGAAATTGAACAGGAAGCGCAAAATTGCTAGTCATTTGAACGATATTGTTGGCGGATGTGCACACAAAGTTAGTCCGATACTCCAGGGGAATTGTCTGATGGATCTTCGTATGATCCAGCTGATGAGCCAGTGCATTCAAACAGTGGCTCAAAATACGTATTTTGGTCATTTGCAACATTTTAAAATGTTTTGATATTCTACTTACAGGATTTCATGGCGTTTGATAGCTGAACAGAAACAAAAATGAGCCCCAAAACAATGAAAACAATTATGCAAAATATTGATAAAAAAACGGCTACATGTATAACGTATGGCGGATGAATTAAAGGGACTTAGTAACATTGTCCAAATCCTCAAAATAAAATTTTCATTCTAACGGTTCCCTTGTATTCGTATTAACAATAAAATCATGGGACAGGTTTCGGTTTTTCAAATTTCCCTTTCGTTACAAAGATATGTATGATAAGTATTCAGATAAGAAAAACTCCGGGCGAGTTTTTCTTCCGTGTACAAAGTGAGTGCAGTGAGTTACTGAATATCAATTTGCATTTTCGCTCATTACTTGGCCATACCATGTCCATTTGACTTGAAATTTTCACACAATACCCTGTGGACATATGAGATAACAACAATATACATTGCATCAACCATTCATCACTTTGTGCACATGTCAACAAAGTTACTAGATCCCTTTAACATAGCTCCGTCGCGGAAGGATCTCGCGTAAGAAAAAAGACCCGTAACCTGCACGCAAAGTATACGAGCGATATGCATGAAACAGCGGCTCGAAAACTTGCTGCTAGCTGCATGATCAACCTTCGATATTAGCCGTCCGGTTTCAGTTAACCTCACGATTAGTCACGAATGTTCCTTGGAAATCTGTAATTCAGCACAGTTTTTTCATTGTTTTGGGGGTGATTTTGTATTCTGTTTAGCTTTCAAATGCCATGGGATCATGTAAGTAGACTACCAAAATGGTGTTGATTGCGAAAAGGCTAATTTATTGCCACTTTTTGAGGGCAGTGGCTCACAGTCACAAGCGATCGTACGTTTCCCCCCGACTGGCGGGCTAAGTTTCTGTGAAACGTGTGGCGTAATGCTGAACCAACGATCGATTTCTGGGTCCAATTTACTTCGGAAAAAATACTTTTCTTGCAAAACTGAGTTAATTCTGGATAGTCTGTAACTATTTTCCCGTAAAGATTGATATGTAAATTCATAAAAGCCTCAGTATTTGTTATGTTATTTGCATATAAAAAGAGCAATATAAGCCCCAAACAGTGCATTTTTGCTGATGCTTGCACGATTGCGTGATTTTACCCGTCCGTTTCGACGGTAAAAATTTATCGCGATACCGGTTCCCGACCGGTAAAAGTTTATCGGGACCCGGTTCCGAATATATCCGACATGACTCAGGCTTAGTAGATATGGTCATGATTTGGGCAATTTAAGTTTTTCTTTTTGTGTTTGTAATTTTCTTACAATGCTAAAAATATAAGTTTTTACCGTAACACCGTGACAATATTCTTTATCATAAATGAATTGTTCATTGAAGCTATATCACAATGAAAAAAATGAACTTCAATAATTTTTGTTATTACATTCAACCCTAAACCTCTGAGAAAATATAATAAGGTTTTACCTCCTGTCTTACTTCCTCTTGCTACATTAATTTATTTTCAGCATGTTTTCCAGACATTTGGGTGAAAATTAATTATTCATAATTTATAAATGCGCATATTTTGATATGTTCCTGATGGATATTTCTATTTTTAAGGTCAGACTTGAACAATTCAGTTCTTAAGCTTTATTTTGATACCAAAATTGATACTATCTGACCATTTTGAAAATGTTATGGTCATGTCCACTTTATCATGGAATTGCCCAAAAATCAAATGTACATTAGGTTATAAATAATTTTTAAACTCAATCAGGACTGGTCCAGAAAATTGATAATTTCACACTATTTCACAAATAGTCCTCATTTGATTCCATCATGATTCATGAAGCTCAATAATTGTGTATATGTTACAACAATGTTGGGCAACATGGATTTTCCATTCCCCCCCCCCCCCCCAATTTATAATTTAAAATGTTGTGAATTCAAATATTTCCTTATTAATTAAATAATTTTTATGTTGACTCGTTCAGGCTGAGGCTGAGGCTTTGGGGAATGCAACTAGTATTTGAATCCATGGGTTAATAACAAGTTTCCTAGAATTCCACAGTAATTTTTTTCTTTTTTTATTTGGTCCAAAAATTACCCAGGCAGGGTTTAAATTACAAAATTTGATATTTTACAGAAATTCCCAGATCTTTAAAGGGATAGTTGAGTTTTGGTATAGAGGGCGCTGCACAAAATAATTATTTTGTGAGATAATGAAAAACTGAGTCTCAAATTCGAAAGAGCATACAATTTTTATCACAGAATAAACTTTCTGATCAAAATCGGTTCAGAAATGGCTGAAATATTCATAAACATAACCATATATTTGTAATAATTGTGGAGCCCCACAATTATTCGATAATTTTGACCCAGCGGTTAAATTTTTTTTAAATGCTTCCTCTTTTCAAAAATGTACAAAAGAGGTTTTTAGTTGTTGCTTATCTCTCTATCTAATAACTCAAAACATCACATGCACAATATTTTATTTTAAATGGATGAAACCAATGAGGGTTTAGAGAACGCCCTCTTGAGTTTTAACAGCTGTTTTTTAATGATAACAGGCTTCTTACTTAGTGACAGCATAATTAGTAATTTTGTATTCCTTTCGAGCATAGTGGAGTTATAACTATCGGTTTGTAATGTAATGGTGCAGGTTTGGTTACTAAAATTCAGTTTGACCAAAACTGTACTCTGTTTACCAGAACTCAACTATCCCTTTAACTTATCAACCTTCAATTTTCAAGCAAAATCTTTAACTTTTTTTATACCAAATCAAAAACTCCACAAGTTCCTATGTATATAATTTTATTAAAATGACAATGAAAGAACTAAAATGACAATTCGCCAAACTTTGTTCATCTATTCTTTTACCAGTAAACGCAGAGCTCCAAACCGCACACACTGTAGTACAATGTCTACAAATGTGGGTATCCACTGAGATTTGGGAACTGACTTTAACACAATGGGCGTATATAAAGAAGAGAAGCAGAACTTTGAACTTTGTATTATTATACTGTTTAGAATACAAACTGGATAATTGAGGCATCGAGCGTGACTATCTACTCCATGAAGCTCTATCAGGTTCTCCACGTTTTACAAACTTTGTCTGGAACATGACAATCACATCAAATGCTCATAAAACTGTGCATGAATTGTTAATATTATAATTATCACAAGTCAAGCGCAGCTGTGGAATAGATATTGTACATGTATGTAGGTTACTTTGCAAAAGTATTGTGCAGCAGCAGTGCGCAGAAGTGTTTTGAACAGTCGTTCAACTAAATGCATTAACTTATACTATAACAGTTATTACTGGCAAACTATTTTAGGTCATTGGTGCTTTGTCTGTGACATTGTGACTGTTATGCTTTTATAGAAAACATTTTCTCAATCTATTATATTAATAATATTAAATACGGTAAGCTTCAACCCCCCGAATCGCCTCCCATACGAGATAGCCTCACCCCGAGGATTCGGCGACTCCCCAGCCGTCGCGATTGAAGGATATACGTTTTGCGGAGGACAATAAGGCATTCCCGAGTCGCTCCCGCCCTGTGGTCGTCGTCCAGATCGAAGAAAAGGGAAAGTCAGCAATGCCAATTGCCCGTTTAAGACGCCGAGCATTGACTAACGATTTATCGCCGTAAAAGTATTTGTAAGAATATCAATTGGAGTAGATAAAACAAATAATATATCGAGAAAACCTAGATATAACACGTTGCGAAACTACCCAGGTTTTGATGAATATCAATATTTATATTACGAGTATGGTATGGTAATGATCGCTATTGCCGATTGGCATCGTGTTTGTAAGTGCATCGATGACAAAATGCGACAACTTCAATTTAGCTGAGGTTATACAACGCGCAATGGCTGTACAGCCGTGTATACACGTCGTGCAGTCATCCGTACCGTAGTTTATTTGCATAGCTCACTGACCTGCTGACCATCGTCTCTGGTCACTATCTATTCGCCCTACCGTACACGATACTATAATTGCGCCAGCTTGTGGTAAAATGTATTAAGTCAGCCACGAAGCTACCATGCAGTACCAGAAGAGACGCCGAGGGGGTGGGGGGGGTGGGGGTGGGGGTAGAATGGACAGGGGAGGTATCTGCTCATTTATTATGCAATGCATGTATAGACGGCTACTATTCCCTTCAAAGGAATATATCATCGGGTTTCACAAGAATATGAAAAAATGTATATATGCGGGAGAACTTAGTTTGGATATGAATTGTTTAGGGGACACGACGGGTTATGTGTTATGCAGGCAATATTTGATACAAGCGGAACAAATTATCGGGGGTGGGGGTAGAATGGATGGGGGAAGTATCTGCTCATGTAGTATGCAAATGCAAATGCGGAACAAATTATGGATCATATGAAATATGGGGGATAACTGAATAACTTTGCGAGGATACTAAACCATCATGATTTTGTTATACATTGGCCGGATGTATCGTTGGACGGGGCCCCGACGGGTTGTGGGGTGGGCTTGAATCGCCCGAGTCTATTTTGTCTTACTATTTAAATGATGACTGTGGGATATTTAGTAAAGTTTTAAAGTGTCGTTAAGTCATCATTGTCTTTCTCTTACAAAAACCCGCGGATTTCCGCGGGTACAGCTAGTTATTATGATTATCCATACTGGGCAATTCCGTATGAGAGAAGGCAAAAACACCACATCTCAAAGTTGAGCAATCTTCCCTAAATCAAACTGTTATCAATAAAGGAAAACTTGAATTTTAGGAAACTGAAAACCGTTTGTATATAGCTCTATTGGTTTTTCAAATATTTCTGCTTGAATTGAACAGAAATTTATGACCTTATTTCATAAATCAGCTTCATTTTTATGAAAATAAAGTGAATCTTTTAATTCAATGACTGTTTCTGCTCATTTTCTCATATTTTCCATATGATATTGTAACAATCACAAATTGTAAAGCATGGGCAGTAACTTCATTGCATATTTTTTTGAGAATTTTTTTAAATCTATGCACATTTGATCGTAATTCCGTTACGATAAAACGTTTTAAGTTTTTATCAATATCTGATTACTTGTTGTTTGGTCATGTCATTGTGAATTCTCTTCCTTCACCATAGTCCTAAGAACTTCCAACATAATTTTCTGAAATAATGTCACTACTTTTTCCAAAAATGGCGTAACAGTATTAGTAATTCCGTTACGTAACGGAATTACACACACATGGTTTGTAAGGTATTGAATGATATTGCTGAATTTTTTTTTCTTTCTTGTTCTGAATGTAGAAATACCCTTTAAATAGCATGTAGCATAACTGTAGCCATGTACGTAGACAATAAGTCATTATACATGTACTGTACAATGTTACTTTATGTGACTCATTGCCTCACATGCTTCATATTGCATCAATGGTGATTTAACTAAATTGATACACGATAGATAATTTCTCTCTCCATGAACATAATAGAGATGATAATGTTCTATGATACTTCTATCATTAAATTAGTTTCTAGCAAGACCCACTTGACTGAAATTATGAAGATGCAGCAGATTCATGTTTGTACTTTAGAAAGGGAAAAACGAAAACAATAACACAAATTTAAAAATATCCAGTAATTAGTATCACACTGGTTCTACATTTATTTTCTCACATTAATTTACATTGATGCATTATAAGATATAAATCATACCTTCAACTTTCAAGGAGATTTAATATTAATAATTTTGTATATATGTAGATTTGATTATCATTGATCAGTTAAGGGCTCATAACTCACCATTAATTATGTAAATTTGTATTAAACTGAAGCATATAAAATCAAACCTAAATACAGAATAGGCTTCAAGATATTCAAAACTATATACATAATACAGGCTAAGATATGTTTTATTCATTATAATAAAGTCAGAATTCATTGAGTGTTCAGTGTGCTTCTGTATGCAGATCAAAGAAGATGTACAAAGTATTTGCATTTTCAGATGGGAATTCCTAAAGGTGTCTTTCATTTTTTGTAATTCGATATTTATATTTGATATGCCAACTTTTTGTATTTGGATCATACATGTTTATATCCGATATCATGTATTTTATGGAATGAATGAAAACGCATTCCAAATTAATTTGAGAGTAAATTAAGATCACTTTAAGGATGAATTTTCAAAAGAATAATTTCAGAATATAACAAGAGTTTATGTATACAACAAATCTTGATTTGTTTGTAATTCCGTTACGCACACACATAAATTCAGGATTTGTTCTGGTCCTTATGTAAGAGTTTAACAATTATTGTTTAACAATGCATACAAAATCTTTACTATAAACTATAAGCAGAAAAATGTAACCAAGAAATTGCATTTGTATGGGTTGATTCATGGGTGGATTTCACAGGCGTAATTCCGTTACAGTGACATTCATTTGTCTTAAGGTAATTTCAGAGGTTAAAACAGATCATTTCTGGAAAAAAAGATGTACCAAATTCAAGTTTGTAACTTACATGATAAGTTTTTATTACCAATGCAGAATTTTTTGAGGTAGCTTTTGCAGAAAATCATTACAAAATTAGTGTTGAATAAAACACCACTTTCCGTTATGATTGTATTTTGGTCTCCTGACGCTACAGTGTTATAGATTTGTACCTCTAGTACCCCTGCCAGTTATTAAAGTTGTAAAAACTGTGGAAGTGAAAGGAATTTTAAATATGATTACGAGCTAAAAATCACTTATTTGTCATTCTGTAACAGTGGAATTGCCCATTCACAATGCATTTCCATTCACACCTTGATTTTCAATATTTAGGAAGTTTACGAGGCTTTATAGCATTGAAAGTGGAATGATTTGACCTGTTTGTGATTTTAAATTGTTTAAATGTTTCTTGATATTGATGATGTGCAGTTCTTTAGCATGTCACATAATGTAGGTACTTTTTTTTATTTTTTACTTTGGGTTTTTTCACAATTTAACCATTTTTCTTGAAGTAAAGGAAAAATTATAAAATGTTGCTATTTTTTTCTTCAAATATGGTTATTATTGTCACATTATTGATTTTTGAAAAGTATTGAAGCTAAAATGTGAATTCTTTGTTGTTCAAGTACCGATTTGTGGAAAAGTTGATTTCACTGCTTAAGTTGTGTAATTCCGTTACACACTTTAGTGGACATAGTTTCTAGGATTTTCTTTAATTTAATTGATGCAATCCTTTTTAATTCCTTGCCTACTAATATGAAGCTGAAAATAAACCAAAATAAAGCTGGATTTTAGCAATAGTTTTTTCAAATTTCACTCTGAATTGTATTTTGGCCATATTTTCATTCATTTAACACATGACAAGTTTAAATATTGCTTTACAGATGTATCAAATTATGGTTTATATTCAAGTGCTAGATAGCCTTGATGTTTGCATTAGTATGTAAGAAAAGTTTAGTGCAAAATAATTGAGTTTACCTTGTAACTGTCAGAGATGTAATTCCGTTACAGTGCTCTTTTTTCAAAAAAGTGAATTTGTGAACTTATCATTGTGTTGATTATGTACCTAATTGTTCCAAAGTGAAATTGACATTATCAAGATAGAAAAAATACATAAAATCAGTTTCAAAGTGTCTTATATTTCAGAGAAACTTAACGCAAACTTGTAGCAAAAAAAAAACTCCATTCTCCAGTAATTCCGTTACGGTCACACATATTGGTCTAGTGTGCAACAACAAATGGAAGATATAAAATCGTTTCCCTATCATTTTGTAGCCTGGCTGCCCGTGCAACTTATTTAAGTATCAACATTTACTTAAGTCATGAGAATATTGCGCAGAGAATAAAATAATGAGCAAAATAGGTCTCTGAATGTAATTCCGTTATGGTGGAATTGCCCTACTGCATTCATTAAATTAAATAATTGCAGTCATTTATGGAAATTATGATCATGCTGTAATAATGTACACTGTATCAATTATCATGGTGTCTGTACAGTTGTCATCTAGTAAATACTGAGACAAAACACACATATACATCTCAAAAAGCATTTTCAAGAATTTATCAAGGTTGCAGGGATGCAAATTTACGGGGGCTCTTTTTGGCATTTCTGGGGTGAATTTGCCCTGAGCCCCTGTGTATTTTTTTCCACTGCAAGGTTGTAATATCCCTCTTATAATCCAAATTTCATTATCTTTTAAAAAAGTAATTCAACATTTCAACATAGTGAAGACAATTTGATCTTTTACCAAATTCTCAACAGTGGGTTTAACCCTGTGGTTATTTCACAAAGATGAACTTAAAGGGATAGTTGAGTTCTGGTAAGGAGAGTACAGTTTTAGTGAAACTGAATTTTAGTAACCAAAACCTGCATCATTACATTACAAACTAATAGTTATAACTAGAAAGGAACACAAAATTACAAATGACGTAGTAAAGATCATGTTATCATTCAAAAAGAGCCGTTAAAACGTAAGAGGGCGCTCTCTAAACACTCATCGGTTTCAACCATTTTGAATAAAATATTGTGCATGTGATGCTTTGTTGAAATAGTGATTAGATAGAGAAATAACCAACAACTATTTAAATACCTATTTTGTAACTTTTTTGAAAAGAGGAAGCATTTTTTTGAATTTTTAACGGTTGGTTCAAAATTCTCTAATAAACCCGGGGCCCCGGGTTTATTACATATTGTTATATTTATGGATATTTCAGCCGTTTCTGAACCGATTTTGATCAAACAAAGATGATTTTATTGTTTAAATATTATGCTCTTTCAAATTTTACACTCAGTTTTTCATTACCTCACAAACCAATTAAGTAGTCTAGCGCCCTCTCTACAAACTCAACTTTCCCTTTAACGAAGTTGGACCTAACTATTATGGAAAGCCATTTGTAGCCTTGAATTACATTTATTCAAAAGCAAAAAAAAAATTTTGTTAGACTTTTCATAAATGTTGCATCAATAACATGAAATCTCCTTGATAATAGAACATATTAATAATTTGAATCAACTAACATTTTATGCCTTTGCAAAAGGGACTTTTACAAAAAAAAATTCAAAGAAACTAGTGGCTTTCCATACTTAGAGTTAAGTTCAACTTAGAATCTTTGTGAAATATCTGGTCTAAACTGCATCATAGTATGACATTCTCAGCAATCCTTTGACTTGACAGGTAAAATACAACTTTTGTTGAGACATTTTCACATATGAAGTGAAGGTTTGAAGTTTGAACATCTACCTAGATTTTACTTTAACTTTTTACTTTTTACTTTTACTTAATTTTAATTTTACTATTTTAACCAGGGTACATGTAGATAAAATGAATTTGGAATTCAAGAGTACATGTAACCACACGAGATCAATAAAAAAAAAATACTGACTCAGGTATGTATAAGTTGTTCTTTCATATAATCTTGCAACTTTTGGATTTTGGCTTGCAAATGTGGACAGCATCTTTAAAACTGTCTTTTACTTGATAATAACCACCTCATTAGCTGCATGGTAGATGTGCCACTTGCAGTAAATGTCATTTGGGTTTAAAAGGGACCACCAGGCAAAGTAAAACAAAGGCTTAAATATGTTTTGGCGTACCAGTGTTGATCCTAGGTTGTGTATTTCATGAACAATGCAATTAATCACCAAAACTTACATGAACCTTACAGGGCCTTTGGTTCTGTAAGCGTTTGTGAGTGTGTTAATTGTTCGTCCTAGACAAAAGACTAGTCTTCTTCTGCAGACCCGATGGTTCTGTATATGTGTAAAGGTTTGCGAGTGTGCCAATTCTACTCACACATACATTTAAAGACAAAAGAATCACGGATAATGCGTTCGTCCTAGACTAAAGGTAGTTTTTGTATGCAGACCCATGAATACATGTTGTAATACAGTGATGCTTTTTCCAATTAAAATTTTTTCTGGAAACATATTTTTCTGAACTTTTTGTTGGAATGGATTTCTAAAAATGTTACCTTTCATTTATAAATAAGAATACTATTTGGGGTGTTGGTTCCCTTTAACACTGTCTTTTACCAAGGGAAAGAATTGATTTGTTATTTTAGACGGTTACTTTTTCAATCTGATGAATATCACAAAATAGTTCACATAATACCCTATGGTAAGATCAGGGTAGTTTTAGGGACTACAGGTCTACTGATTTCAGGGGGCTATTTTGAAAATTAGGGGGAAAAATCGCCCTCAGCCCGTGTATTTCCTACCCTGTTTTTACCTGATGGTGACCACCTCATTGGCCTCATGGTAGATGTGCCACTTGCAGTTGAGGGCTGGGGGGTAATTGGAGGGGTACGAAGGGCTGCTGATGTTCCCTTTCTGATCGTGCTGCTCAGCAGCACCTGGGCATATACTCTGCAGACTTACTGAAATGGAGAAAGATAGAGAGAGAAAAAAGGGCGCTAATTATAATACCGTAGTTCATTATACAGTGTTGTCATAAATTTATACCCAAATTGTGCTCATCTTATGTTTAATTTCTTTTCACCAAGGAAATCACTTCAAAGTTCTAACAATCACTGGTTTCAGAGTTGACTTCAAAGCAGTTGCTTATATTATCAAAAGTTCTTAGCATAAAACTGACATTAACTTTTTTTAGATGAAACTGGAAAGTTTTTGTATTTAGCATCCACAGTTCCACACATGAAACAAACTTGTGTTTCAGTTGAAAATATAAAAGTTGTTGGTTGAATTCAAACATAAAACAAGAGGGCAAATCTAATATGCTTAAAACTTGAAGATAACTGCTGACAATTTAATTTCCAGGCATAAAACATAATATTTTAGCTTTTAAATAATGCCGAAACTTCTAGAAATTATAGAAAATGTTTATAATGATATTGTCCCTACCCCTGCAAGTCAAGGGATTAACTGCATGATGCCCCCCCCCCCCCCCCCTCCCTAAATTGAAGCTATACGATTGATTTTAACTAAATTTAATCCCCCGCCCATTGTGACAGAAATGTATGTACTGTAGCCTGTAGGTCTTGAAGTGCCATTATGCCTAGTGAAAAGATCTAAGCTCTGCCAATTTTTCTGGCTTTACTTTATCCCATCAAAAATGCTTTTGATGTGTGATTTTGGTACTTACAGTAGTTAATAAGATGCGTTTCCATAGACCCCAGCCAATAATCAAGACCAGCCCTGAATTAATACAGGTTTCCACAGTGATAAATAGTTAAAGGAATATATATCATGATAAAAATTCTTTTCTTACGAAAGGGCTTGACACTCGCACTGGCCCGCTGGCCTGGGGCCAGTGAAATTGCACTTTGGGCCAGCAAAAATGTATAAAAGTCATATTTTGATGGCCTGATCGGGCAAGCAGATTTCCAACATTAACAAAATGAGAAAAATCTTGTTTTCTTCTATGTTATGCTTATTTATAATCACAGGTTTGATCAGAAAAGAGTTATATTTTGGATAGTGTAAAGTTAACTCGTAAAATACAAATTTTCGGGCCACCAGAAAAGGGAAATAAATTATTTAACTGGCCCGACTGGGCCACTGACAAAAAAGGCAAGTGTGGAGCCCTGCTTACAATCACACACTCACCTGATGATGCTAAAACTGGTCCTGCACAGAGCTGCAGCAGCAGCAGCAGGCACAGCGCAAGAAGACCTGTCAAAAGAGAAAGGTAAATTGGAAAATTGTAACGCCAGAAAAATTCTGGGGAGCAGTTGACATTGGTTATCATTTCTTTAACACTTTCAAGAGTGCCATGGATTTTGAGAGTAAAGCACTCAAACCTCAAGACTTAAGGCTCCTTCATTAAAGCAGTTTTCATTTTAATTTGTAATGAAATTGTCTAACATGCAAGTTTCTACAATTTTTAAATTAAAGGGACTATTCAATCACAAATCCACTTTGAATCTATGCGGAATAAAAATGGGGATAGAGTGACATAAGGGATAGGTACGTACATAATGTAGACTGTAGTAACTTTGTTAAATATACGTGTGCAAAAACAGAGGGGACATAAACTATGTCTAATTAAGTATGCAATCTGCTACATGTATGTCCACTGAGTGAGTGATGTGTGAAAATTTCATATGTGGTAAATGAATGTCATCTACGACCGGCGAGAAATGACCAAAAAATGCAAAGAAATATCTGCTAACTTAGTATTCTTGCTTTTTAAAATGTTACTCACTGATAAATGATATGGATTTCAATATGACTATGAGTGATTACTGATATACAATTGTTTTAAATTTAACTTAAAAAACTATTATTTGATTATGTCATTGATGAACATGACAAATAATAAAAATGAATGAAACACGCTGAACACTAAATGATATGAGTGACAATTTAGATTTGTAGTTATATTTGTAATAATCATTGTAATTTTAAAGTTAAACACACACACAGACTCACACCACACCGATCAGTCAACAATACATGCAAATGTTAATTGTTAACTTAAGTTAAACAGTATAAAAAATTAAAACAAAAAAGCGAGAGCCAAGCCCATGGCATGCCTTGCAAAGAAGTTGAAGAACTAACCTGTACATCTAGAATAGAGCCGTTCTCCCATATTTTTAGGCAAAAGAACAATCAGGTATTTGGGGAACTTCAACTTCAAGCTTCGGGTCTTTAGTCGAAGGAGCAGACATGCAACAGCCAAATAAACCAAGCGATTATTATGGCGAGCTCGATTCCACGATCCAACACAGCCACACTGAATCCAATGGCAGCTTCGCCAGAGATGACGGGATGAACAGGATTACAGATTCGGTGTTATGGCTTCGGTTTTCCTCTGCTGCCGCTGGTGATGGAAGCGAAGCCAACAGATCAAGTCAACAAAATGGTTGTAAACATAAACTTAACAATCCTCGTTTCTTGAAGTTCGAAATAGTAATCGCATTATGACAGTTCCAGATAAAAAGAAACTTAATGATAAGTCAACAACAAATTTAGGTGGAAATTACCTTCCGTGTTCATCGCATAGTCATCATACAGCAGAAACATAATTTGTACAATGCACGGTACGGTACGTATGGTCGTCGATCGTATGCATGCGCGCGCTATGCGCATGCATATGCCGCGCCGTATACAGTATAGTACGGTACGGTATGCTATATAAATTATGTATACCAATTACGTCACGTCATGTCACTATTCAATAAACAAGTAGAAACAACAATGATCGAAAGAGGACACGGATCTCCAAAAAGTGTCAAAAAGTGTATTATAATTATTATCATAGAGCTGTATAATATAGGAAACTACAAATCTATGATTAGTACTAGTATCCTTAGCATAGGGGGCGTCGATATCACGGGGGGCCGGAGGGGGGGAGGGGGGGGGGGGGATAAATCCCCCCCCCCGTGATATCGACGCCCCCATGCTAAGGATAATAATCATAGATTTGTATAGTTTCCTATTATAATGGTGGGGGGATGGCCTGTAACCAAAACCTGCACCATTACATTACAAACTAATATTTATAACTCCACCATGCCCGAAATGAATTTTGTTAAAATACAAATGACTAAGTAAAAAGCCTGTTATCATTGAAAAAAGAGCCGTTAAAACTCAAAAGGGCGCTCTCTAAAAACTAATTGGTATCAACCATGTTAAATAAAATACTGTGCATGTGATGTTTTTTTTGAAATAGTGATTAGAGAGATAGTCAACAACTATTTAAAAACCTCTCATGTAAATCTTTGAAAAGAGGAAGCATTAAAAAAAATTAACGGCTGGTTCAAAATTATCAAATAATTATTGTGAGGCCCCACAATTATTACAAATGGTTATGTTTTTGGATAGTTAAGCCATTTCTGAGCCGATTTTGATCAAATAAAGTTTATTCTGTCATTAAAATTGTATGCTCTTTCGAATTTGACACTCAGTTTTTCATTATCTCACAACAAATTATTTTGTGTAGCGCCCTCTATATCTACCATATAGACCCGGTCCCCTGTACACCTAATAGTTTTATTCAGGAACTCTCGCTGTGCCCAGTCAAATTTATCTAACCTTTTAATAGCTAAGCTATGTTTCCTTTTGAAATCTGGACAACATCTTTAGTTATGTAGCCTATATCAAAAATCCAAAAAGCTTCCGGGGGCTCTGCCCCCTGGATTCCCATTGTGATTCCATTCAGGGTTCCATCAGAGTGCTTGCAATT
>JBAMJV010002804.1:0-120790 GCA_037951105.1 Echinarachnius parma | reverse complement strand
GGCGCTCAGCTTGGGTGACGGTGCATACCACTGTCTATTGTTCATCATATTTGAGTAATAATTGACTGGTGATTTCACAACAGTCAATAAACCAGTCAATAATAGAATTTCATCCCGGAGAGTTTTTAAGAGGTGGGGCTTAGCAACATGAACCAAAAAATGTGCTTACATGTTTAAAAAATATGCAAAACATATTTAGGTCAAACAGTTTTAAATATTTGATGTGTACACTAACACAAATAAACATACATAGTTAACATATATTTGGTTTTTACGGCCACGTTCAAAATGTCAGATACCGTCCTACTTTATCCGCTTGAAAGTCCCGTCTGGGCATGATTCAGTAGGTCTCTTTCTGAATTGTCATCCTTATAATTTTTTTTCAAATTATGGCATGCGTGGGCGGGCCACATGCATGTGTGTGCGCATGTGTGTGTATGTTTTAAATTACCGAAGATCAACTACTATGTCAGTCAGCCATCATCTCATCTCATCACAACTATACAGCAGAACAACCACAGGAAATAAAACAAAGACAACAAATGTATTGATACGTCATGGGCATGACCCGTTAGTGCCTCCTCCCTGAAAACTATACAGTCCTGCCAAAGGTGGGAGGGGGGGGGGGGGGGGGGGGGGGGGTAGGTCGCTTTTCATTAAAAACATGTTTTGGGGTGGTGGGGCACATACCTTATATATTTTTCGGGAGGGCGCAGGGGGAGTTTCCATGAGGAGTATATTTAGGGGGATGGGGCTTTTTTTCTGGGGGGGGGGGGGGGTGTTCAATATTCTGCCCCCAATCCCCCGCCATAGCTGGGGGAGGGTTTTTCTTTTTTTTTTCATTTTTAAGGGGGGATTTTTGTGGGGGGGAGTGGGGGATATTTTGGGTGGGAGGGGGAGCCCTGCCCCCCTCCCAAAACAAAAACAAAATAAAAAATTGTAATAATAATAATAATTTTTTTTTTTTTTGGGGGGGGGGGGGGGTATTTCCATAAGAAGTACTTGTAATTAAGTAATCATCAAAAGTAACTGTTGATTTAGGTACATGCCAATTCAAATGTATATACATGTAGTTCAGTTTGGGGTTAGTGGGCGCTGCACGAAAAAAAAGTTTTTGAAATTAAAGACAAATATGAAGTAACTTTACCGCGAAGTTGCCAATTTTAATGCCAAATTCTGTTTTAACCCGTTCACTTCGAGCCCACTATAGCCTATACATAGTCCACCCTGTTCACTTAAACAACGGGTTCAAAATATGACAGTGTGTTGCCAATTTAAGAATTTTCAAAATTTTACACAATAACAGTAGATACAAAAATAAGGAAATGTATGCTCTTTCTCCTTGTTCACTTCATAATTACTTGTTATCTTCTTGCTCAAACGTATGACTACCAAACCACACATATGTGGGCCATCATCCTTGATGGGTTGAAATCATAATAAGCCGATACAACATTTGGTAAATTCGGGACTCAGCTTAGACTCAGATCATTAAATTTTCCACACTTTTGTAACTCTGCAGTTTATCAAGACGGACTATCGAGATGGGGAAGTTGGTGACAGTCAGTGGAACGATATCGTCACGTTCATGAAAGAGAATTGGAAGCTGGAAACACCCAAAGTATTGATCTCCATCATTGGTGGAGCAGAGGACTTTACGCTGAAGCCATACACCAGGGAATTCTTCCAACGAGCTCTCATAGAAGAATCTTTCCACGCAAGTAAGATTTTCTTTTGAAGATAGTTCAGGTTCACAGGTGCCCACACTGCCGAACAAACACTTTCTCAGTGATATGCAGTGCGCACAAACTCGCCCAATTCTTAATGCCGACCCGCAGTGTGGCATTCCCATAATTGGCAATATCTAATGTACCCCCCCCCCCCCCTAAAAAAAAGAAGTAATAAATAAATAAATAAAATGAATAAATAAATAATAATAATATAGGTTTTCCCATTCGTTTTAATACTTTCGTCATTCAATTTCATTAATTCGTGATTCAAATTCGTCCCGAGGAACCACCAAAGTGGAAATCCCAACTTCAATTTCGTCTTTCGTCAATCAATTTCACACAAAGATCACACAATTTCGTCATTAGTCACACATTTTCGTCAATTGCAAATCAAATTCGTCGGTCACAGTTGCTGAACACATAAAAGCGAAAGCAATTTCGTCAATTGTCAACCGATTTCATTAAAACTCTATTCAAATTCGTCGCATGGTATAGCCTTATATGCCTGTCTGTGTTATGACTATGTAGATGGTATAGGTGGTTAGATGGGCATGTATGTGTGTATGTATGTATATGTGTGTGCGTGTGTGTGTACATAATATTTAATATTGTTTAATATAGGTTTTCCCATTCATTTTCGTCATTTTGTCATTCAATTTCGTCCCGAGAAGCCGAGAATGTGCCAATGCCAACTTCAATTTCGTCTATTGTCGACCAATTTCACAAAAAGTCCATACAATTTAGTCATTTGTCACATATTTTCGTCCAGTACAATTCAAATTCGTCAGTCACAGATGTGTTTAGCAACTGTGACCGACGAATTTGAATTGTAATCGACGAAAATGCGTGACGAACGACTAAATTGAATGGACTTTTTGTGAAATTGGTCGACAATAGACGAAATTGAAGTTGGCATTGGCACATTCTCGGCTTCTCGGGACGAAATTGAATGACAAAATGACGAAAATGAATGGGAAAACCTATATTAAACAATATTAAATATTATGTACACACACACGCACACACACACACATACATACACACATACATGCCCATCTAACCACCTATACCATCTACATAGTCATAACACGAAATTGAATGACAAAAGTGTTAAAATGAATGGGAAAACCTATATTATTTCTACCGTATGTATGTATTGAAAAAGAATTTAATGCAATTTGCTGTAAACGTGCTTTTGTGCGTGTTGGTGTGCACACATGCATGTGTGCAAATGTATGTGTGTTTGTAAGTGTGTGCGTATGTTTCGTGCGTGTGAGTTTGTTTTCGAGTGTATACATGTGTATGTTACCCCCTAACTGATTAATGTTACAATTAGCAGTTACATCAATACAATATAGAACAGAACATTACAGTGTAAATACATAGGACGAATTTGAATAGAGTTTCGACGAAATTGGTTGCCAATTGACGAAATTGCTTTCGCTTTTATGTGTTCAGCAACTGTGACCGACGAATTTGATTTGCAATTGACGAAAATGTGTGACTAATGACTAAATTGTGTGATCTTTGTGTGAAATTGATTGACGAAAGACGAAATTGAAGTTGGGATTACCACTCTGGTGGTTCCTCGGGACGAATTTGAATGACGAATTAATGAAATTGAATGAAGAAATGTTAAAATGAATGGGAAAACCTATAATAATAATAATTAATAAAATGAATAAATAAATAAATACATTAGATAAAAAAAATATATATACTACTAATATAGGTTTTCCCATCCATTTTCAAACTATTGTCAATCAAATTCAAACAATGCTAACTTCAATTTCGTCCCGAGAAGTCAGGAAACTGCAATTGCTACATTCGATTTAGTCATTTACCATTCGAATTGATGGTCATTCAAATTCAAAATCGGCTCATTCGAATTCGTCATTTTGCAATGGAATTCGTCCCGACTGGTCATAAAACGTACAATGTGATGTTGGAATTCGTCATTGGTCATTCGATTTCAATACATAGTCGTTCAAATTCGTCACGTAGTGTGGTTGCCCTGGTCTATGTGTATTTCCCTATTGCAGCTCATACAATTCATTTCAAAATGAATAACTTCAATAATACGTGTTTCTAAAACCCTCAACTGATCACAAAACAATTAATTTCGATATTGCAATTAAAAAAACGATAATTGACCAAAGGTATGATTGATTGATTCATATACAATAGATTTGTGTTGGAAGACACATTAACATATCAGTTGTTATTCCAAATACAAAAACAGTTCAATATAGACAATAGACTAAAATTGTGTTAATTTTTCGGGACTCAAAACCAACATAGACATTGAGTTCAAACTTACAAAGGATAATAATGAAAAGATGATGACAAAATACAGCTTTCCGTGTTGTTGGACGAATTTGAATGGAAAATAACGAAATTGAATGCACAATGACGAAATTGATCATCACATTGTACATTGGCAGGAGAGATCGGACGAATTTGAATACGTTTTGACTAAAATGATCGGTATAATGACGAATTTGATTGCGAACGAACGAAATTGGGTGTGCAATGACGAAATCGAACATTACATACGACCGGCGAAAGATTTTCTGGACGAAATTGAAGTTAACAATTAATGAAATTGAATGACGATTGTTTGAAAACAGATGGGAAAACCTATACTAATAATCATCATCATCATCATCATCATCATCATCATCATCATCAATATTATTATTATTATTATTATTATTATTATTATTATTATTATTATTATTATTATTATTATTATTATTATTATTATTATTATTATGATAATGAATAAATGAATAAATAAAATGAATAAAGAAAAAGAAAAAGAAAGACAAAATATATGCTTCCCATTGCATGTGAACAAACGACTGGCTTCACTACAAAATGAATCTTTTGAAAAAGAAAATGATGCTAATATCAGGAATTGTGGTGAGGTTCAGTACCGTAGCTCAACCAGTAACGAATCACCCACTCAAATTGAAGCATCAAGACTTTTAAGACAATCTAATTGATTTAAAAATTCATAATTGGAATAATAATTCATGCATCGTATATCAACTTTATAATCTCCTTTTTTTAAGTGATGAACCTCAGTTACATGATATTCGTGCAAAAAATAGCCCGCAAAATAGTATCTTCTCATGACAAAATGTTCAGATTTCAGATTTTCTTTCATAAGATGTTTAAAATGTATGAAATGAAAGGGATATAGTAACTTTGTTGACATGTGCGAACAGTGATGAGTGGTTTATGCAATGTATTTATTGAGGTTATCTAATAATATGTCCACTGGGCGTTGTGTGAAAATGGACGTTATATGACCGAGTAATGAGCCAAAATGCACAGTGATATTCACTAACTCATTGCAATTACTTTGTACACGGTTTTTGCGGTCCAGTGGATAAATTAACATCTGAATACTTCAATCGTAAATATCTTTTTAACAAAAGGGACATTTGAAAAACCGAAAACTGTCCCATGCTTTTAGTGTTAATACGAATAAAACAAGCTATGAGGGAACCACTAGAATTCCAATTCGATTTTGAGGATTAGGACAATCCCTTTTATACACACTATACAGCATTTCTGTGGGTGTTTGGGTGCAGGCTTATAGTAAAAACAAACAGCAAATGTTAATGTATATTACAAGGAGGAATGAACTCTACCAGTAACGGATCACCCAATTTTCAATACCTTAAACAAAAATGAATGATCAGAATTAATTTGTATTGCTCTAAAAATTGTATTTCACTAAAATCTGTGTCATTTTAGGATGTGTAACTTCAGAATATGAAATTATTTTGATATTTTTGAAAATACGAGTTTTTGTGTGATTTTTCAAACATTCCGTAGGGATAATGTAGCAGATTTAAAATCTTCATAACTACAAAAGGTATAAAGTTTAAGAAGTAAACATTTTTCTGGATATAAATTGCTAATTGGCTAACACTTAAATGGAAAAGTTAAGATATTAATTAATATTGGTCAATTAATTTTCAAATGAAGCCAGGTGATCTGGGGGTGTATTCTGAAAATTGTCTTATCTTTTGTATTATCTTTTGTCATAAGTCCATAAGATAATACACCACTAAAATTGTCATAAATCGGTATTCTGAAAATTGTCTTAAGGGTATCATATCTTTCCCTGACCACGCCCATTATTGCTGAGTTAACCAAAATCAAAATTGTTGTTACAAAATGTTAATCTGCCCCCTCAGCCAATCAAAGTGGGTTATATTGCGTATGCGTCGCATGTTCTTTAAACGCGCGCATCTAACTAGCTTCGCGCACACATGCGATTTCCAATGGGGTTGTGAGGAAAATTTAAAAGAAATTGAACACTTTCAAATTACCTTTTATAAACAATTACTCAAAATCAATAAAAGTAGTGCAAATTGTATGGCATTTGGCGAATTAGGAAAGCATAGTATTTTGAAGGATATTGAAATGAGAATGTTATTCTTTTGGATAAGGATTGTTCTAAGTAAAACTTCAAAGTTATCACACATTGTTTATGACATAATGAAAATGATGTTTGATCTTGATGTATACCGTTCCCCTTGGTTAGTCAAGATAAAGAATTCAATAGATAAACTGGGATTGTCGTATTTGTGGGATAGCATAGAGAGCAAAGACCCAAAGTGGCTTGAATTGACAATAAAACAACGGTTAAATGACGTCTACTCTCAAAATTGGCATTATGAAGTAAACCGTAATTCACATTGTTTGAATTATCGCATTTTTAAACAAACATGTACTTTCGAAAAATGCCTCATGAAATTACCCTTTAAGCATAGAGTAATAATGTGTAAATTTAGATGTGGAAATCATCGTCTGCCAATTGTTTCCGGTAGATATTCAAACGTGGATAGATCACAACGATTTTGTACTTTGTGCAATCATTCTAAACTTGGGGATGAATTCCATTACCTATTTGAATGTACGGAATTTGAACTAGCAAGGAAGAAATTCCTCGATAACTACTTTAAAAAACGGCCGGACACTATCAAAATGTATAAATTGTTTAATTCCCCTTTGCCGTCGACATTGTTGAAGCTATCCAAATTCTGCAGCATCATTATGGACAGATTTAAATAAATATTGTGTATATGTTTGTATACTATTGTACATACGACAAAGAATTATCACTGCTTGTATTTCAATATTGAAAATCAAACATTAAGTGTAGAATCTAAAATTTTAGATTTTCACAGTGATAAATCTGAAACTGAAATAATTTGTAACTAATTCATTTAGTGCCTTTAATTAATTTATTGATTACTACATCACCTGCATATACATTTATAACAAACTTACAATTAGAGAACATTACTTTGTAAATATTAGATGTTTTCATTATACTTTGTAAATATTATATGATTATACTTTGTACATATTGTATATAACTATGTGACATTATTCAATGAGACATTTCTTATATTGTTATCCTCAATACCCTTGTTAAGGGTGAAAGGATATTAATAAATTTCATTTCATTTCATTTCATTTCATTTCATTTCATTTCAATCAAAGTTCAAGAAATTTATATTTTTGACATGGGGAGCTCTTCAAAATCTGAAATAAATGTCTTAAAATATTTCTAAACAAGATATAACAAAGACCTTTCCACCTCAATGAAATACACCCGCAAAAAACCTCGCAAGGTATACGTTTATAAGAAAGGGGATATGAAAGGTTTGGGTGACGACATTATACAATTCAAGGACTCCTTCATTACATCTGCTGGCGATAGGGATGTCAATTTAAATTGGGAAACATTCAAAAGTGAATTATTTCGTTTGATGGATAAACATATCCCTCAGAAAAAATTGTCATCATGGCAGGATGTGCCATGGATGACGAATGATATAAAGAGGCAAATTCGAAAGAAAAAAAGATTATACAATAAGGCAAAGAGAGTTGACACCGAACAATGCTGGCAGGATTTTCGAGACATAAGAAAGGCTGTCAAAGCTAGCATGAGAAAATCATACGAGGAGTACATAAATGGAATATTCACGGACAGCGCTGATGAAAAACAATCACACAAGAGATTCTGGAAATTCGTTAACAGCAGGAAGAAGGACTCGGGTACGATTCCCACCTTGAAGACAGCGTATGGACTTGCGACAGACAACCTTTCCAAAGCTGAGGCTCTAAATAATCAGTATGAATCTGTATTTACAAACGAAACCCGAGAGGCGATACCAGACAAAGGACCAAGTCCTTATGTGTCGATGTCAAACATAACGTTTACGTTGAAAGGGATTGAAAGAATGCTTAAATCTCTCAATTCAAATAAAGCATGTGGCCCAGATCTAATTCCTGTCAGGATCTTGAAGGGATATGCAAAGGAAATAGCCCCTATAGTCCGAGTCATATTCATTCAATCCTATGACACAGGCAAATTACCACAGGACTGGTTGATTGCTAATATTGTACCTGTTTATAAAAAGGGAAATAAATGCAAACCAGAGAATTACAGACCTATTTCTCTAACATGTGTCACATCTAAACTCATGGAACATGTGATATTTCACTCCATCATGGAACATCTGGATGAAAATGATATACTTGTGAAGTATCAACATGGTTTCCGCAAGAAGCATTCTACCGAGTCCCAACTCATCACTACGGTGGAAGAGCTATCCAGATCTTTAGATAACAACCATCAAACAGACGTAATGATTTTGGACTTCTCCAAGGCCTTCGACAAGGTTGCTCATCATCGGCTTTTAAGTAAGCTGAAATACTACGGAATTCGTGATGGGACCCTAAGCTGGATATCAACTTGGTTGACTACCAGGACTCAACGAGTGGTTGTTGATGGAGAGGCTTCAACGTCGGTTCGTGTCACATCAGGAGTGCCTCAGGGCACAGTTCTAGGTCCTCTGATGTTCCTCTTATTCATAAATGACATTGGTGACGAGGTCGATTCTACCATCAAATTATTTGCGGACGATTGCCTTTTGATGCGGAGAATAACATCTGTAGATGACACGGTAAAACTTCAATCAGATATGGACAGACTTTTGGAGTGGGCTGATCGTTGGCAAATGCAATTCAACGCCAAGAAATGCTACTCAATGCGAATTCACAGAAAGAGGCATCCCATTATGCACACTTATACTATGAGGGGAGATGATCTTCTAGGTGTGGCCAGCAAAGCATATCTTGGTATCGAGCTACATGAGCGTCTAAGCTGGAAATTTAGTTATTTCCCCAGGACACTAAAGGACTGGGACGAGCTACCTCAGAACATCGTCGAACTGCCTTCTTTGGAGCAGTTCAAGGTGGCTCTTGAAACAATTTAGTTCCCTTTACAGGAACTGTACCGCATAGAGCTGTATATAACAACTCTATGCTTTTCCCTCATCTAGATGCTGAACAGGCGTTGATGAGTATTACCATAGAACTAGAACTAGAACTACAGGCAATTCATACTTACGTCTAGCACTGGCTCAGCACTGGATAAATCCACTGCTAGACGCAGATATGAATGGAATGTCTAGCATCAGTCTGTGCTCAGCCTGGCATAACTTTGATCCACTGTTGATCCACTGTTGATGCTAGACACCTCGTTGGTTCAACCCCCCCGGTCTCGACCGTCATTATCGCTGGTCTCGGGCCTCGAAAAGTGTGCATAACCCTGGTCTCGGCCTCAAAAATGTCGAAAATGTCCGGCCTCGGCTTTGAAAATTTCCTACGACTACCCCCCCCCCCCCCGCCCCCGCTGACAGAACATTTTTCTGAAGAAATAATCCCCCCCCCCCCCCCCCCCCCTTTGAACAAATCCTGCGTAAGCAACTGGTTACGCTTACATAAACACACGTACACACATTCATCTTTTTTCTTACATAGTCTCAACCATTTCATCGGGCTATATTTTCCATTTTTTTAGATATACTTTTCAACATTGAATCTTCACTTTTCGATATTCCTCAGTCACTTTTTTCTAGATCTTTTTTTATGTTCAAATATGTAATCTGTATTTTCTTATTTGTACATTCATTCGTTCATCCTTTTTGTCTTAACTTTATCATCATGCGAGTTCATAATGTTATTTCATCACATTTTCTAATTTGTCATGTGATCGTTATTGTATCATAATTTCTGTTCTCCATTTTGTATCTTTATTTTCATCTTGTTGTCTATATCATACATGTACCACGCTGTTACATTACATATCCACTGCACTTTTTTAATTTGAATGCCAATGTGATGAACTTGTTTGCCCATGCGCGAATTTGAATGACCGAAATGAGACCCGAGACTGCTAGAGATGAAATTGAATGACCATTAACGAAAATGAGCACCCATCGCTTACATTGGCATGACGCTAGTGTGAAATTGGTTTCTCCGTTAATTAATATGAATGACTAAAAACGAATTTGAATGACGGTATGTCGATCCAAACGCGGATTTGGTGAAATTGAATGCTGCTGATATGAAATTGCATGAGAAAATAGCGAAATTGACCGGGAAAACCTATATATACAATATTAGGGAAAAGACAATTTTCAGAATACACCCCCAGGTTACTGGCGAAGTAGTGGTGATCCGTTGCTGGTATGAGCGTAAGGGGTTCGTAACAGGCCCCCCATCTCAAAATGGAAGTTAGTCAAATTTGCAAAAGTTGACAAGACTCAGAGTCTATGTTAATGAGATCTGCTGCCATGGTAATGTTAGCGAAATTTCGTTAATAAGTATGCGCGGGCGCGAAAATCGCAATTATCACGCACGAATTATGTGTATGCTTTTGTTATGACGTCACAATGAAAAACAATTATTTGCTCTTAGTAGGGAAATCATAGAATTGTGAATCACAAACCAACCCGCTTATAACTAGAAAGCCCACTTATCGCGCGCAAGTCAAGTGTCCCATAGTAGCAAAGACTGTAGAATTACAAGACAGATCACTAGCGGCCGCGCAGCGATGTTCCTTCAAACAGAATGAAGATTCAAATCCAGCTTAAGAGAAAGTTGGGTACACCCAGAGGTTTGGCTACAGTACTGAATCTTGTTCATTTAAATTAATGAAAAAACATTTAAAAATTATAGTCGATTGCTTTTTTGGAACAAATGTTCCCTTTGTTAGTATTAATTTAAACAAAAGTAAGGATCAGAACGTATTTACTTAAACTCGGCAAATTCAGGCTAGTATGACGATTGATCATCAGCTTATCTCCAAGTTGGGTACACCTGGGGAACACATTGCTTTTCTAATTCAATATTGTCTTTGTATAGGTAAAAATATTTAAAAATTATAGTCGATAGCTTTTAGAGATTTTCACTCACATTTTCTAAATAAAGAATTGTTAAATTCACAGATCTAGAACGTGCACAATAAACAGGCAATGGCATATTTGGATATTTGCATATTATCACGCACACTGTCTGGAATATACGCACCGACAAACCAATCGACTTTGTTCTTCCCAACATGATACTGCTTTGTGGAATAATTGACCAATGATAACTGCGTATGTGTGCGCATTATAAAATCGGTGCGCTTAGTCAGCTGATTTATTTCCGAAAATAGTGTTGTTGCTAGGCTAAAAATAGCCGAGTCATTCACATTAAGCCAGCAGCAACAACAACAACTGCAACACTACATATGTGGGGAACCCCCTGTGCAATTTGCATTGTGACGTCAGGACTGTAATTGCGCGCATTAACTGAGGACATCGCGCGCTGCCCATTCACTTTGTACAAGAAAATTGTCCAGTGGTCGGTCTTTCCATTAAGCGTCTTTGATAGTAGTCCATGAGCCAAGTCCCAAAAGAGCATTATTTTAGGATTTGGCTGCACCCCCGGAGGGGGATGGAAAATTTGGTATCAGAGGAAAGGTCATGAACCCAGCTCCCGAGAAATGCTAACCCCCCGAAAAAAATATTTGCTCGTAACCATGGCAACGCCTATTATGTGACACATGCCCCTTTTCACATGAAATGCAACTGAAATTTAGAAAATTTAGTTACTTACCAATTAGTTAATATATATTTTGTTTAATGTATGTTTCCAATGATTTAAACACTACTAATGAAATGAAAAAATCATTCCGGACAGTCTGACATATTTTTTAAGTAAATTTTAATCAAATTGTGTTGCCTAGCGACATAATTTTCCCTAGCAACCAATTTTACCTTGTTATGTGCTTGCCGTTTTCTTTTTCAAGGTGATTTTCTTTTCAGAACTGAATATAAAATTCTCTGAGCCATTAATTTCACTTTGATGGACCTTATACTGATTCTAAAGTGATACATTTCAAGAAAAATAAGCATTTCAACAATATTCTCTGATACAGGTGTTTGTTAGGATATGCCTAACCAAACCACCATTTTCATGAAATTGCATTTTGCTGTACAATTGTGTACAATTAAAATAAATCCAGTCGATTAAGACAATAATTATAACTTGCAAACTTAAGGTCTACAAATATATATGTTTACTTTTTGAAATTATAAATAGACAAGACATAACATTAGTAACCTTGATTGTACAAAGCTAATTGAATATATTTGATTATCAATAGAGGCAAATGTGTTGCCTAGCAACGACTTTTATCTAGCAACCACATATATGACATATTTCGAGCATTTTTTACCCTTCCTCAGAAATTTTCTGCTTTATAGGCCTGTATTACTTTGAGTAATCGGTTAACATTGGTTAAACACATTTGCAATACTTAAGTTTATCCATGGATACCGTCACGTTGCCTAGCAACACTATTCTACCTAACAACCACACATCTAACATACATTTCAAGGGTTATTTTACCATTCCTGGGCACATGTTTTGCTGTATAGGCCCATACATTAGTCAAAGTAGATTCTTGATTAAACTTGATGGTGCAACATATGAAGACTACTTAGTTATCCATGGAGATCAATGCGTTGCCTGGCAACCACACTTTATCTAGCAACCACACATCTGACTTATATTCCAGTTTATTTCATCGTCTTTCTTGGGATTTTTTGCGTTATATATTATGATTACTTTACATATAGCGTCTATATGTATATATGTTTGTGTGTGTGTGTGTGTGTGTGTGTGTGAGTATGTGTGTGTGTGTGTGTGTGTGTTTGTGTGTGTATGTGTGGGTAGGTGTGTGTGTGTGTGTGTGTGCGTATGTGTGTTAGTATATGTGTGTACAAAATTGACACTAAGCTTGGCAATGTATTGATTTGAATCCAATTATTGTTTTTATTATTATAATAAATGATACCATCATCAGATTAGATACTGCCCACGAGGAGTTGATTAAATAGAGCCAAATCTACACCATGTTACACATATTAATTGTCACTATCTTCGTCGGCTTCATCTGCATCTGCATCAGTATCACATATATGGCAGTCACAACAACCGCATGCATCTGTGCAGCGGAGTCCATTGGCACGGCACCCACATCACCGTGTCTCACAGTTTGTGCGACATTTGTAGGCAACCAATCGCAGAATGGCATTTGGAGCCGGAGCCTTTTTAGTCCAGTCAACCACCAGTCTGCCGTCAATGAGTTTCCATCCCTCTTCCTCAGGGCCAGTTATCTCTGGGGCTGCAGTCAGAGCTGCCTTCCAGACAGCAGCCTGGTAATTCGCCCTCTCAATAGTTAGCGATATCCTGTTCTTTTTTAGAGGACTGGTGTATAATACGTGCATCCCTGAGTTCTTGTGGAACATGCCATCGAAGCCCTTGGCGGATTGAAGCAGCAAAGTGTGTTTGTCAAGAAGCACAGGACGTCCATCTATGTAGATTTCAGCAGGAACGGCATCTGATCAAGGAGATGTGTCGTTTGAGAGCTAACTAGTAGCCTTCTTGACCTCAACATTGTCGGGTGAAATATTCATGATCAGTGTGATTTAATCGGGGGCATCTGGTCAATTGAGGATGGCTTCAAAGTGTTTAGTCCATCTCTTCAGTATATCCGGCTTCTCAGATAAGGGAGATAAGGGAGTTGACCGATCAGAACTTAGAAGGCGAGACCTCCCTGACGACTGAGGTCCATAGAGGGTGTTGATGTCCCCGTAGAACCGCTTTGAGTCAGTATAGCCCTGGATTTCATATGCCTTTGAATGTAGCCACGAGTCCTGTTTGGCCTGTATTTACGAGCACTGACTTGTGTAGGCCCCCATTTTAGAAGCATATTACTGATGGATAATTTTGAATGGAAAGATGTTTACTTCTATGATTTTCGGTGGATTTCTTCATCATGCCCATCTAACCAGTCATTGCATCTTGCGGGTAGACATTGATAGACATTGCGGGTGGACAGTCATTCACAATTTGTTTCAGTATTGTCAACAACGTGTAAAATGTCTGCCAGCTGATCGGCTAGATCTGAGATGAGTTTTCCAGCCACATCAGGATTCTTCAGTGTATACATTGTTATGCTCCTTTCCCTGTGCCTCTTTGGTCTAATTTGGAGTTTTATCTTATATAATTATGATGCGCCTGGGGGTCTGTCTAACAGTCTGCCCCACACATATAATTGGTTACTCTGACATCCTGCACGTCTCATTTTACTGACAATGCCGTCGTCGATGAGGTTTCAAAAGATGGCATTGGTTATCTCTAAGGCATGTGCTTCGCAGGTCTGCAAAAGAAGTAATCAATTGTTGTTGCGGATGCCCACTCCATTCTTCCAGTGACACCTTCCCATAGGCATAGTGATGAATCGTGACTTACTCTGACATTAAAGTCACTGAACAGTATTTGCTTGTCATTTCTGCCCACTGAAGTAAGGAAGGTATCCAGTTCTACATAGGACATGTCCTTCACATCATCAGGGTTGGTCATTGTCGGAGGATAATCACTTATCAGGGTGGCCATTCTCCCATTCTGTATCGTCATCGGGAAATTGTCGATACATGTTAGTAGATCAATTTGCTAACGAGATAGCTCTTAACTGCAAAGTCAGCTCCAACTTCAAGTTGCTCTTGATTGCTACCCCGGCCACACCAGAAGAAATTGTATCCACCCCCATGTTCTGTAAGGTATCCCTTGTCAGCCGAACGAGTTTAGAGAGAGCTGCAATACCTTGCGAGCTCTTTAGCAACCAGAGCTGTTCTCTTGTCCAGTCTATCGGCAGTAGGTTTGTCCACATTATATACCAGTGGTGAGAGGTATTACCGTTCTTTTCTTTCCTTGGGTCAGCCTAAACCAGCCTGCCAAGCATGTTGCCCAGTGGGTGGCCGCTGTTCGCATGTTAACACATACGAGGAGCCAAAGGTGAGGGATGGGTACTATATTGGATGCAATGTCAAGAGACCTATCATTAAAAGAACATGACATGACACCACGGACTTAATAACTACATATTCCCCAATGCAAGTAAACCATACATCCCAGAAGGAACATATCAGACAAGAAATTAAAATGTGTAAAGAACCTCTTTCCATAATTACCCCTATGCCTAGTCAAGCAAAGTCAAGGGAAATGTATTTTTGTTTGTGCATGCAGTTTGTGATCAATGAACAATCTAGCAGAGAGGCTAGTGATGTAGACTAAGACTGGCAAGCTACCCAGCTAGCCACCTGACGTCGGGCCGATGTCGAAAGTTGTTGGCCGGATGTCGGCATCTCGCGGTTGGCTCGAAGTTAAAATGTCCGCCAGCCCAACATCGTCACCGCGTCATTTTGTGATACGTCAATTTCTGACAATGGCCCAACATCAACTCATGACATTGGACCAACATAACATTATGATGTGGGCGCGAGGTTAAAATGTCCGCTAGCCCAACATTGTCCCAACATCATTTTGTGATGTCGGGCAAATGTCAATTTCCGACAATGGCCCAACACCAAATCCTGACATAGGACAGATATCAAATTCTGATGTGGGCTCGACGTTAAAATGTCCGCCAGCCCAACATTGTCACCACGTCATTTTGTGATATTGGCATAACGTCAATTTCCGACAATGGCCCAACATCAACTCATGACATTGGACCAACATAACATTATGATATGGGCGCGAGGTTAAAATGTCCACTAGCCCAACATTGTCACAACATCATTCTGTGATGTTGGCCCAACGTCAATTTCCGCCAATGGCCCAATATCAAATCCTGACGTTGGGCCAACATCAAATTCTGACGTTGGCCCGACATTACAATGTCCGCCAGCCCGACATTAGCCCAACGTTATTTTTTATTGTTGGCCCAACATCAAATCTTGACGTTCGCCCGACGTTTGAATGTCCGCTAACCCAACATTGGCCCAACGTCATTTTTTGATGCTGGACCAACATCATAATTTGACAATGGCCCAATGTCATTAATATGACATCTCCAATAAGAGGTCGACCTAATATAGCGCCGATGTTGGGACTGGTATTAATATTCCAGCCGAGATGGTATAAATTGTTTAAACGACTTTAAGCTATGGGAGTTTTATTTTACACAGCGCACGAAAATGGCGCTAAATTGTGCTCGTTCCCCGTGTTAAAGGATACCACCACCCAAAAATAATAATCTTATAAATGAAAGGTACCATAATTAGAAGTCCATTCCATCAACAAGTTCAGAAAAATATGTTTCCAGAAAAAACATATATAATTGGAAAACGCATCACCATTATAAAGCATGCGTTCATGGGCCTGCGTGTACGAAGACTACCTCTGTGCAGAGCGAACGAATCGTCCGGGATTCTATGTCTTCAAACTTACGCGTAAATAGCATTGGCGCACTCGCAAATGTTTGGCCCGTACCGAACCAGGAAATAATAGTGGTTCCGTAAGTGGTAGTAATTAATTGCTTTGTTTATGAATTACACAACCCTTTGCAAAAGGTTGGGTATCTATTTGATATCACAAAACGGTACCAAACATATAATCATGTGTTGTTCTTTGCCTGGTGGTCCCCTTTAAAGCGCGCCGTGCGGTTTGTGCGGAGTAAATGCATACAAGTTTTCCATATGTATTTTGCTCGCTTCGGAAGCCTTCCTAAAATCGCTTGTTATGCAACAATCGCGTGTTTGTGGATGTACATGACGGAAAATATCACATGTCAGGTACCGTGAGTACAATTTGAACAACATTTGCGATGATATATTTTGATATTTTGTTCGTTTTAGTCCTGTTTTGATAGACTAGGGTAGCCGACTGCGACGAGGCGAAACGTGACAAAGTACCTAGGGTATTTCGCCGCCTCGATTTTCGGAACGAACTCGGGCATATATATTTTTAATTAATCAACGTCATTTTATGATAGACTTGAATAATAAATGACAAAAGTTTGCTTCTTCCATGTGTACAGTTATACTGGGGTTCGAAAATCAATATCGCGAGAAATAAGGCTTAACAAATCTGTCTGGCGATTATGGGCAGACGCACGGTAGCTGTCGCACTAAATTTGTGTAAATCACCTGATTAGCGATACTTCGCGATATAATTGATACTTAATTATTCATTACTGATAATTTCATAGACATTATGCATGGAAAAACTTGACTAATAAGGCATATCCATTACTAAATAAGGTCAAAGTTATGACGAAATTCTTCATGAATATTCATCAAATGTATTCTTCTGCGCATGTGCGATGAATTTCGCTTTCCCTACAAATAATGTTGGATTGACAGTTAAAATATATGAGGGGGGCAAGCGAACAGCTCATGAGTATTCAAGACCAAAATAAATCGCTTCAAATTTGACACTTCGTTTGCACGTACATCTATATAGCTGAGTTACACCCCCCCCCCCCCCCCCCCCCCCCCAACGTTGCCAGATCTGGCATAATTATGCTTTCTGGCATAATTTTGACCCTTTTAGCATCTGGCATTATGCCTGGCATAATTTTGCCTTTTTTAGCAAAATTCTGGCATAATTTGACTCTTTTTAGCACAATTCTGGGAGAATTTGAGGGAAAAAAAAGGTCTCGACAATCATCACCAATGATCTGGACCGGAATTTGTTTTGAAGATCCTGGTCTTGGCCTCTGAATTTGTGTAAAAATCCTGGTCTTGCCTCAAAAATGTGTGACTGGACCTGGTCTTGGTCTCAAAAACGTCGAACACCCCTTGTCTCGGCTTTAAACAATTTCTACGACTACCCCCCCCCCCCCCCCCCCCCCGCTTACAGGATTTTCCCAACCAATGGGTCCTGGTCTAGGCCTCGAAAGTTTGGGACGGGACCTGGTCTTGGCTTCGAAAATTTTCTACGACAACCCCCCCCCCCCCCTCCCCCGCTTACAGGATTTTTCTCAACCAATGGGTCCTGGTCTTGGTCTAAAAAATTACTCCAAAAGAGGGTTTGGCATAATTTTTGGCGATTTAGCATAATTTTCGCTGCTCCCCTAGCATAATTGTATTTTTTTCACTGGCAACGCTGCCCCCCCCCCCCCCCTTGGTTAAAACGTCATACGCTTATTCAGTTGGGCTTCTAGTATTTCTATATTGTATTTCTGTGGTTCGTAAAACGCGCAGCGACTTGCATTAGCGGCGGAATGAGTTCGAATATATATTAATAATCTACAAAATGTTTTCTTTCCAACGATGTACAATGGTCCATGACAATTTATTTGTTTTGGCAATAAATTGTATGCACTGAGACGTGATCCGTTACTGGTTGAGCTACGGTAGTTAATGTTGATAGATCTAGTACATTTCTGGTAAAACTATGTTTAGTGATGAAACGTGTACGTTATCATCAAAAACTAACATATAACGTAAATGGCTAACTAAAAAGGTTGTGTTCATTCAAAAAGCAGCCGGTGACACAAAAGGGTGCCCTATACTCGACACCTACAAGTTTCAACAATTTCTTATAAATCAAATGTAATGTGATGTTTGGTAAATGTGTACATGTAGGCTCTATGAAATTGTCTTGGATTATTTAATAAATGTTGGGACCCAATATATATTCCAATCGGATACATTTATGGATAGTTTGGCTGTGTCTGAACCAATTTTGATCAATCAAAGTTTACTTTGTCTTTAAGATGATGCACACTTTGAAATATTACACTTTTATTACCTCTGAAATATTATTTTTGTTTATCTATACGTTTATTTCTTTCTTTGCTGTTTACGTCTCGCTCCAGATGCATGGGTGATCTCGAGTGGAACTCATACGGGGGTGGCGAAACATGTCGGGGAAGCAGTGCGAGACTGTGATCTGGATGCGGAGATGAACGGCGTGCCGGTGGTCGCACTAGGGATCGCAATGTGGGGCAGCGTAGACTTGCGAGAAAACCCCAAGTTAAAAGAAAAATGTCAGGTAATTAATATCCTAATTTATAGCCTTCTGACAGGGCTATATGCGACTGGTAGGAACGACTTGCAAGGGAGACTATTACACAAGCACCAGTTTGTTGTTTCGTATGAATTTATGCATAATTTATTATGACAAGTCTAAGTTAGTTCAGAGCACGATTTTGTGTATCATTGACCAGTAAAAGTGAGACAAGCACTAGCGCCGTAAAACCTTTCCGCATCTGCCTGGCCCTCCGAGGAAATTATTTTGTGTTATTTATTGAATTAATATATTCTTATAAGCAGCAACCACCCATCCCTCATGCATATAATATGCATAATCCAATGTATTGTGCTGACGAAAGTCACTGCAGTTTGACCAGGCACAGCGATAGCGACAATCATTTGTTGAATATCGCTGAACTTATTTTTTGTCTGTAAAGACTGAACTTATGAATGGATAATTAATGTACGGATCAGATGCGAAAAGGCCTTACTTGTGCAGTCTCGTTAAGCGGCTATATGTCCATCAAATTATTACATACAAATGATTATGAAATGTTCATGAAATATTTTTTAAGAGCGATACAAGAACTTTATCTTTGAACAAAACAGAGAAAAAACATGATTCGGTATTTTGGTGACCCATGGACTGCACAAAATCCATTAAACAACAGAAATCAGGCTTGTGATAAATTATCTTGTATTTCCGTATACAATTTGGATGACTATTTTAAATAAAAGAAAAAGCACAAACACAACCAATTTTACAACAGGCTAAACGAAAATATTGGAATGTCGGAATCTAGGAATTGGACTTACATTAAAGAAAACTAAAATGTGTTCAAGTTACTTGCCCTAAGAACCTTCAAATACTTGTTCAAGGAGATAAGTAACTTGTAACTGACCAGAAAAAAGTAGACGGTTTAGGAAAATATGTTCAGATATCTAGTCAAAATAACATTAATAAACAAACAATACCTTCAAAAGAAATTGTGGCTTAATTCATGTTCTTTGTAAATTGTAAACAATCAGCTCCTGGTCAGGATCAAATTTTTTATACTTGGAGGAAAATGTATACTTTTTAAGAAAATTATCTTGAAAAAAAAAGGACTTATCAAGTAAAAGTTTGAAAAATAAAGTCACAAATATATCAACAATGTAACAGGCTTCCACAGGGTAGTTTCCTCTGTTATACAGATAATACACGTTCTTGAGTGCGTTGCGTACATCTGACAAAACCGAGAGTGTGTTGCATTAACACTGACGCACGAAATTAAGAACGTGTATTATCTCTTTTATAAAAACGAGCTCAACCAAGGAATTGTTTATGATCGCTGGATTATCTGAAACAGACTTGCCACAATTAGTAACCCAGTTAGAGTGGGAATTTATGTGTAATTTACATCATTCATCATCAGTTTCTGCACTCACTGACTGAATTCGACTCTGCAGCCAAATTCAGTCAAATTCAGTCCGCTGCGAAATCGCCGAATATGTTTCCGTAAAAGTGAGAACTATCAAATGGCTGTATGCATATCCATTCCCAAACTTAACAATATCAAACACATACCATATCATTTTAATAGGAACCGACAACATTTTTTTTTACCACGGAACATATAATTTACAAAACAAAAAATGTTTCCATCTTTTTCACGATCGCTTTCGCAAAGTTTGACGACTCTACAAACAAAACAAGCATTGTGACGTCACAACCGTGCCGAAGGTGCGCAACAAAAAGTGATATCAGCACAATTATTGCGCCTTTCCTGCACGGACGTGCATGTTGGTTAAAAAAATAGATTTATTAAATGGGCTTCAGAATCTCTGCAATCTGATTGCTCAATTAGCATGTACAATTAGTGTACTTATGCAAGCACAGTAAATAGCCACACGTACGTACGTACCGTACACGTACATTACAAACTGCAATAGCGAGTGCATAGCATGTCTGAATTCAAATACTGAAATGGCGATTACTCTTCGCTCTTCGTTCTTTAACAAAAAAAATCAAACTCAAATTATGATCTCCATTCCTGTGTATAGCTACCCCCGGGGGGTGGGGGGGGGGGGGGGTCACTCTTAACATGACTGGCTACGCACCCGCGTCCGCGTCCGCGTTTTCCTTAAAAAGGGGTGTTTTTCAAGCACTAATCGCACAAAAACCTTAAAAATGGTACCTTTTCAGGTTCACAGGTTGCTACGTTTTTTTTTTAAAGGGTACCCTTTTTAGGTGCACAGGTTTTCGACGTTTTTCTTTTAAAAAGATGTGAATTACGCAGGCTGATTCGATCCCTCAATTTGCGCATCTTTTGCGGGATCTTTTGTAACATGCAATCGCATTTCATTATAATTATAATGATGGAATTGGAAACACATTATCGCGATTGAACGTACCCGTCCAGTCACGAGCGCGCGCGTGCTTACGTTTGTGTATATAACATCGATACATTGTGCAGATACTATAGAGTGCGCGCACGTCCGCCGCCACGTTAGAAAGTCCCGAGCGTGTTGTGTTGTTGTTGTTTAATTATTATGGCGATTAGTCAATAGTGACTATTGTCGCCAACTACCGTACGTTTTTTATTTAAAATTATATTTCGATGTATTTATATTAAATTTATATACAATTATGCATTTATTTTTTTAATTTTCTTCCAAACATAATATAAATAATAGTTTTTGACAAATCTTCAAGGCATAAAAAATCATCGAGGCTTGAGCCACAGAAGCTACATAGATATCCTAAATATATACCCATGGCTTGAGGATACATACAATATACCGCTTCTGTAATGTATGCAAATAATATGCGTATGACGTCAGACTCCCCGTTGGCAAGCTTAACAATAGTAACTAGGTCCGGCAAGCTCCGGCAAACTTAGCTTGCCGGACCTAGTTACTATTGTTAAGCTTGTCTTACGTCACATGCATATTATTTGCATACATTACAGAAGTGGTCTATTGGGCGATCGCACCCCTGTCCAAATGTATTAATTGGCAACGCTGATCCCTCCCCTGTCACATGATGCCGTCTTACCAGCCCTCAAAGTACGTTTCTTAGGCTTTCGGGGTACGCAACCCTCTGTTCACTCGCATAATACTGTGGAAGATCAGAAAAGACGACATACAACATATAACTCACGTGCCCGTGAGTTATAAAGTCTTTTATCAAGCCTCAAGGTATCCACACTATATGTAGGACAATTACGTTTATGTCTTCTTTTTATCGCAGTCATGCAGCTTTGAATGGACGCTAGCAATTTTGTCGCAAAGATATTTGTTATGAACTTTTTGATGCTGTCTGAGCTGAGGTAAATTGTCTGTGCAGCGCTCACTTCAGTCCCAAGTGTGGCATTCTGTGTTATCACGTTTGACAATATTGCCCAATTGGATGCACTCTTTTAACTTTGGAAATGGTCTAAAACCCACTCGCTGCGCTCGTGGGTTTAAACCATTCCAAAGTTAAACTCGTGCATTCAATTCTTACCGATCCACTCATGCCTGTGCATCATTTGTATCACGTTACTGAATTTACCAGAGCCGTTTTATAATATTAAATGACGGATTTTCCAGTCGATTCTGTAAGTTGGTCACACAAATTCATTGTGTGTGCATTCAATTTCGCCGATAATGTCACGGCAGCTTTTCATTCTATTTATATTAAAAAAAATCAGTTTCGCAGAATTGTCATTCAATTTAAAGCGAGAAGATTTGTTATGACGTTCTACTGCCTCCTGAGAATTGAACTAAATTTCTTAGCTTTTATTTTCACAGATTTTGCAGTCAAAACTATTCAAAATGTGGGCATTTATAGCGTACGAGGTGGGAAAGGGGCTAGGGGCTGTAGCCCTCAACTAGGAGTTTTGAAAATGGCCATTTTCGGCCAAGAAGCACCTCAAATTTAGCAAAGCCAACACATTTCATGATCGGGCAAACTCGTATCATACTCGGGCAATAGTCATGTAATTCCATATTCATGCAAAATGTATAGTAACGTTTTGGGGCAAGCAGCCGTAAGTGATTTGGGCTATATTGCTCAGCCTGCAACACTGCATATCAATACGAATGAAAAATTTACGAAATTGGCCGGGAAAACCTATATTATGATGAGAGATATTTCATGTGTATTCAGGTATAAAGATTTTTGTATGCAGATGACTTCTGTCTGGATTTCAGGGATGAATTTATATGGCATGACAGAACAGTTACAGAAATACATTGTAATGATAAAACACCTTGCTTTATAAATGAGGATTCAATTTATCAGTTTACAAACCGTCCCTGGTTCGTTTACTAAAAGAATACGTATAGAATATCCTATTTTGAAAATATATGATGAAGTGTTGTTATTTAAAGAAGGTCAAATATTTTGGGGAATAATATTTGCTAAACGCCTAACTTGGAAACATATTGAGAATGTAGCAGTGAGATTTTAAATTGAATTAAATATACTTAGAACTTTAACAATAATGGAATGGGGAAGCTCGTCGAAATCCTTTGACATAGACACCGTTAAAATAATGTGCTGGTGCACTCTCTCTATGCGCCCCATAAGCTTCTTTGCAGGTTGAAATGGGAGAAATGCTTTGACATCAGAGGAAAATTGATGAAAGAAAAATATACATTAAGTACACAGAGACACTTAGATCACTAATTGTTAGAAGATTTTCGGTCAGATTAGCAAGTAAAACTTATGAAATGTAAAACGGGAAACTTTTTGCTTGCAGAATAAGTGATATCGATAGTATAAAAAAATTATAATAATAATAATAATAATATATCGCACTTATATAGCGCCTAATGCAGAACAGCCTCCAAGCGAACCCGCACAATTATCTTGTACACATTCTCATCTCCCCGGGAAGCATACTAGCGGCGGGCAACCCTATAGGTGCACCAAGCTCATTTTCACCAGACCAGGTACCCATATATAGGTTTTCCCTGTCAAATTCGTAAAATCAGCAGCCAAACTGACAATTTGATCATTCAAATTAGAGCGATTTTTCTTCAAATACTGTTCGCTATATTCATTTTCACTTTAAGAGCATTCAGATTAGTTGATAGGCATTTGATTTTGTACTCATGTTTATTCAAATTCGTTTTGTATCGTTCAAATTAACACTACACAATCGTCATTCAATTTCGCACAGGTAATGAAGAGCAAGAAATTTATACCTCAATCAACATTCAAATTCGTTTATAGGCAACCGATTTCACATATTTAGCCTTCAATCGGTTTCGTATATAAATATTACTTTTTTATTTAATTTTTGCATTTGTTTTCAATTTGTATTTATCCATTATGAATGTTTACATACTATAGTATACTGTGCTAATTCGCCATAAGCATGATAAGTACACATCACAGTGATTTTCATAAGGAATTTAATCTCAATTATTTCAACAATTTTTATTTCAATAAATGTTTATATTTCTAATATTCATTCAATTAATGTCATAATTTTTCATCATGTTGATACTTATTTGTTTTGTTTCATTCATTTAATTCAAACATCCCGCCCTCTACATGTTGTTTTCTTCACATTTACATGATTAGTGTTCGCCCTTGACCATGTTGACGAATTACTATGCACACATTTTACAATTGCTCGCCAATTGACGAATTTGAATGCCCGAATGCCCACGACAAAATTGTCCGCTCTAAATTGGATGCTCTTTAAGCGATATTTTAAATTGAATGCTCTGTTTAAATTTTACCTTGGCCGGAATATCCGATCGCGTGCTTTAAAAGTTAAATTGAATGACCATTTTAGTTAATCAAATGATGATCCCAATCGTCAGTCAATTTCGTGCTACATGTATTTTGAATGATCGAATCGTCAGTTTAGCTGCTGTTTTGACAAATTTGACCGGGAAAACCTATATTACTTCTCAGCCAATTTTATTAGCTTCTTTCGCTCCGTGGCTTTTTAGCTCGGCACACGTATGAGTCAAGAGATTACGACAGATGACAATCCAGCCTAGTAGCTACCTTCTAAAATGAAGTATTTAATTAATTAAAAAGAAATGGAAGGCAGAGTTACACTTATCCATTGATGGTTCAAAGGCACCCGCTTCAGGGAAATGCTCTTGTGTATTTTATGAACCGACCTTTTCGTACTAAATTAGTAGAGTAGAAAAGTATAACATTTCATGGGAATCGTTCAAAGTTTGATACAAGTTACAAACGTGGTATGCATGCTACCTTGGGGACATTTTTTAGAAGAAAACAAAACACTTAGTCAAGCCAAAATCCAACATGGCGGCCATTTTTCAAGGTGGCCGCCAAAGAGCTACTTTTTTCAATATAAAAATTGGCTGAGTTAGCCAATTTCGATAATCGTGGTGTTGATTTATACGTTTCTTTTACGCTGAAAAAGATTACGATACATACGGACCTATAAAACATATGGCAGCCAAACTCTTGGTGTTGATTATTATGTTTCTTGATAATATGCTGAAAACGATTGTGCTACACACTGACCTATGCATGTATACAAAGGCGTAGCTAAAGGATATGTATTACACCTCTTTCTGTACTTAAATAATGAAATGTAATTTATTATTTATGGTTCGAAAAGGCTGAGTAGATTTTTTGTATCATAATTGTATGATTTCCATCATTAACAATGCATTAGGAGTTCATGTTCAGTAAGAACATTTATACACCCACATGTATTCACATGTTTAAATTAAACTACCTTCCGACCCCTCCTCAGTAGGCGGCTTGACACTGGTTACGCCACGGACCTTTCTATAATATATACCAAACAAAATTGTATACTTGTTGCAGCTCCCTAATTATAAATGTTAGGTCATAGGGTCGTTTAAAAAAGTTAAAGTCATTCCCGTTTCAATTTTAGCGCATAAGGCAGCGCCTGACTCCGATTTATTAGCCCTAGGCCACACGTCTACTAAATGTAGCAAAAGCTATAGAAGGGGGCCAGTTCTCTGGTAACTCGTGTGATTAACTTTCCCTTTATAGGGTCATAGGGGTATACTGTTATTGGTATCACACGTTTATGCTATTTGATAAGCCACATTTTATAGATGGACACTGACACTGGTCACACCGCTCTCTCCTTTTGGTCTATAAATGTCAGTCTTTATCTTTAAAGAATGGCACATGTATAGGCTACCTCAGTGTGATAATTCTCTCGAGTATAGGAAGCATCAGGATGCAAAAGATAAACTAAAAACATTGACCAACCGCCACGATCAAGAACTCCGAGCTCAGGCCCTCTTCATTGATATAATTATTGGCACGCTAATTATGCCTGGCGATGGAAAATCACTTACCATGCTTACATGCAGGATAAATATGGATTATGCAGACCTATTGTCGCAAGACACCAAAGGATCTTATCAACGCGGCTAAACTGACACTACGAGATGAACGTATCATGTTTCTTGGATTGGGTTCTTGCAGAATTAGTATGGGCTGGAAATGAGGACAACATGTTCTATCAGCCTATATCTTTCAACCAAAATAACAGTGTTTCTCGATGATGACTAAAGCCAAGTGCCCACTTTGCGATCTTGGCCTAGCGATCTAGAGCGATCTTGCCCGAATAGGAGCGATCCCCTGAGATATGTGGTTAAGTCGCAAAGTGGGCACCAATGGCCGCACCAGATCGCTGTATACTCGCGTCCGCAAGGGTGGTGTCGGTTGCGGTCGCCGGGGTTTTGACATGTTCAAAAATCTGGCAACCAGATCGACTCGATCGCATTCGCGGCGATCGGGTGCCGCCATTGGTGCCCACTTTGCGACTTAACACAGATCTCAGGGGATCGCTTCTATTCGGGCAAGATCACATAGTAGGCATTGTAGGTGAGCGGCGAGAGGCCAATTTTGGGGACTTTAATGCCCCCGACTGGATTAAAGCAACAACATGTCTCATTTTAAAGGAAATTTTCTGTAGTTTTTGAAAATGACCATTAAAATTGCCGCAACTTGTAGCATCACCATGGAAACCAGCACTGAATAGACCACGCCCCTTTTTCAAGAAATACAATTTGATTACAAATTATTAGTTATTTACACATTTCATATGACATTTTACAATAAATACTTGTCTTCTAATGATTGAGAAACCTTTAATGGAAAGACAAAACCCATCCTAACAATGTGGCATAATTTTGAAGTAAATATCAATCAAAGTGCATTGCCTAGCAACATCATTTTCCTTAGCAACCATTTTATCCTTGCATGAAAGTGTGCGTTTTCATAATATTAAATGATTTTTCTTTTAAAAACTAAATTAAAAAATACCTGAATCATTAATTTAATTTTTGTAGACTTGGTTTTGATTATTAGGTGATGCTATTCAAGAAAAACAAGCACGCCAATCCAAATGCATCAGTAAATGTGTGTTAGTCTTTGCCTAACCAAACCCCAATTTTCATGAAAATGTCATTTTGCAGTACTTACAATTCTATATATACAATTACAGAATCAATCCAGCTGTATTTAGACAATTTAACTTGTAAAGATTGAATGTTTAGTTTAAAAACTTTAATGAGACACAGCAGAAAACAATAAACATTGATGATGAAATGCTTATACAATACAAATGATTATCCATGGAGACTATGTTGTTGCCTAGCAACAACATTTTACCTGGCAACGACATATTTTGCTCATATTTAGCGGGGTTTTTTTTACCCATCCTTGGCAAATTTCTGTTTTATAAGTCTGTATTACTTTGGGTACTCGGATAACAATGATGGTACAGACATGAATATACTTTTGATTATCCATGGATACCATTATGTTGCCTAGCAACAACATTTTACCTAGCAATCACATATCTGACATACATTCAGAGAGTTATGTTACCTTTCATGGGCACAATTTTGCAGTAAAGCCTTCATTAATATAGATTCTTGGTTAACTTTGATGGTGCAACACATGAAGTTATTCACAATGACCATTGCGTTGCCTATCAACCACATTTTACCTAGCAACCACACATCTGAATTATATTCAACAGTTCATTCAACCGGCTTTCTCTGGACTTTTCTGCTTTGTACATTGTTTGTTTGGTCCTGGACATTGCTCAAGTTGAACCACTGATGATAATTTGGGCCGATGAGCCTTGATCCATGACAAGAACACTGCCTTTTATCCATACCACCTTCAACAACCATGGTGCGCTAAGTAAAAACAAAAAAAAAAAAAAATTAAAAAGTTCATCCTCTGCAATCTGAGTTTGACCATCAACAAATTATTCTTCAGCACTGGAATACACAAGCCCCAAATGGTTTAGCAAAGGAAAGTTCCCCTTGAATTTGCATGATATATTTCGTATTGCTGATCATTCCTTTTTCTATTCTGAAAAGAATATATGCCAAGCTCTTTTTGACCAGCACAGATTTTCAAAGACAGCACATTATGTCTTTTTTATCCGTTGAACTTGTTATGTTCGACTTAGCTTTCAGAGTGGTTGTATAGAACTTTAAGCAATGCACTGCAATCCTATCAGTCTTCACTTACACAGGCAATAATGCGACATTCCTCAAGAAAAGGTACCTATTCTGTTCAAGATCTATGTTAATGACCCATTGTTTATTTTTCGTACAACATATATGCGCATTCTATAAATTTAAGTCTAAGCTGTCTGTTCTGGATTCCCGCAGTCACATGCTATCTTTCATTTTCCATCGATAGAGATGATGGGCTGACCTTGCATGGAGTATTCTTATCCTGTTCATAGTCACGCATTGCTTTCTAGGGAGGTTAAAGCCTGCCGGCTCTGACGTAGAGTCCTGTATAAGGACTTGATTAGGGAAGTCAGACTCCGCCCAGGTTTTGCGCCATTCTCCCTTTAGGTCGAACTCTTTAGAGACTTCGCAGAAGACCAAAAGGTTGTCCGTGATTTAAGGCGCATGTTGGGTAGGTCCTCTAGGTCCTCATGGATAGGTAGGTCTGGATTGGTGGAGGTGCGGCGAATTTCCTTGCGCATTATCTCCTGTCTGTGTACTCGAGGGGGAGCAATGTGTGAGAGAGAGCAAGAGTGCCGGTAATTATTCTCATAGCACAGTATAAGACAACATCTACACGTACCTTCTTGGTATGACAGCTCTCTTCACACACTGGTGAGCAGTACTATGCAACAGAGTACACTAGTGCTATGCAGACCGTTCAAAGGTTGTGTGTGCCGGAACCCCAGCTGTTTCCTGCTAGCGAGATAATGTTGACTCTGGTCTTCAGTTTACAACCTCTTCAGATGTTCATGATAGGTGAGGCTGTGGTCCGGGGTTACTCTAAGTTATTTGGGGAACTCTTCATGCTTGACTATTTTGCCACAGAAGGTGACCTTCAGTTCTGTGTTTGCTTGTCGGTTAATGAGGGGGAAGGCAGTCAGGTTGTAGTATTTATAGGATTGGGGCGAAGGCGCGAGTAGGTGAAGTAGTCCTCCATCTTCTTCATGTCTATGGTGAGGGTTGTGCTAAGACAAAGGACATTGAAATCGGTGGATTGGGTAGCTAATTCAGGATGATCTGCATAGGCAAATTTCCTGGGAGTTGTCTCCGGCATGTCGCTTACATAAATGTTGAAAAGCATCAGGGCCAAGACAGATCCTTGAGGGAGGTCGTCGTTTAGGGTTCTAGTCGTGCTTGTTTGTCCTCCAAGTGAAACTCTGAATCTTCTTTTGCAGAGTATGGAAGCAAGGATGCCCATGGTTGTCTTGATACTTGAAGATGTGGGAGGCTTTGTGCAGCAGGCCACGTCTCCATACAGTGTCATTGGCTAATGAGAGGTCAATCAGTGCTACACCTGTTTTAAGAGCGCGCTGATATCCTGACTCTATTAATGGATTGGCAATGGCACAGTGCAGTGTGTGTGTGCCCTTTTTTGGCTCTTAAAATCTCAAGATTTTTCATCTCATTTGAGACTTTATTTTGTGTGTCTATTCTATTTACTGGGAAGAATTGCTGGATTCAATGATATATTTGAATTTTGTGTGATGTTTTTGCCTGGATATTGGATATTGAGACACCTTCTACTCAACTACTTCTGCAATGTGAAATCAGCCTTCACAACACCAGTCCCATGTGTGGTTTTTCATGTAGTGTCAGCTCAGCTTGAGTTTTCCTGGACTTGGATGCATTCTCCAGCCCAATAGATCTTGTTTATGGATACCTACAAACAATCTTATGTGCTAGTTATGTAGCATCAGTCTTTCCTAGGATATTTTGATTAAATTTTGACTTTACTTGTTGATTTTTTACTCTGGTCAACAAGTTTTTGGAGATCAATATTTTTGGCGGGAAAAGGGAGTCACCTGACTTCTTGTCATCAATTATATGTACACTATAGACTGTATTTAAAGGAGACTGTATTATACTTATAGTTTACGGACATCTGCAACCTGATTGTATTCTATTCATGTTACTGTGGCAGCCATCTGGATATTCTATATTATTGTTAATGGATCCTACAAATTTGCAAAATTGACAATTTTGGCGGGAAAATTGAGAGACTTTAGTCTTTAGATCAGGACAATTTTCGTGGGAATATTGAGTCACCAGGCTTGATTCATACACACACTGAATTGAGACGATACTACAACCATGGGTACTAGATGTTTCATCAACAGCTGTTGTTTGGTTCTGTTCTTGTCAGTCATCACAAACATCATATTGACCACCCAGCAAACCGGTGAGACAGATGTGCATTCATCAAACATTTCCAGCCTGAAGATGTTCTACAACTATGACAGGAACGGATCTCCCCCAGGTAATCTGCTTCAACCATTTCGTCTTCATCAAGAGCTGAGAAATTCCTTGCAGAAGAGACATCAAAGGCGGAAAGCACTGCAACTGGAGTGGCATGGTGATTCTACTGATTTTAGATCCAAGGCGCATGCTCTTCTCTACCTTAGCTTGTTACTGCTCGTCAATGCCTCAGACGTTGAACTTAATCCAGGCCCTCGCACCGGCGTGAAATATCCATGTCAGATCTGCAACCGTGCAGTCAGATGGAATCAACGTGGCGTTGCATGTGACGATTGTCAAGACTGGTATCATGTCGATTGCATGCACATGTCAACACCAGTGTACCAAGCTCTAACCAATGTTAGCGTGTCATGGCAATGCGTGTCATGCGGCATGCCCCAGTTTTCCACATCTCTATTTGACTCTTTTAGAGTGGAACAAACAAACCCATTCGATAGTTTGTCTTCATCTTCACCTAGCGAGGGATCTGCTCATAACACTAGGGACTGCCCTGGACCACCACTGTTTCACTCGTCACCAAGGAACACGCAACATGCCTGCTCCTCAAAGAAACAACGCAACACAAGATCTACAAACGTCAAGATTTTGAATGTAAATTTTCAGAGCGTAAGAAACAAGAAGGCTGAAATTGGTAACTTGATCGACTCTTCCTCTCCAAGCATTATCATCGGCACTGAGACATGGCTGAACAGCGCATTCTACAGTTCTGAGATATTCCCATCAACATTTGACGCTATCCGCAGGGATCGAGATGATGGTTTTGGTGGTGTTCTCCTTGCCATTAACAAGGAACTCATCTATGAAACTATTCAGCTCGACTCTGAGCATTGTGAAGCAGTCTTTGCAAAACTGCCGCTACAAGGGAACAAGGCTCTCATCGTAGGCTCAGTGTACCGTCCACCCTCAAGCCCCTTAGCCTACATGGAGGAGCTTTGCACTACCATCGAAAGCTTACACCATAGGTATAAGAATGCTGTGTTTTGGATTGGAGGCGACTTCAACCTCCCAGATATTAACTGGACCACACAGTCAATTCAGGGGAACAGAAATGTCGTCGCAATCAACCAACGTTTCCTTGACATGGTTGGGACCTGTGGCCTGCAGCAGATGGTCGACTTTCCCACAAGAAACGAGAACACCCTGGATCTCTTCTTGACAAACAGACCGTCACTTGTCAACCGTTGTGCTGCTCTCCCTGGCATCAGTGACCACGACATCGTGTTCGTCGATACTGATATCACCCCCAGAAGGATCAAACCAAGGAAACGTAAAATCTACCTCTGGAAAAAAGCAAAACTTCAAGACATGAGGGAAGAGTGCAAGACTTTTCAATTGATATTTGTAGAGAAATACAAAACCGACAGCCCGATCGCTGAGATGTGGGACGACATCAAGTCTACCCTCCTCCTCCTTCTCGACAGACATGTACCATCCAAGATGACGTCTTCTCGGTTTAACCAGCCGTGGATCACCACAACTGTGAAACGCCTTACTAGACGGAAAAAGAGAAGCTTTGCAAAGGCTAAAAATTCCAAGAAGGCAAAGGACTTTGAGAGATACCAGCATCTCAAGTCACAGTGTAGGTCAGAATGCAAGCAAGCATACAACAACTTCCTTACCGACATTGTGAGCCCGGACTCTAAAAGCAACCCAAAGAGATTCTGGAGCTTCATAAATGGAAAGAAATGCGACTCATCAGGTGTAGCTCCTCTGAAGTCCTCCGAGGGAATCGTGTTTTCTGATAGCAAGACCAAAGCCAGGATCCTGAACTCACAGTTCACGTCTGTCTTCAACCATGATGAAGATGAAACCAGCATCAAAGACAAAGGGAAGAGCCCACATCCAGAAATGCCTCACATCAACATATGTGTTTGGCTAGCTCAAAAAGAGATACAAGTCGGGATTGCTCGAACCGAGAAAATTGACTATTAAGTAATGAAATGAAAAAAATCGAGTATTTTGTTTTTTTGTCTTATAAGATTCCCCATATTTTAATCTATCATGTGTGGAAATTTCAGACCAAAATAGTAAACCTAAATATGAAATTTTATCATTTTTCTGGAGTCATGTTTATCCACTTTTTTCGTTTTGCTTTTGCTTCGCGAGCGAGCGATGCGAAGAGCTAAACGGAAAGACGTCGAAGCTCCGCCCCCTAGTAACCGCTCGCCGTTCATTGGCTTATCGTTATTGCAGGCTTTCTATAGTTTATTATACATGTAGAGCGCGTGCGGCTATGTACGGTTCGGTGTACGTGTGTGGCACCGATTTCTATAGAACATCGGTGTGTAATGGTGTGATGCATTGTGTGGATGTGTATGGTAATTACTAGTAGATCGATATGAGCACAGGCACAACCCTTAACCCGGAAGTTTTTGGAACGTCAGATCATTTCGCTACGCACTCGTCATCGCTCAATACAGATTTATTTTTTTTGCCTTTTACGGTTATAGTTTCGACTGCAAAATATAGGTTATCGTTAGCATTATTATTTTACGTATTCGAAATATTTTTGATTCGATTTCGTGGCATTTTTTTCAAACAAATTTACCTCGTCGTTAATTGGACATGCAGCGTGAGAAAGAAGTGTTGGAGGCGTTAGATCATCTGACAGCCGCCGGACTCCGGGGAGCTGCCGGGGACGATGATTGAATCAACATGCATCATCACTAAGATTATCATCATCGTGATCATCAACAACAACAATGAAAACGATACTCATGGATATGATAATTATTATAGATAAGTATTATAGAAATTATTAACAAAAACAGACATTAACACATAAACAAAATAGCACAGTAATACAATACAAAGATAGAAATTTCCCAACAACTTTTTGAAAAGCCGATTTTTTTTTTTCCCTTTAAAAACTGTGCTAATTAACAGATGCAAAATCTGATGTGGACATTCACTCTTTTGTGCTAAATAACTAGACCCAAGCTGACACAGTGGATCATCCAAATAATAGAGGAGGGGTAAGGCTTATACTATAGGCGGCAATGACAGATCGCATCGATCCCCCGCTGAATACCCGCTACGCCGCGCCCAGGCCCTGCATTGAACACCGCGCCTATACTATTATAATCCGTCCATTGTGTAGTAACGCGCCGCGCCTATTCGACTGCGATTAGCGTTCAAAATCCACGCCGGAATGGACATTATCTTGCATCCTGCTCGTTTACTATCTCTATGAAAAGACTCGTAAGTCTCAAAAGTTTGTGCCGCGATGTGAAAGCTATTTTTTAAAATTCAGAGTATGTTACTTTGTCGGATGGCCTGACGGACTGAAAAACTCTCGAGCGGCCGCTCCCTGATCTAATCATCAAAGTCCGCCCCGTCTTCTGGCGGGGCCGGGCGGGGTGATATCAATAGCCGCGTTTTCACGAAAAGCGGATATCGATCGGAGACGGGTCTATTATGCTAACTACACTGTGATTGGTTAACCGTTTCCATGGACTTGGACTTGGTGAATTTTGCTGACATTCGCGCTATTTAGATGCGGACAACATGAGTTCCGGAGCAAACCGTACCGTATTCTTTAAAAGCGATTTTCTCCGTATTTTTTTTCCACTGCCGTTTATCTATTCCACATTAAAATAGTTGTATCTCGGTGCTCAAGCTACCAAAAATTATGATTTAAACATCAAATTAAAGCTTAAGACATGGAGAACAAGATGGTATACATAACTCAAACATGAAGAATGTCGAGGAGTATCTCATTTTGGGCTGTTCGGTCACATATGTGCTGCTGGTGTATACAAGCTCCTCTCTTGTTTGGACATCTACAAAGCACCTGGGCCAGACAGAATACCACCCAGACTGCTGAAGGAGCTCGCCTTAGAAATCACCCCAGTATTCAAACTACTCTTCCAGGCATCACTTGACCAGGGTGAAATACCAGACGACTGGAGGAAGGCTGATGTTGCTCCCATATTCAAAAGTGGTGAGAAGTGCAAGCCAGCAAATTACAGGCCTATCTCACTCACGTCAATCACCTGCAAGATCATGGAACACATAGTTACGAGCAACATGATGTCACACCTTGAGGAGGTCAAGATTCTTTCTGACGCTCAACATGGGTTTCGAAAGAAACGTTCATGTGAGACACAACTGATACGGGCAATTCAAGACCTAGCAAAGAGCCTTGACTCCAGAGCACAGAGTGATGTCATCCTCTTAGACCTGTCCAAAGCCTTTGACAAGGTTCCGCATGCAAGACTTTTTTATAAATTGGACTTCTATGGAATTACCAGCACGACTCATAACTGGATCAGAAACTTCCTCAAGGACAGATCTCAACAAGTTGTCTTGGAAGGAGTAACTTCAGAAACATCAGAAGTCACATCCGGCGTACCCCAAGGAAGTGTGCTAGGGCCCCTCCTCTTCCTCCTATTCGTTAACGATCTCCCGGAGTACGTATCACCAAACACCAAGGTGAGATTGTTTGCAGATGATTGCATGTTGTACCGAGACATAAAGACAGAAGCCGATGCCACCCAACTCCAAGAAGACCTAACCTCACTCGAGAGGTGGGAAAAGGATTGGCTAATGGATTTCAACCCAAAGAAATGCCAAGTACTTCATGTCTCCAAGAAGAAGAAGCCCATAACCTTCCGCTACACAATCCATGACCACACACTTGACAGCCCAGACTCAGCCAAGTACCTTGGGGTGCATCTAGCAAAAGACCTCGGCTGGAACCAACACGCCAATGCTGTTGCAAAAAAGGCTAGCTCTGCAAGTGCCTTCCTGCAACGTAACATCGGACCTTGTCCACGCAACACGAAGGTGCTTTGCTACAAGGCTCTGATCCGCCCCATTGTAGAGTATGCCTGCACAGTCTGGGATCCCTCTACCCAAAAAAACATCAACAAACTGGAGATGATACAACGCCGTTACGCTCGGTTCATATACAACGACTTCCGACGTACAAGCAGTGTCACAACAATGCTTCATCAACTTCAGTGGCCGACACTGCAGGAACGGAGGGCCCAGTTTAAGGTGGTGATGGTGTACAGGATAGTGCATTGTCTCATCGACATCCCACGCGAACACCTCCAACCTGCAATAACATCTCAAAGAGGACACACACAGAAATTCATTGTTCCATTTGCAAGAACTCTCATGTACCAACGAGCATTCTTCCCCGACTCCATCCGACTGTGGAATGCTCTGCCAAAGGACATGGTCAACTGCACATCTGTAGACCAGTTTCGGCAGAAGGTACAGGAAACCCAGCTTCGTTAGTGGGAGACGAGCATCTTTTTAAATGCACATAGAACTTAGTCATTTTATTATTGCACTGTACATACTGCACTGTGACCGCCAAACCAGTACGCGATACACCAGTAGGTGGACTGTACTACACCAGAAGAAGAAGAAGAAGAAGAAGTGATGGCTAGAACTTGATCGGAACAGCTCATTTTTGGTCTGAAGCCTGCTTGCTCCTTTGGTAGCACAGGTTCTATCAATGGGCTAAGCCTGACCAGAAGGAGACGATCGAACAATTTGTACGATGTGCACAGAAGAGAGATGGGACAGTAGCTTGCATGGTCGTTCACAGGTTTCCCTGGTTTACGGATCGCAATCACTCCGGAATAGTGGACGCAGGTGAAGAATGTGGCCAGTCAGCCGCTATCTCAAGGTTCTTCAGGAATTCTGGGCAGATTCCATCAATGCCAGCTGATTTCCCTGATTTTGTGGATAAGAGGCCAATGTCGACATCTTCTCTAGTATAAGGTTTTGCAAGTGGGGAAGTCTTTGCTGATATTGAGTAGGACTTGGAAAGGTTCTTCTTGACTTCTTTACGTGATGTCTTGGTAGAAGGAACCTTGGAAATAAGGAGCAGGCGTGAAGCAACAGTATTTGCTGTTAGTTTAGAAGGTTGATGTTGAACCGGGGTTGCTGCTCTAAGATGTCGAAGGAGGTTCCAAGCCTTCCGACTCGAGTGTGTAAAGTTGAGATGTTCTACAGTCTCTTGCAAGCGCTTTTGTCTAGCAGTTTCAGGGGAATACAAGAGTTCTATTGCAATATCTGGATCACGAGTGGATTCGTACTGCTTGTGGAGCTCTTCTGATTCTGGCAGCCAGCAAGGTGTGTAGTCTTTACGAAAGCCACGAGGGATGTGTTTCTTGGCAGTGTCATTTAGAAGAAGGATTGCAGAAAGGATGTGTAGCTTTCGGGGACTGGTTCAAGATTGGTGATTTTCTCCTCCACGTCATCTGTAAAGGGTTTCCAGTCAGCTTTTCTAAAGTTTCATCGTGATTGGGGCTTCAATTGGATAAGAGGGATCTCTACACCAATATGGATCAAAGCTGGACGATGTTGACTATGAGGTAAGAGAGGGAGTATCTTGCGAGATGCACGGGCGGCTATTCTGTCAGGTCATGTCTTAGGTAGGTAGCGAGATACTTGGCGTGATGCACGGCCGCGATGAGCTTGAAGCCATAGACGCGAAGCTAAGATGCACACGTCTTATCACGTATATGGGTTTCTTGTAGAAGGATAATGTTGATGTCAAGATCCTTTGCTGATCTAGCGAGGTAGTCACTTTTTGCACGTGACATACCTTCCGCATTAATTTGGTATATATGCCCAATAATCAATTACCAATGAGATCAATGTGATTGCCTGAGTCAGAAGCCATACCTTAGAGGCCCTAACCAACCTATCCCCGATTTTGAAGAACATGCATGCACATTGGAATCAGTCTGGAATATTGTGAGTCTGTGACTATCCAGGAATCAACAATCAACAATCTAGCAGAGAAGCCAGTGATGAAGTGTTGCTTGCTATTGATAGATCATTGTGTGATGATGATGCTTTGATCTTCACTTGCTACATTCCACCTCTGTATCAAAGGCAATAATATTTACATTGACATTCTTATATCAAATCTAACATTTGCTGGGAGGCTGTGTCCGTTCCGGATCGTCCAAGTCAATGCACCAAACCAATTCTTACCGATACTGTATATTATGTTTATAACCCATTCAAAAAACTTATAATAATTTCCTTAAAGTCTTCTTCTAAATCATGTTAGCAACCTCATCAAATTGATTCTAAACACTTTCAACTGCATATTCATTGGCCCTTTGATCATAATATTTTCTAACTCCATGCCAGACACTGCCACTTTGCAAATGTTCTGTGTATTGTGATCTGAAACCTGAATATGTTTTTTCTTGTCTGTCATTGGATCGTCCTATCCGAGGGACGGACTGTTCCGTGAATCCGTTTACTGCATATGAAGCGTGGGGGAAGCCAATAACACACAGCAAGTGTCAAGAACAGAATAAGTATTTAATTTTAGAGGGCTACTTTTGCAATCTGATGGAAATCACAAAATATTTCACATAATACCCATGGTAATTTTAGGGGCTACCTACTGATTTCAGGGGGCTATTTTGAAAATTAGGGGGCAAAGTCGCCCTCAGACCTCGCTTAAGAGTTAGCTCGAATGTATAGCTTGATAAAAGACGCATGCATTGTCCGATGGTCAGTTCGAACCGGGGATGTCTCGCGTGTAAGTCAGATCGACGTGCACCCAATTGAACAGAAAAGTCCTGAGGTAGGCCAGTGTAAAACCCGTTGAAAATAAGTCAAATGGGTGGTTTCTAGGTAAAATATTGTTGGTAGACAACATGATAATATAAGATAATCTATGTGTGTGTTGCAACAAAAAGGTTTACCGCTAACCCAACTCGATGTTAGCCTATAAAGCAAGAAAGTACCCAGGAAATGTGAAAGAATCTTCCAAATATATAATACAATGGGTGATTTCAAGTATGGTGTTGGGGTTAGTGTTAGTGTTGAGGATGAAAAACTGCCTCTAAAAAAAACTTATTAAATACTTACTAAATAAAAACTTATAATAATTTCCTTAAAGTCTTCTTCTAAATCATGTTAGCAACCTCATCAAATTGATTCTAAACACTTTCAACTGCATATTCATTGGCCCTTTGATCATAATATTTTCTAACTCCATGCCAGACACTGCCACTTTGCAAATGTTCTGTGTATTGTGATCTGAAACCTGAATATGTAAAAACTTATAATAATTTCCTTAAAGTCTTCTTCTAAATCATGTTAGCAACCTCATCAAATTGATTCTAAACACTTTCAACTGCATATTCATTGGCCCTTTGATCATAATATTTTCTAACTCCATGCCAGACACTGCCACTTTGCAAATGTTCTGTGTATTGTGATCTGAAACCTGAATATGTTTTTTCTTGTCTGTCATTGGATCGTCCTATCCGAGGGACGGACTGTTCCGTGAATCCGTTTACTGCATATGAAGCGTGGGGGAAGCCAATAACACACAGCAAGTGTCAAGAACAGAATAAGTATTTAATTTTAGAGGGCTACTTTTGCAATCTGATGGAAATCACAAAATATTTCACATAATACCCATGGTAATTTTAGGGGCTACCTACTGATTTCAGGGGGCTATTTTGAAAATTAGGGGGCAAAGTCGCCCTCAGACCTCGCTTAAGAGTTAGCTCGAATGTATAGCTTGATAAAAGACGCATGCATTGTCCGATGGTCAGTTCGAACCGGGGATGTCTCGCGTGTAAGTCAGATCGACGTGCACCCAATTGAACAGAAAAGTCCTGAGGTAGGCCAGTGTAAAACCCGTTGAAAATAAGTCAAATGGGTGGTTTCTAGGTAAAATATTGTTGGTAGACAACATGATAATATAAGATAATCTATGTGTGTGTTGCAACAAAAAGGTTTACCGCTAACCCAACTCGATGTTAGCCTATAAAGCAAGAAAGTACCCAGGAAATGTGAAAGAATCTTCCAAATATATAATACAATGGGTGATTTCAAGTATGGTGTTGGGGTTAGTGTTAGTGTTGAGGATGAAAAACTGCCTCTAATCTGAGCTAAACACCAGCTTCCAGATTAAGAGTCTAAGGTCACGAACTTTTTAATCGTGATGACCTTGAGTAGTAATCGATCACAGTATCGCTAGTGTTTGTCAACACCAGAGACAAAATCACGCGAACCTTAAAATGGTGACGAAAACGCTTACATGGTTACGAATTAGAGAGCAAGCCGTAATGAAGACTTACCACATACATGTATTGAATACCATAATTTAAAAAAAACATTCAAACCATTCACTTGGTCGATACGATTTTAGTGGATATTCCCTATTTTTAGTGAAATTTGTAACTAAACTCGCAAGAAATGTGCGTGACTCTCTTCTAAAAATTGAATGCCCGCCGCGCGCCGAGACACTCGCTAGCGCTACTAACGGTTTGCATAGCGATGAAGACATAAATCGCAGTGGCAGCACGGTACAAGTTCCGAGTAATACCGATAGTATGTAACATGTTATATAGTTTGATAAAATCTGTCACGTGATCACTAGGTGTTTGGTGGCTGAGTGGGTAAGGCCGGTCGCACGTGTATCACTTAACAAGATAATTGTTAGAAAATGGGTTCGAGTCCCCGGTGCGGTACTTTTTTTTGTTTTAGCCATTATTCACAAAAAAATTCGTACAGTTTTTAACTCAATTATAAGTTCACTGTAATAAAATGTTAAAGATGTACAAACAATTCCCAGTGTATAGATTACGTACAGGGTCCTCTACGAGGATAGTGTGTGTGTGTGGGGGGTGGGGGTGGGGGTGAGGGGGGGGGGCAACAAATAATCATCATGAATCACAATGTTTCAAATATAAACTAATGACAACAAGATTCTGATCTTTTAATTCTCATCATCGAACTGAAAAGATGTAAACTAATTTATTTTTTTTAAGTAGTAGTCATTCATAGGCTTTTTTAAAACATAGAAGCTAGAACGTATAATTATTTAGAAAAAACATTATGGTTTTGAAAATAAGCTGCCTCAAAAGTGAGTAACAATTTTGCAAGAATCACAGGAATTAACCACCTCTGTATGAAATTGTACATGTGGCTCGACAAGGCTGGGGGGCATTATTTCCCCCCCTCCCCTCCGAGATTTGTTTTATCGCTCCTGACAGTAAAGCTGACGCCCCACTGCTTAGTGACTTTTTTCGTGGGCGGGGGGGGGGGGGGGGGGGGTCACGCAAGTATAAAAACAAGAAATACATAAAATAATTAATTATAACAACAATATAAAACATAAGGAAGAACCTGGCTATTCCAATTTGTTTTGTTGTATTATTATTCCAAATGGTCTAAAGAATTTATGTAGTGAAAACTAATGTTTGATTATAAAGAACATATCAGATTTATGGGTAAAAATATGAATTGTATGACCTTATTTCTGTAAATTACTATAGATATTCAAATTAATACATTCTTTAGAAAATAATTGCATATTGTTGGCATACGACAAGTAAAATTTCACAAATTATCTAGGTTGATACATTTTTACATGCTCAGACAAACGAAAACACCACCATTTCAGTGATTTTAATGCCCACTTTAACAGTAACACTAACACCAACTCGATCTGAACTTGAAATGACTTTCATTTCGATCCATACGGGAGTTGTTATCTCTATGGAGTTTTGCGTATACAGGGTCAACACTAACACTACTGGGCAGATTAGCAGACGACGATAAACATCAGCAACCACGTGGCACTGCCGGAAGTACGAGGTCAAACCTCTAACACCAACTCATTTCAAGTACGGTGTTAAGGCTGCAGTTAGTGTTTAATAAACACTAACACTAGCTCAACACCATCTACGATAGTATATTGCCATATCAATAAACACCGCCTGTCGGAAACGGAAGTTTGTACAACGGTGAAATCAGAGGTCATCATGTTAACACCATCCTAACACTAAGTCATTTCAAGTATGGTGTTTAAGCCCGATTTAGTGTTTAATAAACACTAACACCAGCTTTAAACACCATACTTGAAATCACCCATTGTGTGGTTGCTAGGCAGAATGATGTTGCTAGGCAACACACCAGTTTCCATGAATAATCTTAAGTATTTCAAATGTATGTGTAATCAATGTTAACTGAGTACACAAAGTAAAACAGGCCTATAGAGCAGGAAATTGCTAAGGAAGGGTAAACAATCTACTAAATTTAAGTCAAATATGTGGTTGCTAGGTCAAAAAGTGTTGCTAGGCAACGATATTGGTCACTATGTATCATTGTGAGTATTTCATATGTGCTGCACTATCAATGTTTACTATGAATTCAAAGAATTAAAAGCCATAAAAGCAGAAAAGTGAATAACCGTGCAAAAGAAGCTCTACATATTAGTTAAATGCGTGGTTGCTAGGTAAAATGCTGTTGCTAGGCAACAAGAAAGTCTACATGGATACCCTTTAAATGTTTACTATGGGTTGCACCATCGATATCAATCGATGTACATGTATGCTTTGTTTCTTATTTCATAATAATGAAATTGTATATAATTTGTAAAATGCCACAGAAATGTACAGAACCATCTTTGAATAAGTAAAATGGGTGGTTGCTAGGTCAAAAAGTGTTGCTAGGCAACGATATTGGTCACTATGTATAATTGCGAGTATATCATACGTGCTGCACTATCAATGTTTAGTATACAAAGATTTAAAAGCCATTAAAGCAGAAAAGTGAATAGCCGTGCAAAAGAAGCTCTAAACTAGTTAAATGCGTGGTTGCTAGGTAAAATGCTGTTGCTAGGCAACAAGAAAGTCTACATGGATACCCTTTAAATGTTTACTATGGGTTGCACCATCGATATTAATCGTTGTATGCTTTGTTTCTTATTTCATGATAAAGAAAGTGTATATTAGTAAACATTGGCAATGCATACTGTCTTATGCAGCTAATTCCAGTTTAGTCCTGAATATTGCATCATAAAAGTACAATTTTATGAAATGTAAGGTGTGGTAAGGCATTGACTAAAAACATATTTATAATAAAGTATGATTGGATTTTGTTTTTCTTCTTAAATTTTATCACATAAAAAGCAAAATAAATGCCCTTGCACTTAAGTTAATGATTCAGATTTGTTTTTATTTAGTTTTGAAAAGAAAAAAACAGTTCAGAGAATAAAAACTCTAGCCAATTAAACATGATAAAATGGTTGATAGGGAAAATTTTGTTGCTAGGCAACATTTTATGAGCAATAATTAAATAAAATGTATGTCCGATTGTTTGGTGGTATTTCATCTTTGCATTAACATTGATTTAATCATAAGGAAATATATATTTATTTCTAAAATGATTATAATATCACTATATAACTCATATTTGTCATTCCAGTTCTATATTTGGTAAGAATGGGCGTGGCCTATTCAGTGCTGGTTTCCATGGTGATGCTACAAGTTGCGGCAATTTTAATGATCATTTTCATAAAATTCAGAAAATTCCCTTTAAAATGAGACATGTTGTTGCTTTAATCCAGCCGGGGGCATTAAAGTCAAGAAATAAGCCACTTTTGGCCTCTCGCCGCTCACCTATTGGGCTAGCGACCTTGGAATCGCATCAGTTCGCAGTGAGTCAGCCCGGTTCCATTGTGCACTCGATCTTTTCAGTGTGACTTCTTCGGGGTCATGCCTTGGCACCATTTCCACGCATTGTCGAGGAATACAATAGCTAGGAATTCACGCTTGTTTGATTTGGAATTTGTTGGAATTTGTTGAATGTGTGTGCATGACCAGTCATGGCTAGCCGTTTTAACATTTATTTCCTTTTCTTGATATCAAGAATTACCATTGCTTAACAACAACAAATAATTTCTTGATATCAAGAATTTATTTCTTGATATCTAGAAAAGAATTCTTGATTCTTGCAGGGCGCCTTTGTAAAGTGGTTTCGCATAACTGAACATCGAATTCTTGATATATATAAAGAAATCATATTCTGTTGTTAACCAATGGTAGTTCTTGATTTCAAGGATTCAATTCTTGATATCAAGAAATCGAATTCTGGATATCATGAATTTATTTCTTGATATGAAGAACTTCATTATTGATATATAAAAACAGAAGTCTTGATATCAAGGGTTGAATTCTTGTTATCAGGAAATATGAATAATTGTTTAAACGGCTTGCCATTTGTGCGATCCCACCCGACATGCGATCGAGAACAAAATTTTGAAACATGTCCAAAACCTGGCGACCTCAACCGACACCACCCTTGCGGACGCGAGTTACAGCGATAATAATAATAATATCCACTATTTATATAGCGCCTATCACGATTGATAATCATCTCTAAGCGCTTTACAATTTTATTATTACCCCGGTCATAGGATACAATGCAAACCAGCACACATTGTGTGCACCATCTCCACTCCCTGGGGAGTATTCCTTCCAAGCGCTCAGTGGGCTCAAGAAGATCGTTCACATAAAGGCTTTCACCTCCTACCGGTCCCCATTTATACACCTGGGTAGAGAGCAGCAATAGTGGATAAATTGTCTTGCTGAAGGACAAACGCCGTGGGGCCATTGGTGCCCACCTTGCGACTTAACCACAGATCTCAGGGGATCGCTCCTATTCGGGCAAGATCGCTCTAGATCGCTAGGCGCAGATCGCAAAGTGGGCACTGGGTTTATAAAAAAAACTCGCAAAGCGGATTATAATGTCAAAACGAGCATGTTCCCACCGCCTGTACCTAACAAGTTTAACATTATGACAGCATGGAATTATGAATGTTTGCCCTCTTGGAAATTGCTTTCTCTCTCATTAAAGAGATAGTTGAGTTTTAGTAGAGAGGGCGCTACACAAATTGTTTTGGTGAGATAATGAAAAAATGAGTGTCAAATTTGAAAGAGCATACAATTTGAATGGCAGAATAAACTTTATTTGATCAAAATCGGTTCAGAAACGGCTGAAATATCCATAAACATAACCATTTGTAATAAATGTGGGGCCCCACAAGTATTCGATAATTTTGCACCAGCCGTTAAAATTCGTTTTCAAATGCTTCCTCTTTTCAAAAATTTTCAAAACAGGTTTTTTGATAGTTGTTGATTATCTCTCTATCTAATCGCTATTTCAACAAAACATCACATGCACAATATTTTATTTAAAATGGTTTAACAAATGCGTTTTTGAAAGCGCCCACTTTAGTTTAAACAGCTCTTTTTGAATGATAACAGGCTTTTTACTTAATCGTTTGTAATTTGTTATTCCTTTTGAGCATGGTGGAGTTATAATTATTAGTTTGTAATGTAATGGTGCAGGTTTTGGTTACTAAAATTCAGTTTGACTAAAAATGTACTCTCTCTACCAGAATTCAACTATCCCTTTAATATGTTATTTATTTTTGCCGAATAATTTGAATAAGCATCATGATTAGTGATTTATATGTTGAATGTTGTATTATTTCCTATTATTCCTAAATTGTTGTTATCAACTTATGCATTTAGTGTATCTATTTTCTATCAAGTTTATATACAAGATATCTCACTCTTTCTTTCTTCATTAAAAAAAAAGCCACCAGGTAATTAATTTCCACTGACATATTTGTCCCTATAGAAACCGCTGATCCAAGACATCACTCAAACCACTCAGCGAGTTACCATAGCAACTGATAACATCAAGAATCATGTTCTTGACTGCAAGAATTACAATTGATATTTCTATACAAGATATCTTGCTCTTTCTTTCTCCATAAAAAACACCAGGGCCCCGTTGCAGAAGGAGATGCAATCGGTGGTAACGTTGCGACACCAACACCCCGAGCGGAGGCTATGATTGAGGTACTCAAACCAGACGATGATGTTGAAGCTCAACGGACGGCGAACGTGGAAGGGTCAAGTGATGATTGTGAAGAGGTCAGTAGATACATTATAATTTTGTTTTAAAGGGATCTAGTAACTTTGTGCAAAAAGTGCAAAGATATGTCCAGAAAGTAAAGTTTGACCAATACTCAACTATCCCTTTAACATCATTCAGAACACTTTATTCTTCCAACAAAAGGAGGGTAAACCGTTGACAATATCAATGCATTTTGCAACATTTCACGTTTGACTTTGCCCCATATTTCGGTGTCATGCACATTCCATGATAAAATATTCATAGCATATGTCATATCAATGTAAAGGGAGGAATACAATATTTCCAATGATACCAATTTCATGAACGGTAATAAAGTAATAGGAGAGATATAAACGCTCAAACTTGAATTGCGGAACTTTTTGTGAGGGGTTTATATACCATGATGTTACACATCCTAACAATATGTCCACTGCACATGTTTAATTTGAATGCCGATGTAATGAATATGTTGGTGTCATGTCAACAGATATTATATGTTGCACCCACTGCACTGCATGTAATGTGAGGCCACTACGCGCTGCTTGATAAAAACCCGACTTGGTAGGCCGAGGGCATAATTGTGTGATTGCGCTGCACCCTTTTTTGCTTCTCATCTAGGCTGACGCCCCATCCTGTGCCAGAATGGCCTAGGTGTACGCCGCCTTTCTGATCTTCAACAGTGTAATATTGGAGTGAACCATTGGAATGGATGTCATGGTTGGCTGACTGAAGCGAGCGCACATAGATAACACATAATTCAAATAATTCATAAATTTCAATACCAATATGTGTGACAAGTAAGATGGACCAACATCATCACAAATAATCTGAAATTAAAACGCTCTTTCATTGCACTTTTAGCACTTTTGATAAATAAGAAGTAGACAGTCATGTACAAGATGTGGTTAAAAACATATTGAAGTAGAAATTCGTGCGGTTGACTTCATTTTTGAATTAAAATGTCTCAATTTATCTGCCCTCAAACAGAATTATAAATGAAATAAGATGCTAAAAGTCTACGTAAGAACAATAAAGTTAAAATTGGTACTCGATGAATATTGCAATATATGTGACAGGTGAGATAGGGCACCAGGATAAACATTAATCTTAACTTTTATTTAATTGCAATATTTTCATTACTAACATGAGCTTGTTATACATACATACAATGTCTAATAATTTACTCGCTGTCCATTTAAAGACTTTTTTATTTGCAATAATTATGTTCACGCGTATAGTACAAGAAATGCCCTAAATATTAATCTTCCATTTAATCGCACTTTAGTAACACAATCTTTAGATATTATATCATCTCGAATAACCTACCACCATTATAATTATGTTGAAGAAATCAAATTTGGCGTCTTTTTTAATACTATTCATACAAAAATAAAATGTAGTCATATGCTTCAATGATTCGAATGAAACATTACTCGGCAAACACCGGGGGCAAACACTAATATACCAGTTCACAGTTACGTTTGCGCATGTACAATACAAAGGTCAAGTGAGAAAGTGTGTGTATTCATCGAGTTGAAAGTACTAGATAAGGTTCTTTACTTGTTATTCTTGTTTCCATCGATTGGAAATTCATTGATGTGAAGGTTTACTAGGTTGATAAATTGTTCTCATGAAAGGGAACAAAATATATCCCATGACAACCATCTGCCACTCTAAACATGACTGCAAAGAGTAAATGCTGTATAGCCTACCCATGATTGTAGAATTCAATGGCTATCAGGGGTCAGGTGAGAAATGCTATCTGTGAACTGGTCTATTGTTCATGAATAAAATCATTAAAAGTACAATGACATCTTTCAATTAAATCTAAATCTTCAATACATGAACCAAATAAGAGCTGAAAAACAAATATCTCAATAGCTAAATCGCAAATCATGTGATGAGACGTAGACCATTCTCGCAAGATAAACAGTACGGCATATCACCTATCGGAGATTGGTACATGCTTTTTGGGTGCATATGATCGACTGCCGCACTACTTCCGGTACCTTCAAGCCGCGCTCTGATACAATGGCCATTCATCGTGCATTGTTCGACGCGTCCATTCCACGTAGTAGTATTATACTTTAATGGGAAGGGTGCATACGTATGGAAAGGACTTTAAAGTCATACCTGTAAAGTGTCCAAATCCACGAAAATTACTTGGAGCTTCCTCGTTTCTCTTCTACCGTGTTGTTTAGCTTATGGTAAAAGAAGAATAAAATAGGGTTTGATTTTTTCAAATGTCCCTTTAGTATGAAGATAATTATCATTTAAATCTTTTATTTCAATCACGTTAATTAACGGTTTTGGTGACCTTTGACCTTGTCGTGCCTGCTATATTGTGTCCGATCCCCACCCGGCTATATTGCATACAGTCATAGACGTTCGTTCGTAGAGCCGTACGTAATATGTGTACGATACGCGTACAGCTACAGCGCGGGAAGAACTGTGCATATTTGCATTGTGTACTAAATACCACTAGCAAATTTGTTGAAGAAACCGTTTGAGAATCGACAAAGAAAATGGGAATGAGAATGCGGCCTGGGAGGAGATCTAGAGGTTCATCAAGGAGAAAAAACAACAATTTGGTTGATAATTGAGATGCATGCAGAGCTGAGTCTGAGAAGCTGCAGGTGATCGAAGACGACACGGTCATGCACGGGGCACTCGCTCTCGGACTGATCGAGTTCTCAGCGCCGATCGAAGCCCCGGCCTCGGCCTCCGGCTAAGGTATGTAGATCACCCTCGCAAGTCAAGGGCCCAATTACAGAATCAGCAATTCAAGTTTGAGTGTAGATCGACAAATCTATCGCTTTCATGGTCTCTTTGACATTATTATTGTCTTTTTCACTGTGAAAATGACAATGATAATGTCAAAGAGGCCATGAAAGCAATAGATTTGTCGATCTAGTTATGTTGATATCTCTTTTGTTATGACTTATGATTATGAAATGATGGGCCTTCTCAAATTTGATATAGAATGGGTAATCCGGTTTTTTAAATTTTTTTATCGATGCTCATTTGTTATGTATATGTTAGGTCTATGGTCTGGAATGCACTGTGTCTGTGTAGTACTCGGTCAAACTCAAAAGACAAAAGTGAAATGTTGCAAAATAAAAAAAATTATTGTCATTGTGAATTGTGGTGGTCAGGTGGTGCATTGGGTGGATTGATCCACCTCCCAATTTCAAATTTTTACTGGTCCGAGATGATACTTTAGCGGTCTTGACCTCGTAAAGTACGAAGAACCGTGGTCTCGGCCTCGAAAATGTCGAAAATTTTAAACCAATACTAAAACATACTCTCGGCTTCGGAAATGTTGTACGACTACATCAAATATGTCAAACTTTCTGTACCGGCCCGCCCATGTTGTTGCCGTACAAAGCCGGCGCATAGCTCTGCTCCCTTGTGTGACCCACCTCACCCCCCCCCCCCCCCCCCCCCGTCCGCCTCCATGGAAAATCCCGGCTAATCTGCAAATCTCTTACTTCAGGACAAGTTTTTTTCATTAGATATTAGGCTTGGCAATCAAAATGTTGGGGAAAAAACCTTGGATGATCAGTTTTTTCTTTTTGTCTTACACGAGGAAATTGACTTTCCATACCAATTGCCATCATTAAGCAACTTTTTGATTTTTATCCTCATTTTATAGCATTGGCTGTGGCTGTTCTCTTCGACATTATACATAGAGGATTTCCGAGTACCGATAGAATGGACGTGCAATCTGCATGCTGACACGACTCACACGATTGGTGCTGGTGGTGACCCCGATTGACTTATGGTTAAGGTAATTCATTGAGAACCTTTTTCTTGGACTGTGGACAGAGATAAATGATAGATCTGTGTTCTGAAACTAGAATTTCATCTTCAAATTAGCAGGCAAAATCAATGAGAGTTTATTTTGGCATACCATTGTGTGTCAATTGCTATACTTGCACAAAGTGATCTCACTGGGATTCGAAACTGGGAAAACAACATCTGTCAGAGGAGGAAAGAATGTGCATTGAGCGCATATTTTGAAAACTTATCATGGGCTTGATTGTTATGTTATATAACAGAAAATCTCAATAAACAAGGGCCGACATTACTGGACATGAGAAAAGATTCACAATGCATTGTAGAATTTGCATCAACATTCCCTTTCACCATTTTCAGAATGATGACAATTATTTTAGCATGATTTTATTTTGTATCTCTGCAAGATTTTCAGAATGTGGACCTTAGATTTATTATTTTGCTTATTAGAGACAAATGCATTAGGCATACTGTATACTGTATACCGATTGAAAAACAGATGAAAACTGCTACTGAAAAATTGACAATGGAATAAAATTAGAGGCAATAACAGTGTAGCTTTCGATCCTAACAGCTGAATAACAAACTGAAGGGAAAATAACAAATTTGGTCCATGTTGATTAGAAATCAAATCCTCTTTTTACTACATGAATACATGTTTGTGGTTCATTTTGTGCAATAAGTGCACATGACTTACACATTACTATTTATCTGATTGCATTCCTTTTTTCACAAATCTCACCCTCTCTATAGATTTCTTCAAGACCCATCAAGACTCTACACACCCACGACACCACACCACCCAGAACAAACAACCAGGCAGCCAACACCCAAGTTCTAGCAGACCCTTCAGACGCCATGCAGGAAGGGACCCACAACATCCATTAGCATAGAACAAAGCTAGCAGGCTTTCATGTATGCGAAATCAAGAACTTCCTACAGTAACAGTGGGCCGACCGTTCTTGGGTTTAAATCTGCGACACACTTTGGTCAGAATTATGCCAGTTATTATGCGACCGCACGATACAGCTCTATGGTCAACCAATCAACACGCTTGTAGCGAGGTAAACATTCATCACATTGCTATCACGTGTACTACATAGACAATTAGTTGGCGTGTTAACAATACAAGCCAGCCATGCGTTGTCTATACATTGCTTGTGACAACGAGATGTGACGTCATGCAGTCTACGAATGTACGTCCGCCTTCACCAAATTAGCGAAACTGCTTGTAAACGAAAGTTATTTGAGCGCGGCGGACGGGGCAATAGATCGCTCCCTGCGTCGTTGAAAGCTCTGTACGTCGCTGAGCGAAAACACCATAATATTGGAGCAGGACTTCTAGCGTATCAGACATGGTAGAGGTGGACGTCGACCGTGGGAAGTGACAGGGATGTTCGGCCAGTGATTGCCCACAGATCCATCATCATGCTGATGCCAAATTAAGGCCCTACCAATAAGGCCTTCAAATTCATATAGCATAAACAGTTCTTTTATTCACGCACAAAATTTGGCAAAAATTAACAAAACCTAATTATAACAAGCACCTCGGGCACAATTGGATTGAATTCCTTATGTCAGATATCTTGTGTCTGGGCTTAAAAATAATAAAATACAAAGATCCTTGACGTGTAAAATTATCATCGCTGTATCCGGTACCTCTTGTTAGGAGGTTCCACTGTATCTATGTTACAGGATGTTTTTAACTTGTAGTTCAAATCAGTGGGCAGTATGGAATAAATTATTATGACATAAATTTGTCATTTTTTAACTCAAACAAACCATTGTTTTCTCAGATGAAATAATAATAAATAATATGATTCAGAATAATTGTACAAGGTTATTGATATAATGTATGATTGAAGTTCCTAATAACACCCATGAAGAAATGTGAGTGTGTATCACTATGCCAATTGTCCTTTTAACCCTCCTTTTGCTTGGATTCACAAAGGCTTGCCCTATTATATGCAGGGTAATGAAGGGTCGGCCAACTCAATTGTAATTTTCATAGATCAGGATCAACCAAATGGCTAGGTGGACAATGTATGAGACACATTCACGGATACACTACATGATTTGCACACATCCAAAAGTTGAATCAATTTTGTATTTCAATTTTGCATATGCAATTATTGTTATTTGGATACTTTGTATTTCATTTTTCAATAACTGCAGAAACAACTGTTAAAAAAAATATGTTATATAATTGATTTTCATTAAATGTGAAAATGCTGTGTAAATACTCAAGTTATTCAACCATTTCCATTGCTTCAAATTTCACTATAAATCCTTCTTCAAAAAAGTACAATTTACAAGCATACATTTAAACAAACAGGCGATTGTGTTAGTTTGAAATGTAAAAAATGCACACATAGTACCAGGTACTTATACAAAGGGGGAAAAAATGGCTAGAAGCATGAAAATGTACAGTCAAACCTGTGTACCATGACCGCCAATCAAAGTGGCCACTGTAGAAAGGTGATCACTATAGACAGGTTCAATTACATTCCTTTTCTCTGCAAGGGATCATGTTTGGTGGCCATTATAGGCAGGTTTGCTGCTATAAAAAGGTGGCCGCTATAACAGGTTTGACTGTACTTGACTGTAAATGTGGGCTCTGTGTAGTGATGTATCCGCAGAGTGTGTTTGTGTGGGTGTGTGTGTGTGTGTGTGTGTGTGTGTATGTGTGTGTGTGTGTGTGTGTGTGCATGTTAGATACTACACTGTTAAAAAAATCCTCCTATCCGGGTCCAATAATTGGATGTAACCCAGCTGCATCCATTAATTGGCTTCGTGGGCACCTGTTTTTGGACCAGTGTGGGTCCGTACAGTGGAGCTCACGCAGCACCAATAATTGGTTCAGTACAGACGTGGGCAGTATTCTGGGCACCTATTATTGGAGCTCCTGGAATCCCTATTTTGAAGTTATAGGGTATATATGGTATACTGGATGCAACCCAGCTGCAACCATTAATTGGCTTCGTGGGCACCTGTTTTTGGACCAGGGGGTCCGTACAGTGGAGCTGACGTAGCACCAATAATTGGTTCAGTACAGACGTGGACAGTATTCTGGGCACCTATTATTGGAGCTCATGGAATCCCTATTTTGAAGTTATATGGTATACTGGATGTAACCCAGCTGCAACCATTAATTGGCTTCGTGGGCCCCTGTTTTTGGACCAGTGTGGGTCCGTACAGTGGAGCTCACGCAGCACCAATAATTGGTTCAGTACAGACGTGGACAGTATTCTGGGCACCTATTATTGGAGCTCATGGAATCCCTATTTTGAAGTTATATGGTATATATGGTATACTGGGCACCTATTATTGGAGCTCATGGAATCCCTATTTTGAAGTTATATGGTATATATGGTATACTGGGCACCTATTATTGGAGCTCATGGAATCCCTATTTTGAAGTTATATGGTATATATGGTATACTGGGCACCTATTATTGGAGCTCATGGAATCCGAATATTGGAGTTCAACTGCACTGATTAGTGCAGGGGCCGTATTCTGAAAAGTTACAATCGATTTTAGTGACGTAGATAAAATCTATTTTAGTGGATGGTGATCCTTTTTAATGTCAAAACAATGCGCACTGGCTAGCCAAAACAATGCGCACTGGAGTACCTCATTGCGCATTAAAATTGGATCACCATCCACTAAAAAATATTTTATCTACGTCACTAAAATCTTTTGTTACTTTTCAGAATACCGCCCCAGATCACTGGGGCATATGGGCACTGAATATAGGACCTTTGCTTATCTCGATTCAATTATTATTTCACTTGTGGACACTAATTTTGGACTTTACTGGGCCTGTACTACACTTTAGTCTCCGGTTTGTCTCATTAAAAAGGCACACCAACAAATGCAATAGTTTGAATACATTTTGTTTATGTAAACATTCATAGAATACATGTGAACAAATGTCATTCAATTGACAATCGAGTACTAGTGAATGAACATAACTGAAGTGTGAAAATATGTCACAAAAACAATAATACCATGAATATTATGCAGCATCTTACAAGATTTACCTAAAGACACAGAGAGGCTGGGCTTTTTCATGTTTTAAAAGGCACACTAGTAGGAAAATAGCAGATGTGGCTTTGATGATATATTCTACATGATCCCCTATCATGACACCCTACATGTATGGAGGGTGGTTAGGCCAGATATGATAATATATTTTTCTTCAGACCCCTCCCCCTCCGGACAAGACTGCTCATCAATGCCCCCCCCCCCTCCCACAACTGTCAAGCTACCCCACCACCCTCCAGACATGGAGTCCCCCCCCCCCCCCCCCGGATAGTTTCCTTATACAAATGGCAGATAATCATATACAGTACATGTGTATATGGCTGCAAAATACACCAGGTATGGCTGCAAAGGCCTGCAATATTAAAATATCTCACTGTATACCTGAGTTACATGCTCAAATTGCCTAAAGTCCATAGCGACATCATACATTCAAAATAATGTTCACAACTCTCTAAAATCTAATGTCACCAAGATACAAATGCATATGGGCATTTCCACGGTAACTCACGTTACATTTTGAACTCAAAATTAGGTCGTTGAGATCAATATCCTTAAAGCCCAATTAGTGATACGAGTTACTATATGTGAATGAGCATCATGCACCTCCATCCTACCTCACAGCAACATTACATCCACAGACTCTAATGAGAACTATGAGAAAAAACTACAAATGTCGGTAACTCACGTTACATAATTTGGACATGCAAAAATTTGGCATATATTATATTCAAAAGTTTCCTCAAACAAGAAACAGAGAGACTCTAAAGTCTATTGTGTCAAAGTCATGGACTAACAACATACATCACAGAGTATGGTAAAAATTCAAATTGTCTTACATTCTCCAGGTATCGTCATGTGAAGCGGTAACTCACGTTACAGTTTGTCCGCATGATCACAAGACAATTTTTTGTCATGATAATCCAAAGCAAACTTACCAAGACAACTTTTTTTCACAAACAAACTCCATGAATAAAGAATCTAAATTGATTTGAACATTGATCTGACAGTAATTAATCCCATTTTATCCATGAGATTACCAAAAGGCAGGAAACTTTACATTTAGAATACCAACTTGAAGATAAATTTCATTTTTAATTGAGTCGTTTTCCAAGCTTTCATTTGTACTGAGACAAAAATTGTATTCAACAAAATGATATGAAACAGAGTCTATTTCATTAAATTACACTCTTTTCCAGTTAACAAATGCATCAGAAATTGAGGATTTAATTGAGAATTTGATTTGATTGTTTTTTTTTTTATTTTACTAGATTTCAGGCTATCTAGATAAAACAAGTCAATCTCACTGCATGTGTACATGCAAAATACAATGCTCACAACAAACTGTCCAATCAACAGAGTACACATAATAAATGGGTAATAAACCTGAGTTGAAATGTGTACTAAACGTGAATTGAAAGTACCCTTCAACAACATCCAAATTGCTTAAAGTCTATATACAAATGCATGTACAAAATGCCATGACCATCGGACGGAAGATCTCACTGTATCATATCAACAGAGTACACATAATAAATGGGTAATAAACCTGAGTTGAAATGTGTACTAAACGTGAATTGAAAGAACCCTTCAACAACATCCAAATTGCTTAAAGTCTATATACAAATGCATGTACAAAATGCCATGACCATCGGACGGAAGATCTCACTGTATCATATCAACAGAGTACACATAATAAATGGGTAATAAACATGAGTTGAAATGTGTACTAAACGTGAATTGAAAGTACCCTTCAACAACATCCAAATTACTTAAAGTCTATATACAAATGCATGTACAAAATGCCATGACCATCGGACGGAAGATCTCACTGTATCATATCAACAGAGTACACATAATAAATGGGTAATAAACCCGAGTTGAAATGTGTACTAAACGTGAATTGAAAGTACCCTTCAACAACATCCAAATTGTTTAAAGTCTATATACAAGTGCATGTACAAATTGCCATGACCATCGGACGGAATATCTCACTGTATCATGTCATGGAAAATACAATGCTCACAAATACAATGCTCACAAACTCAATCAACACAGTACACATACTAAATGAAAAAAAAAGAAGAAAAAAAAAGAAAAGTGTCAATAACAGTGTAGCTAGTTTGGGAAAAATAGCGTTTGGCGCAAAGTGTGAAATCTTAAAACAGTTGTATAATCTCACAGATTATGAATTGACCTTACATGTATCGCCACAACCATGATAGGTGGCGCCACCTGGAAGACACCCTGTAATGGCAGGGTCAATAGAAGAATTGTGTATAAGTTCGAGTTAAATCCTGAACATATTTCGGGAGAAATAGCATTTGCTGCAATTGTCACTTGACCTTATATACACAGCAACATGGTGAACATTGTGTGCAAGTTTGAATGAAACCCCCTAAAGACTCTATAGTAGGGTGGTTAAGATGTCCGCCACTGCAATCTGGGGTACAATTGATTTAGTACCTTTATCATATTCCTTGGATAAAACGAAAAAAAATTATCCAAAGAGACACTCTGTATCTATGCAAATTCGGCCTAATTTCCATAATTTATGTAAATTTATTCATGAAAATGGGATATTTCATGAAAATTGTGTTTTTATTGACATATTTTATGGGGAACATATTCCTTAGATCAAAAGAAGAAAATTCAATTAAATAGACACCCTGTTTATATGCAAATTAGGTCTAATTTCCATAATTTATGCAAATATATGGATGGGAATGGGATATCTAAGCCAATGGTATTTTTGTTGACATATTTAGGAGAACATAATCCTTGGATCAAGAGAAAAAAAAATGATCCAAAGACACACTTTGCATTTATGCAAATTAGGCCTAATTTCCATAATTTATGCAAATGTATTCATGGCCCCAGAAAATAACTTCCCAAAAATAAAGCCACACAATGACTTGGTCCATCGGAAAGAGTGCCTTTTCATAAGAAAATTGATACCAAGAACATTAATTTTGGTAGTGTAGTTTTTGTTTTACAGCGCTGTGAGTGACACCATGTCAGGGTTCATTTTTTTCAATTTTAACTGACCTATTGGCTAAAGAATGACCCAAAGCGGCTCGTTATAGAATTCTGTGCTGTGGCTATTCAGTCGATTGCACATTAACAAAGGTGTTCGCATTATTGTTCACCGTAATTCTATGACGAGCTGTTCGGGTCATTCTTTAGCTAATAGGTATGTCACAAATCGAAGAAAAATGAACCCTGACATGGTGTCACTCACAGCGCTGTAAAACAAAAACTACACTACCAAAATTAATGTTCTTGGTATCAATTTTCTTATGAAAAGACACTCTTTCTGATGGACAAAGTCATTTTGTGGCTTTATTTAGGGGAAGTTATTTTCTGGGGCCATGAATAAATTTGCATATATTATGGAAATTAGGCCTAATTTGCATAAATGCAGAGTGTCTCTTTGAAACATTTTCTTTCTTTTGATCCAAGGATTATGTTCTCCTAAATATGTCAACAAAAATACCATTGGCTTAGATATCTTATTCCCATCCATATATTTGCATAAATTATGGAAATTAGACCTAATTTGCATATAAACAGGGTGTCTATTTAATTGAATTTTCTTCTTTTGATCCAAGGAATATGTTCCCCATAAAATATGTCAATAAAAACACAATTTTCATGAAATATCCCGTTTTCATGAATAAATTTGCATAAATTATGGAAATTAGGCCTAATTTGCATAGATACAAAGTGTCTCTTTGGATGAATTTTCTTCTTTTCATCCAAGGAATATTTTAAAGTTATTAAAAACTCTGTACCCCAAAGTGCAGTGAACACCCATATCTTGGGGTCTTAACATCTCTACTACTAGGAGAAATAGCAATTTTCGCAAATTGTGGACGGACGGACGACGGACAGACAACAGCCGGACAACGGACGCCGCGCCACGACAAAAGCTCATCTGGCCTCCGGCCGGAGTACAGTTACTGTTTGGGCAGAGCACTCTTGAATTTCTCCATTGTGTTGACAACACACACAGGAAGAGGTCCTCCCCTCACGTCCATCAGTCCATGCTGAACAAAAGAGCATGTCTTCTTGCATGGAGATGGATACTGCAGGTTGCACCCATAAAACAGTGCAAAGAGGCAGATAAGTCCCTCTGTCACTTCACAGCAGTGGAAGAGTTCTTGGCCTTCTGCTGCCACACTCACAAGTTCCGTCTTGAAAATGTCCCCAGAGACGATCACCACAGGGTGGACAGAATCTCGAGCGAGAGTAGCCATGGTCTCTGCTCCATGTTCCTGAAACAAGCACAATGTCAACACAATGTGGATTAGACAAGAGCATCAAAATGAATAGAAAGTTTGACTCATGGCTTGTTCATTGAAGCTGACCTCTGTACATATTACTGTAAAACATGAAATATTCCCGGCTGTAAAAGTTTGCGGTTTTGCTATTTTAGACTTTTAGCGGGAGGAAATGTTTGCGGATTTGCTAGCCATGCAATGCATGGTAATGGCCAAACAGTGCATTATCTAAATTTTCGCGGGATAACAAATTCACGGATTACGTCATTTTGGACTATAATTTATAAATCCAAGTACATGTAGACTAGTATGGTACCATACATAAAATTCATCTTAATTGAAAATATTCTGCTGCAGATGTAATGATGCTGCAACCTGTATCAAGTGTACATGTATGTACCATGAATATAAGGACATTCATGTTACCGTATTTGCCGGTGTATTAACCGCTCCCGTGTATTAACCGCACCCCCAACTTTGGAGGGTTTTCAGTGAAAAAAAATTAAATTGATTGTATAATTCTAGCACAACTCAACATGAAACACTATGGATTGGACAGTGCTGAACGGTAAAAGACAAACAAACAGAAAACGAAACATGAATCAAATCAAAGATGAAACAAAATGTACCTTGATATGTTTATTCCTTCTTACAAGTCTAGATTTGGTTGAATCTACCCTAGAAAATAGTAAATTCTAAGCTCTTTTTTGAGAAGAAAAATTGCGATCGTAACTTTCCAACTGGTGGGAAAAGTAAGCATAGCACATGCACACAGACCAGATGAGATTTGACTCAATCACGATAGGATGATCGCTAATTTCAGGACATGGGAAGTTATCTTCATGCTCCCTGTAGTGTGACACCAACTCCCTCAAGGTAGCGCATACAGCTGCACATACCGGGCATATAATTTTCACATTCTGCACACTTTGGGTTGAATAATAAACATGATGGTCCCTATGAACGTGAGTCTTAAAACTTCCATAAGTTTTAAATGTTCTGACACAGCCATCTAAGCCACAAGTGAGGTTGAAGTGAGGGTCATGGCTGTGGAGAGTCGACACATGTCTCAACAGTCTTGTTATGTTGGTGGAGATTGGTACCACAAAGAGGACAGTTCAGCATTTTCCAGGGGAATCATGTTGGCAGGAAACTGTGGAAAACAGGAGAGAAATCTTTTGAAACAGCCGGAGTGAAAATAAAAAGGCAGGACAAGGTAAAAGGCCTTACAGTGTTTGAACCTAAATCTCAGCCTACACCACCCCTAACAAATAGTGTTGTGTTCCAAATATCGCACCTTTCCTCAGACTAGAGTAAAAGGTGTCAGTGTCACCTTTCTCCAGGACAAGGTAAAAGGCTCAACAGTGTTTGAACCTAAATCTCAGCCTACACCACCCCTAACAAATAGTGTTGTGTTCCAAATATTGCAGCCCCCCCCCCCCCCCCCCTCTAAAAAAGTGTTGCACCTTTCCTCAAACTAGAGTAAAAAGCATCAGGCAAAAGGCCTGACAACCTAAATCTCAGCCTACACCACCCCCAACAAATAGAGTAGCATGTTTCAAATCTACCTCTTCAAGCCTCACAGCCTACCCCACAGCCTCACACACTACTCACTAGACTCGGTCACAGTGGCATGCCACTATAGAAGGGCGACACCCCTTTCAGGCCATGGCCGTCACGTGGGGTGCCACTATACACGAACAGAATATTGTGGGCTGTTTTCCGAGAAAAATTTTGTTTGTGCACAGTGTTATGCCACTATATGCGCGACAAATACGGTACATTTAGTGCTAATCTACAAATAAACATGGAAACCAAGTTAACCCCCCAATATTAAATAATATTTTTGGCGGACATGTTCACGAAAAAATACATTGCCAAAAACAATTATTATTGCTCAATTTAGTGTTTTGAGGCTCAGCCATAGGCATGGCATGGCACAGCATAGAATATGCTATTTGGTAAAACTCCAGAAAAAAATAGCCCCCCCCCCCCCCCCCCCCAAAAAAAAAAAAAAAAAAAAAAAAAAAAACTAAAAAAAATTTAATCTAAAATAGATTTAGAATTAGATCTAATTTGTATTTCATGATCAATGAGGGAATGACACACTTTTGCATACAAAAAAATATAAGATACCATATTAATCTAAACTATGAAAGGTTATGATTTTTAAAATTTATTCTGAAAAGATTATGACTTGGCGATGTATTTTGGCAGAGTTATTGATTTTTTTTTTTTTTTTTTTTAAGATATAATTGAATAAAACGCTGGCGGTCGGTTTATTATCCGAAACTCACGAAAATCTGTTCAGTACCCTCTAACTTCGCTTTGTATGTATTGCATATTTGCATGTAGTATGAAAGGGATGGATCGAGATCGGTGATATGATTTCCATCACCAATAATGGATAGTGCCACCAACGAGAGTGATTAGCACAATCAAAGAGATCAGCATAATAGCAGTAATCGCAATGAATCATGGCAAGTATGGCTTTGAAATTTCATACACAGAATAATACACGTATTATATCTACTTAGTTTTAACCATTTTGAAATTTTGGAACGATTTTGGTAAAGTGTGCTACTCCCTTTAAAGGTACTGACTGCAATGTTAATTTGGGGCGCAAATTAACTTTTTTGAAGGTAAAAATATGTTATTATTTTTTTTGATTTTTTTTTCTTTCTGAATTTCTACTTTTACACGAAAAAAACCCACGAAAATAGATTCACACTGCAGTCAGTACCCTTAAGGGATTTCGCTTTTTAGAACATTACATTACTATAGAGTGATAGACTGCCCACTCTGTCTCGGTGTGAGTGGAGTGCAAGTCAACAACGTCATAGACGCCGTCCAAAGTTAACCGGGGGGGTGCGGGGGGGGGGGGGGGTTGGAAAATTTGGGGATAGTAGGGGGTGGGGGTTGGAAAAAATTGGGGATAGCAGGGGGTGGGGGGTTGGAAAAAAATTGGGGATAGCAGGGGGTGGGGGGTTGGAAAAAATTGGGGATAGCAGGGGGTGGGGGGTTGGAAAAAGCTGGGGATAGCAGGGGGTGGAGGGTTGGAAAAATCTGTGGATAGATGGGGGTGGGGGGTTGGAAAAATCTGGGGATAGATGGGGGGTGAGGGGTTGGAATTGGAAACAATTGAGAATAGCAGGGGGCGGGGGTTGGACAAATTGTGGATCTAGCATTAGTGGGAAAATCTGGGGGTTGGGAGTTTGGAAAAATCGTGATACATGGGGGTTTGGGGATAAATCTGGAAATGGTGGGGGTCAAAATATCTGGGGATAGATGGGGATTGAGTGGGAAAATTTGGGAATAGAGGGGATAGAGGGGAATAGAGGGATAGAGGGGATAGAGGACAGATAGAAGGGGGGTATAAATTGTTTAGAGGGGTAGGGAACCACAAATTTAAGGATAGAGGGAGTGGGGTAGGGTTTTAAAAAATGGATAGGAGGGGGTAAGGGGTCGGGGGGGGGGGGGAAAGGGGATAGTGGGGGGTTAACAATTTTGAGAATAGAGGGGGGTGGGGGTCATCAAAAATGGGGGGTAGCAGGGGTGGGGGGTTGAAAAAATGTGGGGATAGTAGGGGGTGGGGGTGGAAAAACTTGGGGATAGCAGGGGGGGTGGACAAATTTGGGGATAGCAGGGGCTGGTGGGTTGGAAAATCCAGAGGATAAGGAGGGGTGGGGGGTGGAAAAAAATGGGGATAGGGTGGGTGGGGGTCCCAGTGGAGCGCAGCTCCCCCCCCCCCCCCCTGGTTAACTTTGGACGGCGTCATAAGAGTTAATAAATTTTAAACAGTAACACCTGTAGTAGACAGTCTAGCCGGGGTACAAGTACATGTGTGTCCCGAGATTCGGTGACCAGAAGCACCGATAATTGGTGCTCTCACAAGCTATAATAATGACTGAACCTGCCCCAGGCAATGGAGCTGGACCGGCTCCAGCAAATGGATTGCCTAGCCGAAAACATGTGCGCGACATCATCAGAACATGTGCGAAGTCACGTACTCCCGGTTGTGTAAAATTGCCGGTCAGATTGAGCGTGCTGCTATTTTGACAGCGCGCGCTGCATTTTTACAAATCTGCACGCGCGGATGACGTCATCCACAAACTTTGATCTTTTTTTGATCAATCGGTCAGAAAGGGTCAATTTAAATCACTAAAACGCCAGATTTGCTTGATAAATGTCCATGATTAATTGTGGAAATTATAATTTGAATTCACATTTATCTCCTTTTGTCCAAAGATTGAGTTTTTTCCTTACTTGGTGGAGAATAAAAATGGTTTAAAATGTGTGTAATAATCATGTGAAAAGACGCACCATTTGTTGCCTTAATTTTGTTCCTTTCATTTTTGTCAAATCAGTTTTTTGGATATATTGTCTATTTTATTCCGGTAAAAGAAGGTATGAACTACCGTTTCTAAGCCAGTAACAGATCACTTTGTTTGTGGATTCAATTTCTTTCTGATAAAAAATATTTGTTATGGACTATCATACATCGCTGGAAAGCCAAAATAGTACAGATTACGAATATCGTCAATTCAAGCTCATTCCGTCACTAATAAGCAAATCACTGCGCATTTTACGAACCCCTTACACTACGCCAGTAATGGATCACCACTACTCCAGTAACGGATCACCTGGCTTTATTTTAAAAATAATTGACCAATTATCTTACTTTTTTCATCAAAGTGTTAGCAAACTAGGAAATAATATCCATGTAAAAATTTAATTCTTAAACGTTCTTCCTTATTTAGTTATGAGGAGTTGAATTCTGCCAAACTGATCCCTATGAAATGTTAGCAAAAATCACACAAAAACCCAATTTTACCAAAATATCAAAATATTTTTCGATTTTTAAGTAAGAAATATCACAGATTTTAATTAAATACACTGTTACAGCAAACAAAATTTTATTATGATCTTTTGTTTTGTTTTTTATAAAGATTTGAAAATGGGTGATCCGTTACTGGCGTAGGTAATTTCTGCTGTAATTATGCATTAAAACTTGCCTTTTTTAACTATAAACCTGCACCCAAACACCCGGAAAATGTTGTGGGGTGTTCAACAGAACATCTTTCTGTGTTAATCATATATTAATTCTAGATACTTCGGCATATTTTTTATTTTTAAACATTTTGTTTAAAAAAATATTTTTATTTTTTCCCCCGCTTTTTTCTTGAAAATCTGAAATCTGAAATCACACGCGCGTAATGTAACGCCGAGTGCCGATGCCTAACTAGATGACACTATTTTGAAGGCTAATTTCTCAATTTTGCGTGATGATAATGGGACGGAGGTTTTAGAAAGGAGATGATAAAGTTGATATTAGATCCACATTCCTCTTCCAGTTATGAAAACTTAAAAAATTAGATAGTCACAAACGTCTTTATGCATCAATTTGGGTAGGTGATCCGTTACTGGCTTAGAAACGGTACATGTGTTTTGATTTTTATAAAGTCTCATTGCCTGGGCAGATTTTTTCCAATAGTCGTTCAAAAATGATATCTAAAAACGATTTCATGACAGAATCTGGCTTTCATTTCGCCAGGCCCAGGCCATTTCATGTCGTAATCCTAGCATTAATTTCCGTAAATCTGTATTTGTCTAATATTGGGAGTTATTTTAGGGACATGAAAATTCTATAAAAGTTCACGAGTCCAGTCATTTACCTCAAATCCTCAATAAATCTGTTTTTATAAATATAACTCTTCAAAAAGTGTCTAAAAGCAGCAGACTGGTTAGTCGTACGGACGCTGTACAGAAATTTGGCCGTCTGCGCGGGCACTAAAACCCAAGCGCGGTTCGATGCTTGGCCTAAAAATGCCAAGTCAAATACGCGCATCTCGTGACACTGGCTTGCGGATCGCCAGGCCAGCGCGGTAGCGCTGGCGCGCGCATGCGATCCGTAGAGTTATTTGCGGACGGGCGTACGTGAAGTGCCGCGGACAGGAATTCCGCTCTATTGATGATAGATTCACCACCGATCTGTCAAAAACGCTACCGGGGGACTCCAGAAACATTCCTGCATCACTGATAGTGTTACAATAATCATAAAACATCATGCTTACCACTCAAAATACAAGTCTCCAGTTCCGGATTCCCAGACGAACGCCGGTCACAAAATGGCTGCATATCACGTGGTACTCTGAGCCGGGAAACGATTCGCTAATTCCCGGCGCGGCGCGGCCAGCTCCGGCCCGGCGCGCGGTGCCAGTCGAGTCCGGAACCAAAAACTGGTTCCCGCCTACACATACCGTTATGGGCACCAATAACTGGACCCAATAAGGTCATTGTTTTTATTGAGCACCAATATTTGGAGCTGCCACGAGAAGTTTTTCTAACAGTGTAACAAAAAACAGACTTGTAGTTATTTGCAACTGGTTGACACAAAAGATGAAATATTTGCATTATATATAATGTGCTCACACTGCCTGACAATCTACATCTTTCATTCACTTTGTTATAAAAAAATAAGGAGTACAGGGGGAGCAACCTCTACATGCAGTGATGTTGCATGGGGGCGCACCCCCCCCCCCCCCGGCCCCCCTCTAATAATTTGCCATAAAAATACAAAACATCACAGGAATAGATTGGGGGTATGACAGGGTGAAGGGTGGGGGATATCTCTCCTTTGCATAACTAGCATACTTCTAAAGTGATACATACAAAAAATCTACCCACATACCCTCCCCAAATGTAGCCTATATAGACATGCATGTAGGGTGTATGCCTGTTTGTGTTTCTATAATGGTTTCAATCATGTGGGAGGTCATGCTTTCTTGAATTCTAGTATATTCCAAGGTATGGAACACACTGCACATTTTTTCGAGTGAAAAGTTGCAAAAGCTCCCTACTGTGGGAGGGGCGATAGTGTGATACCCCTCCCACCCCCCCCCCCCTCCCTGCTCCCTCCCACCACCCCACCCCCACTTTTCAAAATAGTTCATGCCACTGCAAGATCAGAATGTATAGAAAAAAAATATATAAGGTGTGCCCCCATTTAGTCTGACCAAACTATTCCATTGTCTCCATGAAAAATGAATACACAATATGGCGGATGTTGCCTACTATATGATAGAGGGAGAGTGAGTAATTATAGAATAAATTTTGAAAGAGAACAATGGAATTTCAGAATATATGCGTACGTGGAGTTGCTTTTATTTGCCAGCTGTAGCTTTCACGTTCACGCCCAGCCGGCCGGCGCGCGCCTGGCCACGCGATCACGGCCTAAACCTCGCCGATAGACAGGGCAGCGCAACGAGTCGATGTACCGCGACTGTTGAGCTGAGCCGAATGTACATGTACGGGTGCGCATATCAACGGCCGGACCATCATTCCTCTGACAAATTTACGGTAGGCCATCAGTTTTCGGTGATAAAATATGAAATCAATATTCCCTTTTTTCACGAGGTAAACGGTTTTCGTTTTCTTTCAAACTTTCACAAATCCTTCAATTGTATATTACAATGATATTGACATAGGATTGAAGTCTCAAATGTCTCTTTCGGCAGAATTTTACACTTTACCTGCATCACTTTAAACATTTATTCACATTTTGTGATATCAACAATTATAATTCTTGATATTAAAATTGCATTTTTCGATATCAAGAATTTCCATTTGTTAACAACAGGAAATCATTTATTGATATCACGAAATGGGAATAGAAGTTAAAAGGGCTTGCCATACATACCCTAAAGGCTGGTAATATGGCATGTGATAGGGACGGGATCAGAGTTACCAGATACATCTGAACAGTAGTGCGATAGCGCAAATGTATGCATTATCAAGTCATACAGCTGTACATAGGAAATCTATGCAGCTTTTTAAAAAGAATGAAAACGACTATGGCGAAAATAGTAAATACTGACTAATCGCCAAAGAGAATGAAATAATCCAAACAACGATATACATTATAATTACATGTGTATATTCTAATGTCCGTAATCACAGCAGTTGCATATCAGCAATAAATAATCATTGCTAATTTATTGGTGTAGTTTATTATCTTGAGTGGAGACTAATATGGTACAAATATATTCTTCAAGTAGATTTGGACAGCCTTTACATTGTTAATGCTGTCAACATATACTTGTAGTGCCTGCTCGAAAAATCCGAATTATGACGCCTTTCTATCATCAGGATGAATGGAAGATATCCGTTGCCTAGTCTTTGGATAACAATTGGTAGAATAATTGTTTTTGTATGATTATTCAGATAGCAGAAGATGCATACTTGTACAAGCCCACGAAGACAAGGTCATTGGACCCTAATCACACTCATTTCATACTGGTTGACGATGGAACAGAAAACACATTTGGACGCGAAGCTGAATTCAAGTGTAAACTCATCGACAAACTCGTCAAGGATGGAGCCAGTAAGTTCCACTAGGTATACAGAAATCAATTTCCAGTGAAACAAATTTAATGAATCAATACAATAATGGTAAAAATGCGGACACTGGAACTATTGCTTTAGTTTACATCATAATTAGTAAAGGGTTAAAGCCAAATTACAGTATTGGGAAACGCCCCAAACAAAAATAGTGAAATGTACCCTTTTTATAACCGACCAAGTGAAAGAATATGTTTTTACTAATATAGGCGAAACCACCTATCAATTGATTAAATTTGCTATTTAGAAGAAAAAAAACCGACGGTTGTAATTTAAAATTGTTGTCCGCAAATGATATACAAAGTACACGCGGAACAAGCTGTGAACTCTTTGCCCAATCTAATCGGCGGCGCATGGCATTTTCCATATATTTCCTTATTATAAAATGTTATGGTTCATAATTTACCACATAAACCTTCTTTTATTTTTTTTTTCTCTTTCGCCTTCTCGGCATTTATTCATATTTCATACAAGTTTACAAGTCATATACTTTTTACGATTAATTACAAATTAGAAGTACATTTTTAAAGCATTTGGTAAATTATACAGAGTCTGTTTTCCTTCGTTAGAAAGATAATCATTTATCTGCATACGTGAGTAAATTTCTTTTAAGAACATAAACCATAATTTATTTTTCCTTTCATCTTTTCCAAGGTTGTTTCGAATGACTATCAATTTATAAATACTCCAAAAAGCTAACGTTAAAATATCATTAATTTTTTGGTCTGTATTTATTTTCAGTAAAGTAAATATATTAATTTCTACGTTGATGTTATAAACATTTTGCACCATCTGCGTAAACTTTCTAAAGAACATGTCATTCATGGTGCATTTTATAAAAGCGTGTTCTATATCTTCTTTACATTGACATGCTTCACATGTATCTGTGTTACAGATTTTCATTACAAATAATTTTCTTTTCACAACTATCAAATTATAAATCATCTTAAAGTTAAACTGTTTCAATTTGTTTTCCTTAATATCAATAATATTCCGTTTATAAACCTGCTTCCAATTAACATCAATGTTTAATGTATCTGTCCAGTATGATGGACCTTCATTTACAATTCTCCTTTTCAACAATGCAACATAAAATAATTTACTCGATAAACTCTCAATGGTTCTTTCTTTTCCATTAATAATAACTTTGGGTATCTCTAAACATATATGTTCTTTTAAGTTATTCATCCATTGTTTTGGTATTGCTTTCTGTAATTTAAAATATTCAAACATTACAACTACTTTTGAAGTTTTATCACAAATATTATCTATTAATGTTGTCGTTGCCATAAAATGTCTATTAATACAAATATTTTTCAAAAACGTAATACCACTTGAGAACCATTTCTTAAAAAAGAAGGGCTGATTTTTGAAAACTACATATTTATTATACCATAAAACTTGTTTATCTAAATCAATATTATTATAATGTTCATTTTTTGTATTTAACATAACCCATGCTTTCAGAATTTCTACATAAAATTCTGGTATTTTTCCCACAAAGTATAAATTAAGCATGTTTATATCAATAGCACAATTTAAAAGCAGTTTCAGCCCTCCAAGAGACTGAAAGTAAACATTTGACATCTCTTTCCAATATCCTTTCGAATTGTCTACTATTTTACCTAACCATTTTAATCTAAAACTTGCTATTAATGTTTCAAAATCAATCATCTTAATTCCTCCCTCATGATAGTCTTGAATTACAATTTCTCTTTTCACTTTATCTATTTTTGAATTCCATACAAAACAATACACAATTTTGTCCAGTCTTTTTATAATATGTTGTGGTACTGAACAATACATAATCAAATTAATAACTTGACTTATGAGTAATGTCTTTACAATAAGAACTCTACCAAAGAGTGTGAGATTTCTCTTTTTCCAATTATCTACAATTCTTTGAATCTTCTGTAATTTTGTTTCCCAATTCATTTTAACAACCATATCTTGATTAGTACCTATATAAATTCCTAAATATTTTACACATCCTTCAGACCATGGAATACCGTAATGATAAAGATCCCATCTCTTTTGTTTTGGACCTAGCCATTTTAAAATTGTTTTTTCTTTATTTACGACGGGACCTGCAACCTTTCCAAATAATTCTAATTCTTTTAATATATATTTTAGTGATGATTTTTCTCGAAAGAAAAGTGACGTATCATCCGCGTATTGCAATAATTTCAATTCAATTTTATTATCTCCATACATTATACCTTTAATTTGTTTATTTTGTCTTATCTTTTCAGCTAATATTTCTACTGCCAATAGAAATAATAAGGCTGATAGAGGGCAACCTTGTCTTATCCCTCTACTAATCTCAAAACTTGTTGTTTTCCACCCATTAATTAACACTGAGCTTTTTACATCTTTATACATTAATTTAACCCACTTACAAAAATCTACCCCAAAATTAAAATGTTTCAAGCATTCTTCAATATACTGAAATTCAATAGTGTCGAATGCTTTTGTGAAATCAACCATCATAAAAGAACCTTCTAATCCTTTTTCATATAACAATTGAAAAACATCTTGCGTTAGTCTTATATTAAAACCACTCAGTCTATTCTTTATATATCCAACCTGATTTTCGTGTATTATGCTTGATATAACCTTTTGCATTCTATTTGCTAGAACAGCGGCCATTATTTTATAATCATAATTCAGCAATGTGATTGGTCTCCAATTATTTAAATTAGCTGTTTCCCCTTTCTTATAAATCAATGTAATTATTCCTTGTTTCTGCGTTTCTGACATCACATTATTATCAAAGTTTGCATTCAATGCATTCACAAAAATATACTCAATATCATTCCAGAATTCTTGATAGAATTCTATTGTTAAACCATCTCCACCTGGAGCTTTATTTTTTGTCATCTGAAAAATTACTTTACGGCATTCTTCAGGTGTTATTAAACCTTCACAATTATTTTTGTCAAACTCAGATAATTTGTTTACTCTACAATCTTTTAAGTATTCTTCAACATCATTTAAATTCACCTTTTTACTTGCGTATAGTTGTTCATAAAACGACACCACTTCCTTAAGTATCTCATTTTGTTTTATAATAAGACTATTATCTTTTCGTAGCCTTACAATATTCTTTTTTTCACCATTTTTTCTTTCTAAACCCATAAAATATTTAGTATTTTGTTCACCTTCTTCAATCCATTTAACTCGTGCTCTAATCGATGCTCCTTTACAATCTTTTTCATACAAATCTTCCAATTCATGTTTTACTCTAATATACTCCTTTTTCATTTGTTCATCTATTACATCTACACCGTCTACTTTATTTTGAATTATTCCCATTTTCTTCTCTAAATCTTTTCTCAACAAATCATCCTTATTTTTATTTTTTGCACAGAATCTCTGTGTAAATTCACGACACTTTATTTTTACCATTTCCCATTTTTCACAAAAACTTACATTTTGTTTTTCTATGTTTCCCACAATATTTTTTATTTGCCTTTTATAATATTCATCTTTAAGTACTTTATTATTAAATTTCCAATAACCGGGACCTTTTTTTATGTCTCCTAATCTTAATTTAATAAAAATAGCATTATGATCACATCGTACTGCAGGTCGTATATCTGTTACTATTACTTTAGACCTTAAATTATTATGTATTAACCAGTAATCAAGGCGTGATGCAACATTCAATAATAAATTTCTCCAAGTAAACTGCTTCTTTGCTGGGTTAATTTTTCTCCATATATCACATAAATCAAATTGTTTAACCAAGCATTTTAAATTTACAGGGGTTTTATAATAATTATTTTTATTCCCTTTAACATCATTTTGGGTGCAACAAATTGAATTAAAATCACCGCCTATTATCAACTCATACTGCACCTGCATATTTTCTTGTATCCAGCTAGCAATTTTATTAAAAAACTGTTCTCTATTTTTTTTTTTCTGTCGGTGCATAAATATTTACAATACATAATTTACAATGATTTACTATAACATTGATCATAATCGCTCTTCCATCACAATTATACAAAACATTTGTAATTGTTATTGGTAAAGAAAATGTTTTAGATATCAATACAGCCACGCCTCTGGAGTGGTTTGTTCCATTACAAAAATAACAATGTCCTTTCCATTCGTTTCTAATTATTTTTAAAATGTCGTCTGTCCAATATGTCTCTTGTAATAAAATAATATCGACTTTTTGGTGATTACACCAAAGAAAAATTGCGTCTCGCTTCTCTTTACTGCGCAGACCGCGAACGTTTAAACTAATCAAATTAAAGTGCTGTTCTGTGATGTTTATCATTGTTTATTTACATGATATATACAATATATACAAGTTTTCTCGTTATCATGTTCACTTTGTTGCAGGTTTTTTTGTTTTTATTTTTTTCTTGCTGCTTTTATTTTTTGCCTCTGCTTTCGTTTGCCTTTGCTGCTCTGTTTTTTGGGTACTTCGGGTGATTCAACCGATATCTCTGCTTCGTCATCTGTTGTTGTTGACGACGCTTCAGAATCGGATAGCTGAGAGTCGGTTGATCGATGCTCTCGGTGTACTTCTGCGGTAACGCTAACAGTGCGAGCGTGCTTTGTTGCCTCCCGCTGTTCTCCATTGATTTGCTCTTTTTGTTGCTCGTTGTTTGTGCTGCTCGATTGTTGCGTAATCTCCGACTGAGGGACTTTGGCCGCGAACTGTGTGATCTTTGACTGTGCTTTCGCGTTCGCGCTGTTGTTGTTATCATGCTTCACTGGCTCTGCTAGTGGGCGTGAAGGGGGCGTGTCATTCAGCTGATCATGATCGCGGCTAGGTTTTGTTGATGACCGTTGTTTTTCGTGATCGCTTATTTGACTTCGCTGGCTTCGATCGCGTGTTTGCGCTTCCCGTCCGCGTGTTGCTTCTCGAAGGTCGTAGTCGTGTCTTGCGGAGTGCTGTTGTTCGCCGTCGCTCATGGTGTTGCGTTGGGTTCGATCACGGGCTGACTGAATGAGATTTTCAATGTTGTCGTGATCGCTTACTAGACTTCGCTGGCTTCGATCGCGTGCTCGTGGTTCCCGTCCGCGTGTTGCTTCTCGAAGGTCGTAGTCGTGTCTTGCGGAGTGCTGTTGTTCGCCGTCACTCATGGTATTGCGTTGAGCTCGATCACGGGCTGACTGAATGAGATATTCAATGTTGTCTTCTTGATCACGGGCTGACTGGATGATATTTTCGATGTTGTCTTCTGTATGCGTCGTGCGTCTGGAGCCGGGTACTTTTGATCGATCTGCTTGTGTCTGCCATTGGTCTTCGGTGTCTGTCGTGCGTCTGGGGCTGAACACTTTTGGTCGATCTGCTTCTGTCTGTCCAAAGTGGAAAACTCTGCCTCTGAACAAGCCGAAAGTAGTGAATCGTGGTAGGGGTTGGAAGTGTGGCGTCTTTTCGACGTATGCAACTCTGTCGCCGGTAAGGCAGTCCGTCAGTGAACCATCTACACGCAGACGTTGGTATACCATTTTCCCAATCATTTTGTAGTTTCTTTTTTCAAGTTCATCAATAATCATCGAGTCGTCGGCGGATAGGGGAATATCCTTTATTGTGAGTCTCACAGCTTCTTCCCCATGGGGTTTGAAAGGATTGGTGTCGTAGACCGCTACGTTTGTGTTTCGTAGGTTTAGTCCTTGGGTTATGAGTTTAATTCTTTCTGTCTGATTAGCGATATAGAGTCGCCATAGTCCTCCTATCTTTTGTATGCCTGATAGTTCTTTACGTGATACTACACGAATGAGTATTTTATACATGTCTTCTGGGTACAAGTTTTTTTCTGTTGTCGGTATATCTCTGTGTTTGATAAACACTGGCTTACCTCGGTAATTGGCTGTATTGTCATGTGCCGCTTTCTCCGCGTATGACGTGGCGCCGGGTGGTGCCGCCATTTTCAAAAGCGTTCACTTGTTCGTGAGTCAGATGTTTTTTTTAATCAGCTAACAAATACAGCACAATCCGTTCATCACAAACCACAGAAGTTTCATATCCTGATTCCATAAAGTATCATTGTGAAGTCCATCCAAAATAAAATTTCAAAAAGATTGTTCATTTCCAAAAAATCCAGGGTTTTATCGTCACTTTTGGGAGAGTCTTGACAATCCGTGTGTAGTGAGATGTGCGCCCTCTATCTGTTTAATGAACCTTCTTTTATACTATTTGAACCATGTTGATCAATTTGTTTTGTCAATCGATGGGATTTCCGTAATGTCGTAATACTGCTTAATGGCTTTACTAATATCACTGTAACTACAACTATCACTCCTTCTAGACCTTCCTAAATGTGACTGGCTTATTAAGGTTTCATATGTAAATATCGACAATACAAATATGTGCCTTTTGATTGGTAAAGTAGATCATGGATGTTTATATTAAAGGGACTGTCCGCCTTTTGCAAGCCAAATTTCAAAAGTTGCGAGGTAATTGTCTTATATGAAAGAAAATGTCATTTAACAGCATGCCTGAAACAATTATGGCTTGAAAATTGAAATCTCTTTTTCGTGGAGTTATAGACCACAAAATAATAAAACGACACAGCGCGTTTAATTTGCATTATACGAGTATTCACCCGGTGCGAAATTTCGCACACGGATTCCACGGAGTTCCACGTTGTGATTGAACAATGGCGTAAGGGAATACTAAACAAAATAACCAAACCTCGCTAAAACTGACTACATGTAATTGTATATTCTTCATTTTCGAGACCTTTTCACGTGACATACCTTTACAAATGTCGGCTTCACAATACCTTTACAAGAATAAGTACAGTAGTGTTGTAATATTATGCTAAATCAGTTAAACTCCTTTATTAGCCGATATGAGGGACGCATTCGTTTTTCATTCGTAGAATCCAAATTACAGGGCTGTTTGATCTGAATTTGTGTGTGTGTGTGTGTGTGTGTGTGTGTGCGTGTGTGTGTGTGTTACATTCATCCCCAGTCGTCTACTGGCAACTGTTTAGAGGATTTGTATTAAAAAGGCGGACAGTCCCTTTAACAGAAACATTAAACAAAGTCACACAACCAAAGTTTTGCTTACCGAGGGTAGCTTTATATGCGTATCAACGCATCTTCTTCAGCCTACTATACTAACTGGAATCAATTGGCGTTGGATCAGTCACGTGACCCTGCCGCCAAGAAGGATTATTGTCACGTGACTACTTTATAAGAGACCCACATACGGGAGGCAAGAAATAGTGCCCTTTGTCTCGGTGAAATGGAACTTCTGAAATGGACAATAAATGGCGTATCGTCCTATCAGACTGTCCGTTAGGGACAGCCGTGTTGCCATTTTCCTATTGGCCCGTTAAGGACGTGCGCAGTGGCGATGCGCGGTACACACGATGCAGTTACGTGCTCTAGCGAAACTGCTTACAAAAGTCTAATTTGTAGCCTGAATCCTCCTACAACTGGGGTTACGTGCTCTATGTAGCGAAACTGCTTACAAAAGTCTACTTTGTAGCCTGAATTCTCGTACAACTGGGTATCAAAAATAAAATGATACAACTTGACAAATATCACAATAATTTCACCAATATGATATAACTCGAGCGATAGAGTTATGCATGATCGTACGCGATATGCACATCGAGTGGTGTATATGGATATGCACGCACCAGTACACGCAGCTCAGCCGCGTGATTACTCGCGGCGAGCGATATAATTATAGTTCGAATGCTCATCGTCACTCAGCCACTCACATTCACTGAGATCTAGGTCTAGTTGGTGTTTTCTATCGCTCGAGTAATCCAACTGGTGAAATAATTGTGATATTTGTCACTTGTTTATGTAGTTGTATCATATGTTTGTTGATACCAGTGACACTTAAAGATGTAGGAGGATTCAGGCTACAAAATACTTTTGTTAGCAGTTTTGCTACGTAAGATCACGTAACTGTATCGAGTACACTGCGCATCGCCACTGCGCACGTCCTTAACAGGCCAATAGGAAAATGGCAACACGGCTGTCCCTAACGGACAGTCCTATCAGGACCATTTACAATACAACGCCTAATATGATTGATAATCATCTCTAGACGAAGCACTTTACAATATTATTTTCAAATTGACCCTAATAATTCTCTCAGTCTCAGTGTCTCGCACTCATACTGTAAAAATAAAACGCTTCTACAAGAATCACAGCACTTTATCCTCCACAGTGCAACCCGTATACAATAACTCAATATACTTTACTATACTAGAGTGCAGCAACACGCACAAACAAATCTACCGTAAAAGACTCGACAAACTACGAAAACCACCGCTCAAGCGGGCCAGAACCCTCGGCGCTGAAATCGCAGCCGATAATAACACACCGAATGAGTACGGGGGAGAAGCACGCAAAATAAACTACAGCATACATCACAAAAACCGGCAATTATTACCTGGAAACTTGCAGAAAACTACTAATTGTTCCCGCGACAAGCCCTTAATTGTTACGGACTGGTAGTCCTTCACAAAAAGACAAAATAAACACACAAGAACTGCCGTGATGTTGCTGGATAATCAAGACCTCCCGTGTCTATGGCACCCTAACTTACACAAATCGGCTATGAGTAGCCGATCAGCCATTCAGCTATAAACTGCGCAAAAGATGCGCGAATTGAGAGATCGAATCAGTTTGGGTCATTAACACCATTTTTAAAGAAAGACATCGAAAAACCTGTGCACCTAAAAAGGTACACTTTTTAAAGAAAAATGTCGAAACCTGTGAACCTGAAAAGGTACCCTTTGTTAGGTTTTTTGTGCGATCAGTGCTTGAAAAACACCCCTTTTTAAGGAAAACGGCGACGCCGCCATATAGCTGGAAATGATACCCTTTCGCCGGTTTTTTGGGACGCAGGTGCGTAGCCAGCCATGTTGAGAGTGACCCCCCCCCCCCCCCCCCCCCCCGGGGGGGCCAATAGTTGTGATTCCACTTCCTCTCCCGATATACATTTATGCACAACCAATTCCGTTATAGCCTAAGGCTCCCTCATATCCTTGTCCTAATGACATCTCGGTAGTGTCGTAATATTGTCTTAGCTTGTCGTTTATTTCATTCAGAGGTGAGGCCATTGATTGTACTTAAAGGGATAGTGGAGTTTTGGTAGAGTGAGTACAGTTTTGGTCAAACTGAATTTTAGTAGCCAAAACCTGCACCATTACATTACAAACCAACTACCATGCTTAAAAGGAATTCAAAATTACTAACGACTAAGTAAAAAGCCTTTAATCATTCAAACAGAGCCGTTCAAACTCAAGATGGCGCTCTCTAAAAACTCATTGGTATAAAGGGATAGTTGAGTTCTGGTAAAGAGAGTACAGTTTTGGTCAAACTGAATTTTAGTAACCAAAACCTGCACCATTACATTACAAACTAATAGTTATAACTCTACCATGCTTGAAAGGACTTCAAAATCACAAACGACTGAGTAAAAAGCATTTTATCATTCAAACAAAGGCGTTCAAACTCAAGATGGCGATCTCTAAAACACATTGGTTTAAACCATTTTAAATAAAATATTGTGCATGTGAAGGTTCGTAAAAATAGTGATTAGATAGAGAGATAATCAACAACTATTACAAAACCTCTTTTGAAAATCTTTTAAAAGAGGAAGCATTTTTTAAAAATTTGTAACGGTTGGTTCAAAATTATCTAATACTTGTGGGGCCCCACATTTATTACAAATAGTTATGTTTATGGATATTTCAGCCGTTTCTGAACCGATTTTGATCAAATAAAGTTTATTCTGTCATTAAAATATTATGCTCTTTCAAATTTTACACACAGTTTTTCATTATCTCACAAAAAAAATATTATGTGTAGCGCCCTCTCTACCAAAACTCAACTATCCCTTTAAGCTAGACTGAATCTTTCAAAATGCATATTAGTGAGATTCTCTATATTTCCTATACTCAGTAACTGGGAGGAAACGGTGAAGACGAAGCTAAAACGTGATAAGGATGAATTCAAGGACGATCCCAATGGGCAAGAGGACTTCATGTCTAAGCTGGAAGAATGTCAGGAATACAAGCGCCAGTTCAACTTCTGTAAACCGGACAAGCACATGGATCTTGAAGGATATGTTCTTGAAGCCCTTTTAAAAGGTCATTCATGTATTCATTTACCAATTCATCTTCATGATTTGTCTGATTAACCCACACTTATCATACCAGTGTCGATGTACATGTGATGTATTTCTTCAAGTAAAAATTGTATGCATGCCAATCACGATAATAATATACAAATTAAAACAACATTTGGTGGACAAACTAATCACTACGTGGATGCGTAGATATGTTTTGAATAAAAGCATGGTTTCATAATAATGTTAGTAAGAGGTGTGGCGAGCTTGGGCGTCGATCATGACGGGGGGGGGTGGGGGTGAGGGGGGATATATCCCCTCAATATTTGAGGTGGGGGATGGCCTATGTTATTATCCCCCCCCCCCCCCCCCCCAACAAAAAATTGGGGGATTTAAAATATATAATAACATTACAATGAACATGATGAAGGGACATTGCCCCCTCTCATCCATTATGTGAAAGTTGATACAATAGCCTTCTTTAATCACATATTGAGAGTGCTGAACCCTCCCCTGGACCCCCATTTAGGTAATTTAACACGGTCTCCTGTACGCATTTAATAGTTTTATTCAGGACTTCTCGCTATGCCTAACTAACTATTTTTCCTATTTACATCTGGACAACATCTTTAGTTTTGGATATCAAACATCCAAAAGCTCCCACGGTCTACGCCCCCTGGCCACCATTGAGATTCCAAATGTTGGTATCCCTTGACTGATTCCATTCAGGGTTCCATTAGGGTGCTTGCAATTTTCACTTAATAATTTTATAAACAGCTCAATCCAAAAGCTTGTTTGTGCCCTCCCCCCCCCCCCCCCCCCCCCCCCCCCTCGTCGGTCATAACATCCCGGGCACGCTGCTGGGTTCGCTTCGCTTCCTCGCCTAAGATGGTCGAAATTACGTACCATCTCCCCCCCCCCCCCCCCCCCCCTCCCATAATGGCGAGAAGAAATCGATGCCTATGGTGGAGAGTGTGGCATTAAAGAACCACTATAGTTGCAAGTGATTTTGATCAATCTAGCCAACATTACCATGATAACTGGATACCTTTAAACTATTGCAATGACTGATATCTTACACATGAAAATGTGATGGTCGACACTCATATTTCTAAATCAAATACAGACCTAGATACATCGCCAGAAGAACCGGACAAAGACATGTCTTGGAAAGAGAAGGTTGAGCTGGCTATGATCTGGGGCAAAGTAAACACAGGGCGGAAAATCCTTGACGAACATCTTAATAAGACACATGGCAAAGAGCTATTGAAGGTCAGTTTTTGTTCGTTCGTCCGTTCTTTCGTACGTCACTTCGTTTATTTGTCTGTTTTTTGTCTGTTCGTTTGCGTGTGTGCTGGTTAGTATGTGGGTTACACGAGGGAACATGCATGAAAACGTAAATTCAAGCTGTAAAAACAGTTTGGTTAATCCCTCAAAATGAAGGATAATGTCGTTTTTATCTCCAAAAATAGGTAAGAATGTATCACAACAAATCTGTAAATTAAAGGAGTTGAGAAAACTGCATTAAAATTAAGTAATGTAGAGTGTTGTGCATACAAAATTTAATGAATGCCAGACATGTATTTCTTAATTAAGCCTTTGTCACATATTACCGAATAGCGTTAACTGACATGACTGACGCCCGACGGAGAGCCAAATTAGTAATCCTTCATGTGCGTTTCTTATCCCTTTCTTGTTCGACGAATGCGTTCCATGTCCGGCGATTTACAACATGGCTGGATATATCCCCCCCAAAATATATGAGATGGGGGGGGGGGGGGCTGAAATATTACTCTCCCCCCCCCCCCCCCCCCCTCCCCTATAATATAAAATACATTGAAATAAAGCGAGATTCCCCCCTCTCATTTATTATGAAAAAGTTCATACAATAGTCTTCTTTAAACCACATTGTGAGAGTGCTGGACCCCCATTAAGGCCATCTGACCCAGTCCCCTGTGTACACTTATTCAGGATTTCTCGCTTTGGCACCTAAAATTGAGATAACTAATACTATTTAATAGCTAACTATTTTATATATTTACATAATTATGAACAACATCTTCAGTTTGGGATATCGAAAATCCAAAAGCTTCCGGGAACTCCACCCCCTGCATGGACCCCCAACAAGATTCAAAATGTGGGTATCCCTTTACTGATTCCATTCAGGGTTCTGTTAGGCTGCTTGCAATGTGCAGTCATACCTGTAAAGTGTCCAAATCCACGAAAATTACTTGGAGCTTCCTCGTTTCTCTTCTACCGTGTTGTTTAGCTTATGGTAAGAGAAGAATAAAATAGGGTTTGATTTTTTCAAATGTCCCTTAAGTATGAAGATAATTATCATTGAAAATCATTATTTGAAAAGCGTTGATCAACGCAATTGAAAAAAAGTACAATTGTTGTAGCTAAATACGTCCGAGCCAGCACGCGTGGGAAACATTCCAGACTAGACGCTACTGAACTTTGATCCAACGTGCGCAAATTCCATGAATTCTGTACAGTCTGTAAACACGAGTGTGGATATCGTCGACGGCTGATTATTACTGCTACAATTCCATGACAGGCCATCAGTATTCGGTGATAAAATATGAACTCAATATTCGTTTTTTTCACTAGGTAAACAGTGTTCGTTTTCTTTCAAACTTTCACAAATCTTTCAATTGTATTTTACAATGATATTGATGTAGGATTGAAGTCTCAAAATGTCATTTTGTGCAATATCTGACACTTTACAGGTATCACTTTAATAATTGTAACATCGCTTAACAGCTAAATCCGAAAAGCTAACGGGGGCTCCGCCTCTGGGCCCCGGCAGGGGCTAAATAGCGGACCCTTTATATACTGCCCAGTCCCCACCCTTTTATGGTTTATTACCAAAGTGCTAGGTGTACTACGTGCACACAATATCCGATTGTGTGTCCCCTACCCCACCCCCCCCCCCCCCAACACCCCCAAGAGCGAGAAGAAATCGACGCCTACGTTGTTCTATATCCGGCGAAATGTTTTGTGCAAGAAGCTATATGGAGGCGACCTTCATCACCGGATAAATTGATCGCAAATGTTCTATCCGTCGGGCATCCGTTTACGCTATCCAGCATAGGCGCCGGAAGTGGGGGGGGGGGGGGGGGGGGGGGGGGGGGGCAGAGGGGTGGCCGCCCCCCCCCCCCCCCAATCCAAAAAGTGGGGGGGAAAAACCCGTTTTTGCCCCCCCCCCCCCAAAAAGCCCCCCCCCCTCAAAAAAAAGGAAGAAAAAAGAAAGAAAGAAAGAAAAAGGAAAAGAACAAATTAAATGTATCAGCCAATACTTGTTAATTCTAACGTTTACAAACTGAGTTATTCATCCATTTACCATTTTCGCTGCGCGCTTCGCGCGCAAACAAATTATCTCAGTTTGTTGTGTAACTTGCATTTGGTACGTCTGGGGTGGGTTTTCTGTATCAGTCCACGTACTTCCTGTGTAGGCTGTTATTGCTCTGCTGTTTGTGTGACGTGCACCAAATCGCACCATTACAAGTAAATAAATGCAAAATCTTCCCTGTGTGAGGGGGATACCACCTCCCAAACCCTCCTCCTCTGGCTCTGCCCCAGCCCTCGGTCGCTTCGCTCCCTCGGGACTCATTTTTAGTTGTAAGCTATGATGTTGGATCATACAAATGTGGCATACGGTTTATGTTTTTATGCACCATATTGCACCATTTCAAGTATATACAGGCCAAATCTTCCCGTGGGAGGGGATCAACCCCTGGCTCTGCCCCAGCCCTAGGTCACTTCGCTATCTCGGGACTCATTCTTGGCTGTAAGCTATGTTGTTGGATCATACATAATGTGGCATATGGTTTATGTTTTATGCACCAGATTGCACCATTTCAAATATGAAAATGCAAATTCTTCCCCGTGGGAGTGGGATACCCCCTCCCAAACCCTACCCTCTGGCTCTGCCCCAGCCCTCGGTCGCTTCGCTCCCTCGGGACTCATTTTAGCTGAAAGTTATGATGTTGGATCATACAAATGTGGCATATGGTTTATGTTTTTATGCCCCAGATTGCACCATTTCAAGTATAAAAATGCAAAATCTTCCCCGTGGGAGGGGGATACCCATTCTCAAACCCTCCCCCTCTGGCTCTGCCCTAGCCCTCGGTCGCTTCGCTCCCTCATGACTCATTTTTAGCTGTAAGCTATGATGTTGGATCATTCAAATGTGGCATATGGTTTATGTTTTTATGCCCCAGATTGCATCATTTCAAGGGAAAAAATGCAAAATCTTCCCCGTGGGAGGGGGATACCCCATCCCAAACCCTCCCCTCTGGCTCTGCCCCAGCCCTCGGTCGCTTCGCTCCCTCGGACTTATTTTTAGCTGAAAGTTATGATGTTGGATCATACAAATGTGGCATATGGTTTATGTTTTTTTATGCCCCAGATTGCACCATTTCAAGTATAAAAATGCAAAATCTTCCCCGTGGGAGGGGGATACCCATTCTCAAACCCTCCCCTCTGGCTCTGCCCCAGCCCTCGGTCGCTTCGCACCCTCGGGACTCATTTTTAGCTGAAAGTTATGACGTTGGATCATACAAATGTGGCATATGGTTTGTGTTTTTATGCCCCAGATTGCACCATTTCAGGACTCATTTTTAGCTGTTTTTAGCTGTAAGCTAGGATGTTGGATCATACAAATGTGGCATATGGTTTATGTTTTTATGCCCCATATTGCATCATTTCAAGTATAAAAATGCCCTCGGTCGCTTCGCTCCCTCGGGACTCATTATTGGCTGTAAGCTATGTTCTTGGATCATGTTTTTATGCACCAGATTGCACAATTTCAAGTCCAAAAATGCAAAAGCTCCCTTGACCGTGGGAGGGGGGGGGGGGGGGGTTGGCAACCATGTGAGTGTGGTCGGGCATGAGCCCCTAAACACATAAATCGTGAGCCCCCTTCAGGTTTTGCCCCCCCCCCCCCCCCCCACTCCAAAACTGCTTCCGGCGCGCCTGCTATCCAGAGATATGTGACAACTTCATAACAGGTTAACCATTTTATTCATATTACCATTTTGTCGATTGAAATTTAATAATAATAGGTTCGATTTCTAAAGCGCCTTATATGATACAATATCATATCTAAGACTAAGCGCTTTACACTATTATTACCCCGGTCAAAGGATATAATGCAAACTAGCAGATATTGTGTGCACCATCTCCACTCCCTGGATAGCATTTCTTCCAAGCGGCTCATGGGCATTGAGAAGATCCTCACATAAAGGTCTCTATACCGGGTCTCTATTCATATACACCTGGGTAGAGAGCAGCAAGTACAAACGCGGTGGGCAGGGTTTGTACTTTGGATCACGCGAGTGGAAATCGCACGCTCTACCGTTGACAACATGGAAGTTAGCTTATTGCCGCTCGTGACATGTTCACACCACCCTGGATATCATATACGCCCTGTAGATGATAATCAGCAAAGAAATGGCAGACATTTTAACCCTATGGCTCTTGGCCACCGGACTTTAGTTGGGCAAATATAGTACAAAGTCATGTACATTCTTTCTCACTTTCCCAGAAGCTGTTATTTAGCTTCGTGTACATCACAAGTAAGGAAAGATTAAATTCAAATCACGTAGTGCATGCAGCAAGAATGGGGGAGCGTGTGTTTTACAATCATGGGGTGTCCATTTTGTTTGTCTATTACCCATACTAACTATCTGTTTTCGCTGATGTAAATTACCGTGCGTGGTACAGTGTGTCCATACTCCATACAAGAATATATAAATATCATATGCAATTCATATTCGAACGTATCTCTTGAAATCTGACTATTATTATAGTGAAGTATAATAGCGAAACTCAAACTTTCTCATATATAAGGTCATTATCTGGTGTCGTTTATCCCTCTGTTTGTCCTTGAAGTATGTATGATTTATAATACTGTAATGCCTAACCTAAATACGTTATTGCAATTCGTACAGAAGGGCCTTAACGATCTCTTCATACAGGCGGTGAAAAATAACCAGACAGAATTTGTGAAGTTGTTTCTTGGAAAAGGCGTCTCTGTCGAAAACCTCCTGTCGTATCAGGAACTTGAAGAGCTCTACAAACAGGTATGTATATCTGGAGGCACCCTCAAAAATATAACAACAAATTCAAATAGGCACTTATTGGTGTGATCACATACCAAATTTATTTTAGTTAAAGGGATAATTGAGTTTTTGTATAATGGAGGGCGCTACTCAAAATAATGTTTGTGTGAGATAATGAAAAACTGAGTGTCAAATTCGAAAGGGCATACAATTTTAATGACAGAGTAAACTTTATTTGATAAAAATCGGTTCAGAAATGGCTGAAATATCCATAAACATAACCGTTTGAAGTGTGGGGCCCCACAATCTGACAATTAGGCTATGAAAAATAAATTGTTGGATTGGCGTAACCCGCCTGACCCTAAAAATACCGGCGACCCTCTTCTGATATATATTCTTTTTTTAAATAAAAATAAAAAATTGATTTTTTTTTTTTTCTTTTCTTTTTTTTTTCCAATTGCGATATGTGATGTGTGTGTTATAATTATGTGTGTTTTTGTGTATTTGTGCGAATCCTGCAAACAAAAAAAAACCTACCTACCTACCATAATTTTTGGTTGCCCGTTACTCCAATCCAACAATATTTGTTTTTTGCCTTATTCGATAAGTTTGAACCAACCGTTAATTTTTCTCTTTAAATGCTTCCTCTTTTCAAAAATGTACAAAAGAGGTTTTTATATGGTTGTTGATTATCACTCTATCTAATCACTATTTCAACAAAACATCACGTGCACAATATTTTATTTAAAATGGTTGAAACCGATGAGTGTGTAGAGAGCGCCCTCTTGAGTTTTAACGGCTCTTTTTTAATGATCACAGGCTTTTACTCAGTCATTTCTAATTTCTAATTCCTTTCGAGGATGGTGGAGTTATAACTATTAGTTTGTAATGTAATGGTGCATGTTTTGGTAACTAAAAATCAGTTTGACCAAAACTGTACTTTCTTTACCAGAACTCAACTATCCTTTTAAGCACAATCAAAGTTACTCAAACATACTAGACTTTGAGCATGATGAGAGAAGATTGTAAAAACAACGAAATCAGCCATTGAGTTAAACTACAAAGCAGATCATTTTCACCCATCATTTATGGAAACTTTCAGATTGGATGTATTTAATATCCGTGTGGTTTATGGTATATTGAATTGAGTTTGGTGATGCCTACGAAAGAGATACTCTACCTTTAAGTGCATATAACAAATAACGTTAGTATACATAAATTGTTTTTTCCAAATTTCAAATCGGATGAATACAATGTTGAGTGCTCACATCATTACAAAACCCTAAAATAATGATCAATACAAGAACACTTTGCTCAATTGTGTTAAATACATGTATGTTGCAATGCTCTATCGGTGATGGTTGTGCACAGGTAACGATGTAGGATCATGTCGGCGGGTGTTTATAAATTATATTAAATACATTTTCATTTTCATTTGTAGATGGATCCAAAGTCGCTAATCCACCAACTTGTAGGAAGTTCCCATAAACAAATCGAGGTTTGTTTAATTTCATCCTTTTTATTTGATACAGTCATGCTAGTTATGTTTCTTCAAGTTATAAAGTATTCATTGTAATTTATTGTAAGTAGATAAATCCTAACTTAAAAGCACACATTAAAATGTCATGGAATTATTATTATCGTTTGAAAGGCCCAATCATTATTGTATAAAACAAAAGCCGCCTAATTCTTATAACTTTTAAACTTGACGTTTATTAAATTTGCGCCGAATCTGTTTATACCGTAACAGATGTTTCATATTTGTATTATCCAAATATAAATTAACATGGTTCCATACTCGCATTATTAGATAACCTTATAATCTACCTCCAATAGAAAGAGATGACGTTCACCACGTTGGGAAAATGCTACGATTGGCTCAAGAAGAAGATTTGGTGTAGAAAGAATGAACCTGACAAGAACGAAAATAACGACAAAGACAACGAGAACGGCAAAGATGCACATGTAAGTTACATTTCAACGCATTTAATGTTGTTTATCAAAGGGATCTACTAACTGTGCCTGAATCGACCAGAATCACATTCTACATTTGAATGTTTTATGTTTTCCTTGGATTTACTAATTAATGTCAGTATGTTTTGTAACCTATTTTGTTTCGCAATGCCCACTTTGTTATTGAGATATTCATGATTATTTCAACTACGTATAAACCTATATAAAGTCAGTAAAGAACTTTGGATTTTCGCATACTACATTCATGGTCTTTATGACATTCGGTTATCATTGAATTTGCACACAATTTCATCAACCTGATCATGCTGATGTGGCAACATTTAGAGTTCGGCATTTATTGCCGATTATGAACAATTATTAATTGTAAATCGCGCGAATATTCAGTAGTATGAAGGCTATGTTTTGGTTTAACATTACAAAGCTCGACAAGTAGCTAGTCTTTATTGAGTCAAAGGGCATGGGGGTGTATTATAGTCGAACTTAAAGGCGTAGTACATTTTTGGTAAGGCTGAGCTTTAGTAACCAATACCTGCACAATAACATTACACACTACATTATGTAATAGTTATAACTCCACCAGGTCAAAAGGTCAGAAAATTACAAGCGACTAAGTAAAAAGCCTGTTATTGTTAAAAAAGAGCAATGAAAAAACAAGAGGGCGTTCTCTAAAAAAGCATTGGGTTGAAACATTTTTCATACAAACTTATGTATGTGATGTTTTGTTGAAAAAATGATTCAATAGAGAGATCATCAACAACTATTCAAAAATCTCTTTTGAAAATTTGTGAAAAAGTGTTAGCATTTTTTTATTTTTAGAAAAAATCATCGAATATATCTGGGCCCCAGATTTATTCCGATCGGATATATTTATTGATATTATATGACCTATATAGAGTACAGAAGCCATGACGTCATAAAAACACTTTTTTAGAATTTTCAAATTTGGACTTCATTTTCAGAAAGAGCATAACAAATAATGTCCAAATACCAAACATCAAAGGAATAGGTTACGTATTGGCTGAGATATGCCCATCTGAATGAATTTTACTTCAATGGGCAATCAGTGTTATAGTGCACTGGTTCATAAATTTATGAACCAGTGCACTATAACACTGAGTGCCCATTGACAAAAAAATCATTCGGATGGGCATATCTCAGCCAATACGTAACCTATTCCTTTGATTTTCGGTATTTGGACATTATTTGTTATGCTCTTTCTGAAAATGAAGTCCAAATTTGAAAATTCTAAAAAAAATGTTTATGACATCATTTATGACATCACACTTCACCACTCTATAGATACTGATGTGCGATTGGTCAAAATGCTGTCACGTGACCATCGCTACAAGGATGAGAAGCGTTATATTTTCATTTATGACGTAAATTACGTCATACCTCTGAATATAACGCCGTTATATCCAGAGGTATGACGTAACAATAGGTATAAGTATGGCAATGAACAATTTTGAGCGTATTAGCATCCTGGCACGCGCAGCACGTCTGTTCTACTTGAAGGATTTCGATTTAATTTGATGATTTTCCCTTGTCCATAATTTTATTTCAACACCAAATTTCTATTTATCTTGATTTGTATCGATATAGGTCATCATAATATAACAGATATTGACTTTTTCCTTCGGGAACCATATAACATTTCATTTCCCTTGGGGAGTTATATTTTTGTCTCGGAATACTATATTTTTCCTCAGCGCTACGCGCTTCGGAAAAATATAATGTCCCTCGACAAAAATAAAACTTCCCTCGAGGATCTCAAATGTTATATTGCCCCTCTAGACAGTCAATATCTGTATAATATTTCATTCGTTTTTTAACCGATTTTGATCAAATAAAGTTTATTCTCCCATTAAAATTGTATACTCTTTCAAATTTTACACTCAGCTTTTCATTATCTCACAAATGAATTATTTCGTGCAGCGCCTTCTATACCAAAACTGAACTACCCATTTAACACTAAGTTGGACTTTAAACACATGAAAAGCCGTAAGCTTCTGAATCAAACATATTTAAGAGCCAATATGCCAATATTTGAAACTTTTCACAATATTTCACATCAGTAACCTAAAGTCTCTTCGATAAAAGAAATTGGAATGATTTTTAGCGAATTTGTAGGCCTATTTAAAGAACCTGTATAACAATTTTACAAAGAATCTAATGGCTTTCTAAAATTGCTAAGACCAACTTTGTGTTAGGTTCGACTTGGGATCTTTGTGAAAAAAAAGCATTTGTAGCCAATAATATAGCGTTTATATATCATACCCAGGAACCCCATTAGGATGATAAACCCTCACAAAAATGCAAAACTCAAGTTTGAGCGTTGATATCTATGGTGTTATTACATGGTCTTATTTGAATTTGATATAATTGACAAGCCTTGTATTCCCCTTGGCATGGTTCCTCATTTAGATGGTTCCGCAATAGTTAGACCTGAATATGGAGCCAATTCAAGAACAATATGTTGCAAAATACAACGTTATTATCAGTGTGAATTCTCCATTTTGTTTGGAGATGGGCTGTGTTATGAATAGTGTTGAGGCGGTCTTATAATAACAAAGCTTTTTGCAACATTTTAATCTTGACTTGGTCCCATATTCAGTTGTAATTACACAACCATTACAAATGGGGCATCAATAATTGTAGAAGGTTGCACGGTACTAATTATTTCCCCCATGCACTAAAATCCACGATTTCAAACTAACATAAAATTAATATCATTGCATATACATGTAATTGTTTTGATATATGATTATCATGGTAGCTCTATCAACGGAGAAATGTAAACAAAAATTGATGCAGCATGACATTACTAAAATGAGCCTTGAACGGGGAATAACAACCTGTTCACTCACCCAGGTAAAGAGATTGCAGATCTAATCTGCATGCGCTACTCTTAATCAATAAGTCATTATTTGCCCAATTTTTCCAAACTTAGGGCTTATTATGGAAGGTGACATTACCTTAATGCCAAATTCAACATAAAACTAAAGATTATCAGAACATAAGTATTTTAATGATTTTGTATTCTCCAAAACAATTACGTCATCTTACCTCTACCAGTTCCTAAATTTCTGCATGGCGGATGTATAAGGTGCGGGCAACCTAAAGGGGAATACATAGGCTTTTCACTGATAACAAATTCATGTAAGATAATTTAAGAACAAGAGAGATAGCCACGCTTAAACTTGAATTGCGGAACTGTTGTGAGGGGTTTATAAGATTTGTTTACAAATTGTATCCGACTATCTACATCCCTCTAGCCATAGTCATTTTATAGAATAGGGCAGGGATGTTTAACATGGACATCTTAATTGTTGAAGATTGGTATCCATTATTGTTTATATTGTTATTGTATAACCATTGAGATCATGGTCACCCCGTGCCTCCCGTAGCTACTTCATTAGACCCATAACCAGATGGCTACACTTATCTTTAGACATGGGTGTCACCCGACTCACCCAAGCACGGGAAAGACTATGACTGGAATAAATTGTGGTCTTTATATTATAAAAACAAACAAACACTAAAATGGTTGCTGATTAGGCAAACAAACGATGTTTGTTTGAAAAGGATTGATATAACTGTTCTCTATAGTTCAATAATGCCTACATTTGATCTCATATTGATTGATTAACATAGATTTAGCATTTATTTGAATGTCGAATGTTGAAATATCATTTGTTTCAGGATTAATTAATTCAGGATTGGGTGAAGGCTAATTCATTCCACTCTTAATGTGTAATTGTTTCTGTGACACGTATAATTGCAGTATTATTTTTCTTATAAACATTACAGTAATCAGTATACTGCATACTGATTCATATCTCTGTGTTTATTGTAAACAAACCTAAGAGTATATCATAGTCAAATTTTTACTAGCTTTTAATACAAGAGATAACAGGCGTACCTTACAGACCTTACATGAATTTGATCAATTATAAAGAAAAGTTGACCCGAAAAAACATTCACACAACAATCAGAAGAATCTTATAATGATATTGAAATATCATTGATACTAAAAATGCTAAAATATAATTTGTTGAAAAAATCGTATGAGGTGAATGGTCATTTTAAACTAAGTTTGAAGGGATGTACAGTCAGGTGGCTTAGCGTCATATGTCTCGATTATCGTTACCTGCCGGATACAAGCGCCATTTTGGTACCAGGCTTCTTAGGACCTATTCTGAACGATATGAGGATAGGAGCTCCCGGAAAATATTTCATATAAGCGTGTAGGGGCGGGGGCGTCGTACCGGAGCTGCATATTAAATATAAGGTAAAATAGCATTACATTGGCGTTGAACGCGAATCTTGGCGCAGGGACTCTTTAGGACCTACTGACTAATATTAGGGTAGGAGCCCCCGGCAAAAATGGTATATGAATGTGTGGGGGCGGCGGCGTCGTACTGGAGCCCCCACATTAAATATTACATAAAATCACATGGATTCGTTGTTATATAAGCGCCATTTTTGGCACAGGGATTCCTTTAGACCCATTGAACAGTATCAAGGTAGGGGCCTCCGGCAAATGTTTCATTTAAGCGTGCGGGGAGGGGGGGGGGGGGGGCTGGGGCGTTATACCAGAGTCCCCACATTTAATATAAGGCGGAATCACATTGATCCGTTCTTATAAAGGCGCCTCATTGAAATACACTGCAAATTTCAGTTTTGCAGCGTGCTTTTTCATGCAAACAGCCTCCTCATCACATCAATGACTCGCTCAAAAGCTTAATTTTGGTTACGATAAGATTATTGTATAGAATTAATGTTTTTTATTATCAATGTTGGTTAGGGAAGAACTTTTTCATGGCCTAGATTATTGTGTATAACATATTCGTAATGTGTTGGGTACTGCAATGTCTAAGATGTGCATGAAGAAACTAAGGCATCATCTATAGAACATGCCGACACAGAAAAGGAATCGACAATCGAAAATCATATAATATCCGTTTCAATCTGTCCACATTTCCATGAATGTAGGATAAGTACTGTAGAAATACCCAGGTTTGTTCAAAGAGGTAGGGATGTGCACAAAGAGGGTATCCAAACCACTCCACCCCCACTCCCCCTCCATATGCTCTTGATACTAAACAGGGATTTTGTGAAAATCAGCGAGAGAAATATGGTTAATAAATATGGCGGCACGGAGCTTAATGGTCTGTTCGAATTGTCCAGTTGTTCCGGGGGCTCGGCCCCCTGACCATGGACATGAACGAATCCTAGTATATTCTCTATATAAATTCCGGTCTCTTCACCGATATACTATATACAACCTTTGAGAGAAAAAATGTGGCCATTTAGTTTCATAACATAACGACAGATTTTGATTATTAAATCCAAGGCTCCTAGCCCCCACCCACGTGCCTAAAGGGGACGTGCCCTCCCTATCTACCTCCTATGTAATTTGGGGGGTCCGGTACATTGCCACTGCCCTCAACATTTATATGACATTTTTGCTTGGGGCTCCTACCCTTATATCGTTCAGTAGGTCCTAAGGAAGCCATATACCCAAAATCGCGCTTGTATCCGGCAGGTAACGACAATTTCACTAAGCTACCTGATTAATAGTTACATATCATATGGCATGATTCATTTACCATGACATTTCCACCCATCACTCAGTTGACATTAGATCACAAAAATATATATTTTTATCAACACTTCTTAAGTCTTTGTACAGGTCAACGAAGTTACTAAATCTTTCCCTTTAATTTAGAAATACATTAGTATGAGTATATTCTGGCTTATCTTTCATGTTTGTCACTTCGAATCGCTCACTACCTGGCTGCCATCCTTCACGTCAAAGGATGTTAACATCCTGGACAGAATCGACAACTTAACAGGAAATTACTCTACCCGGGGAAGTAAGTTCTCATCATAGTCTTGTCTAAATACTAGAATAAACAACATGAACAGAATAATGATAATACACACTGGGCTTGCGGATGTATTATAAACCTAGCACAGAAAGTAGTCTCCTAAACAACTCATAATAATTTAATAACCAAGAATTGTCGTTTCCAACATATTTGTACATTATTTTATGTATACGCCTTTGAATACATTCTCTGTGAATACGCAATAGACCGCTTCTGTAATGTATGCAAATAATATGCGTATGACGTCAGACTCCCCGTTGGCAAGCTTAACAATAGTAACTAGGTCCGGCAAGCTCCGGCAAAATTAGCTTGCCGGACCTAGTTACTATTGTTAAGCTTGCCAACGGGGAGTCTTACGTCATACGCATACTAGTTGCATACATTACAGAATGGATGTCATTTAGGAACAAAAAGAAAATAATGTAGACAGTGACAAAACCTATCTCACCGGGCTGGAGACTAGTTGGCGACCAGTTGGCGACTCAGTCTCCGCTGGTCGCGGAGACGTCGCCGCGACGTCGCCGCGATGTCTCCTGGAGACTAGCCGGGTCTCCGGGGAGTCGCGGGAAAATCAAACATGTTCGATTTTTTTGGAGACTTTTTCAGTCTCCAGCAGGTCTCGGAGACGTCTCCGCGACGTCTCCATCATTCGCGGAGACTAATTTTGTCCGCGACTGGGGAGACGTCGCCGCGACCTACTGGAGACCAAGGCGACTGAGAGGAGACGTCTCGGAGACGTCTCCGCGACCTATCTATGGTGACAAACAATTCGCCCGGAAGTCGCGGCGACGTCGCGGCGACTTCCGGGCGAATTGTTTGTCACCATGGATACGTCGTGGAGACGTCTCCGAGACGTCGCCTTAGTGAGATTGCAAACCATTTTCGGGTATCCCGAGTCGCCGCGACTACCGCGACTGATCAGTCGCGGCAGTCGCGGCGACGTCTCCGCCGGTGAGATACGCACTTTAGTTATTGTCTGTAGCTCCCATAGAGAGATGACGATCAACATTTGACTCAATTTGTCAATGTCAATATCAACGCTCTTGAATCATCAATCATTTGTTTACGTTTGTGTAATGCAGGGCTAATCGATTACAGCAAAAAGAAGGAGAACAAAGCTGTACCGGAACCTTTCCAGAAGCTTTTCATGTATGCAGTTTTACAGGGTCATCTTGAGATGGCCAAGGTCTTCTGGGGAAAGGCCAAAGAGCCCATAGCTGCAGCATTGACAGCCTCCGATATCCTCATGGAGATGATCGAACACCACCACACAAGACACCCGGACGAGTGTACATCCTTGATCAAGACCGCGGAGTACGTGTAAAGAGATCTTATATCTTTGTAGATAAATTTGTGCCAAATCTGACGAAGGGTTGATTAAAGGAATAGTTGAGTTCTGGTAAAGAGAGTACAGTTTTAGTCAAACTGAATTTTAGAAACCAAAACCTGCACCATTACATTACAAACTCATAGTTATAACTCCACCATGCTCAAAAGGAATACAAAATTACAAACGACTAAGTAAAAAGCCTGTTATCATTCAAAAAGAGCCGTTTGAACTAAAGAGGGCGCTCTCTAAAAACGCATTGGTTTAAACCATTTAAAAATAAAATATTGTGCATGTGATGTTTTGTTGAAATAGTGATTAGTTAGAGAGATAATCAACAACTATTTAAAAACCTGTTTTGACAATTTTTGAAAAGAGGAAGCATTAAAAAAGAATATTAACGGCTGGTTCAAAATTATCGAGTACTTGTGGGGCCCCACATTTATTACAAATGGTTATGTTTATGGATATTTCAGCCGTTTCTGAACCGATTTTGATCAAATAAAGTTTATTCTGCCGTTAAAATTGTATGCTCTTTCAAACTTGACACTCAGTTTTTCATTATCTCACAAAAAAATTATTTTGTGTATAGCGCCCTCTATACCAAAACTCAACTATCCCTTTAATAAATGTTTACTTTTATGATCTTTTCCTACTGAGTGCTGTGTGAGAACTCCTTGGTACAGTGGCGTAGCGAGGATCAACGGATTGGGGGCACAACTACGAGGGACCGGAGCGACCAAGCCCGAGGGCGCGAAGCTCCCGAGGGGGGAGGGGGTGTCCCCGTGGGACTCCCCTCCCACGGAAGGGAGCTTTTGCAAATTTGCACTCGAAATGATGCAATTTGATAATACTAAATTAAAGAAATCATGACTTAAATCATCTCCCTCATGATTAGACCGCTATACATACTGTCCCAGAAAAAATGAAACCGGGTTTCATGGCAGAAATGTTATGTTATAATGAATAATTTCCTTGATGATATATATATGTCTGAAAAGCTCTGTGTCTCTTCTTTCATTTGATATATAACTTATGGCACATAATTCACGCATGACTGAATTAGAACGATGGAAAGTGGTGTTACCAACATTCCATTTGCACGCAGAAATTGCAAGTTTGAGTGAGGTTTTGGGGTGCGTTTTAAGGGTAGTAAACGTACTAATTTTGAAAAAGGACGAACACAGCATACAAATTCATAATTTTATCTTTTATAATTATGACACCTTGTGATAAAAAAAATAATAATTTATGCCAGAGAACGAGTCAAATGAAAACATGCTTGATTCCAGCCCAGATGAGTAACTTTCCTGATCTAGCCTGTTTCCCATGTTTTCCCTGATCCCCATGTTTGTGTAAATTCACTCATGCATCACAGTCCATTGTCAGCTGCTAAGTCAGGAAAGCTGAGCGACTTCTTACTCAACTTTCACTTATCTTGGCAGAAATCAGGCATGTTTTCATTTTACTCGTTCTCTGGCATAAATCATTTATTTTTTTAGCAAAAGGTGTCATGTAAAAGATAAAAATATGAAATTGTATGCGGTGTTTGTCTTTTTTTTAAATAAGTACGTTTACAACCCTTAAGACTCACCCAAAAAACTCACTCAAACTTGCAATTTTTGCGTGCAAATGGAACTTTGGTAACACCACTTTCCATTGTTCTAATGCAGTCATGCTTGAATTATGTGCCATACGTTGTACATCAAATGAAATAAGAGGCACAGAGCTTTTCAGACATATATATATCATCAAGGAAATTATTCATTATGACAGAAGATTTCTGCCATGAAACCCGGTTTCGTTTTATCTGGGACAGTCTGTATAGTATACAAAAACAATCGAACCTATTTCTTCCATAAGCAGAAATCTGATTCGGGGAAATGTCATGTGAACTTAACAAGCAAATTATGATATATTAACTTGGATAAACTTTATTCTAGACCTACAATGCCCTTTAACTATCTTTTTCGACTGGATGAACGAGATTAGAGTTTCATAATAAAAAGGCTTACGACTTAAGAATGTTATGCTTCCATCTCGTGACAAATTGTACCCACAATGCTTGATAGAACAAACCGGACATGGCAAGCCAATAACTTATGTATGCACAAAACAATGGAATGGGGAAAGTGATAACCATAAACAGGTGAAGAAATGCCATAACTTTTAAAATGTATTGTTCGAAAACAATCTTCCATAATTATGTGAACCATTACTTCAAACTGTTACAACACTGTCTATTTTGAACTAGTGTGACTGTGCAGCACTAATGTATCATGGGTAGGCATGGGCAGTATACATTGGCCTATTGGACCCTAGATGTAAACTAGGATATGGGCCTGAACTAATTCGACTGATAATTTGTAAGAATTATATGATTTTCAACAAGAAAGAAATAAGCATATTTAGGATTGGACAGGAAGCCGTTTAGGAGTAATTAGCTCTGCTAATAATGAGTCGTTGTCAGTATACATGATTATTGTAATGTCATTTATTTGTTTCCCCCTAATGATTCCGGGATCGAAGCTTTACAAGTCATGTAAGAGACACTCTCCTATGAACACTTTCATGACTATAATAAGTGCGGGTTTGTTTTATTTCCTTCGCTGTTCTTATCTTATCCCTCAGAGAACTGGAGGATATGGCGGTAGGTGTCATAAATGAATGCGAAGATGACAACGAACAGAAAACTGCGGATCTCCTCACTGAGAAGCGGGATAACTGGGGCGGTTTGTCGTGTATCGAGGATGGCTTGACCGGGCCCGAACACCTCAAGTTTGCATCTCAGAATAGTGTGCAGCAAGTGCTCGAAGAAATGTGGTATGGGCGTCTTTCTACCAGAAACGGATCTTGGCAGGTAAAAAGTAAATACTCGTGTAAAATACTCTGAGACTTGTGTATTGTGTTGATCATCCATTGATATATTGTTTTTAACACTGCATTGTTTTGCATAACTATATTTTTAACCAGAATTTCAATAAATGAAGTTAGTGAATACATTATACAAATACTTCTCTCATTCGCAAGCAATCAAACGTTTTAAACTCTGTTAATATGACTAAAACGTAATACAAACTGTAAAGAACTTTTCTCAAGTATTATATTGGGCAATATTGGGTACTGGCAGAATTATATTAGGACAGAAATGGCGTAAAACAAGTATCAATACACACAAGTATCTTGTGGCCACCTTGGCTTGTTTACATTATTTCATCCTCTCTTCACTCAGGTCTGGCTGGCAACGATCTTCCCTCTGGCTGCCTATATCGTCCCTTTCAAGAAGGTACGTAAATCACACTATTAAAGGGGCCCTGCAACCCAAATGCATGTTGACCTCTGTTCATCTGTATTAGTGTACATATTCAATATTTGTAAACGGTTTGACCCAAATATGTTTTGTATATTTTTAAACATTTTATCATTTATTTGTCTTCATGTCGCTAAGCCCCACCTCCTAAAAAAAACCTCCAGAGCAAATTCTATTGCTGACCTGCAGTGACATCATTTGTCAATCACTGGTCAGCTACCATGAGATTAACAAAAGATGAAAGTACAAAAAGAACATCCACACAAAAGCATGCCCTGCATACCTCCATGCAATAGCTTAGACAGTGCTTTTCTTCTGACATAGCAACAGCTATTGTAATTGAAGTTGTGTGAGTTGGTATTCTATTCAACCGTGTGATGCTATTGTGATTAGGCTAATCACAATAGCATGGTAGCTGACCAGTGATTGACAAATGATGTCACTGCAGGTCAACAATAGAATTTTCTCTGGAGGGTTTTTAGGAGGTGGGGCTTAGCAACATGAAGACAAATAAATGATAAAATGTTTAAAAATATACAAAACATATTTGGGTCAAACCGTTTACAAATATTGAATATGTACACTAATACAGATGAACAGAGGTCAACATGCATTTGGGTTGCAGGGCCCCTTTAAGTAGTAGAAAGTATTTAGGTTCAACCCTCATAGTAGCACACTTCCTGGGCTGACTTATGCGGCACGCACGACTACGAGCGACTGTACATCGGACGCGCACACAATACATGTACACATTATTACACGCGCGTGCTTCTTGTACAGTCTATAAGTCAGCCCAGTCAAACTTGCCAATTATGTATACAAAAACAACAACTTAAGGTCCCTGGAGAGTTCATGGAATTCCGCTGATTGGTCCGATCCTTGCTGCATAATGAATAATATTCATGAGCGTTGATATATCACATAACGGGTGCGTCGTTTGGAGCACACATCCAGGTCGATAGTGCAACTCTGCATGATACATTTAAAAGCTCTACTCCCCATGTATTATGGCAAGAAAATCAAGAGTTACAAGAGAGGACTCGAACCCATGATACCAAGTGGTGAAGTCAACAGCGTGACCAGTAGATCAAGCATACCGCTGATGGTCATTATGGTCTTCTTGTAATTATAACCCTCACACTCATCAAAACCCTAATCCTAGTGACGTTGCGTGACGTCACGGTATGAATATTCATTATCAACCCGGAGGGAGACCTTGAGATGTGCTCCAAACGATGGCCACATGTGCGCAATATTCCTTGAAAGTTAAGGGTACGTCGTTTGGAGCACACCTCAAGGTCTACCTTCATGTCGATAATGAATATTCATATCGTGACGTCATGTAACGTTTCAAGGATTAAGGTTTGGATGAGGGTGACGGTTATAGTTGGACCTTACTTGGAAATTTCATATTGATAATATTTGTAAAACAATTTCTCGTAATATTGGTATAATTAATAAAGTGAAGACATGTCTTCCTTTTAATTCATTAATTATGCTTTATAGTTCTTTGATACTCCCATACTTGAATTATGGTATCTTAGTTTGGGGTAACACTCATGAAACTTTATTGGATAAAGTGTTGTTATTACAAAAGAAGATTATTCGAATTATTTGTAATTCCCCCTTTCTCTCCCATACAGACCCCTTATTTTTTGAAAATAAGATACTGAAGGTAAAAGATCTATATTTATTTCAACTTGGTCAATTTATGTATAATTATAATAAAAATATGTTGCCATCTGTTTTTCAAGAAATGTTTATTAAAAATAGCTCAGTCCATAATTATCCAACAAGACATTCTGAAGAATTTCATTTACCTCTCTTGCGGACCCTCCTTGCTCAAAATACATTTATATATGAAGGCCCCAAATTATGGAATTCTTTAAGTACTGAAATAAAAAATGCTCCATCGATTAATATTTTTAAGAAAAAATTAAAATTGTTTTTATTACAATCTTATGTACATCATTGAACTATATCGCCCATTTACTCTTTCCCCGTCCGTACGACATCCTGAACAAGGTCTTTCTTTACTCGCAGACTCAAAATGTAATCTGATATGATATATTGTGCCTTCTCATGCATAGCTCCTTTCTAAGCGCAACTCTTTTTCCTCATTTTTCACTTGAACCCCACATGTAGCTCATCCTTTTGTACTACTGATTATATTTGTACCCCCGATCCCTCACTTCCGTTTGGCAGTGTCTAATTGTTGTATTGTATCCGTCTTCTCCTATTGTTGTCAAGTTCTCTCTTGTCCCATGTAGGTCTCTGTTGGCACCCCTTTTTCCCTCTCTATACTTTTTTGTAGTCTAGAATGTGTTAATTTAAATATACAATAATATTCCTAACTATTATTTGAGGGGTCCACAATTGTACAAGCATTGCTTTTTAGTGGACCCCTCTTGTTTCCAATATGTATATCTCTATTTTGTATAAATTGTAATAATTCATTTGTAATGTTTTGTTGGAAGCAAGAATAAAATTGAATTGAATTGAATTGAATAGTTACCATGAGACCATAATGATCATGATAATGAGTGGTATACTTGGTCTACTGGTCACGCTGTTGACTTCATCAATTGGTATCATGGGTTCGAGTCCTCTCTTGTAACTTTTGATTTTCTTTTGCCATAATACATGGTGAGAAGCGCTTCATTTAGTAAATGTATCATATATAGTTTTCACTATCGACCTGGATGTGTGCTCCAAACGAAGCACCATATCGCATGTTGAACGATACACAGACGCAACGACGTAAACATTGTAATTGCTTTGATCAGCTGTTTCACTAAACATATGAATAATTCATGATAGTCCTGCGAAGCAGATGACGTCATTCAATTTGCCCCCACACGACGCGCCTCTAGGCCTCGCCCCCTGCTGGTGTTATCGTCTTGTCGAGATTTTTTGCACGGGCGATCGATTATCGACATGGCGCCCCAACGTCAGGTTGTCACACTGCAGGGCCGCTCGCGCGCAGCTCAGGATAAAAGCGATAAACTCGACAAGAATCTTGTCTCCCCTCTAGTCTATCAGGTTCTGTAAAGCAGCAATTTGTGTTGCTATAATCTTGGAAACAGTTTTTAATTTGGTCTAAATACATTACTGATGAGAAAAAGTGATGTTTCCATTTTTTATTTTTGGTCCCAGGGTGCATTTTGGCGATTTTAAAGATAATTAGCTAATATGCATATTTGTGAAATAAGGTCAGGGGTCATTTTCTATCTAGGAATAGTACAATATTGATAAAAACTAGTATTCTATGGTATTTTGGGGCAAGGATTCCATTTCCGGTGCTTGTTTGTAAGTGCTATATGGGAAACACTCTGAAATCCAAGATGGCTTCCCTAATTTGCATATTTTATGAATATTGTTGATTTTCAGTGACTACAGCCCCTAATAAGCAATAATTCCGGATTATTATTTGTCAGTTATGTTCTAAGTATGTATTTAAGATATCACAGATGAGTTGCCATCGTGGCAACCTCTAGCAATGCATATTATTTGCATAATTATGTATTTTACCTAATTTCCATATTCCCCCAAATCGAGTATATTGGGAACCCGGCAAGTAAAAAAGACAAGTAATACCACTTTTCCAAGGTTTTAGAGGGCAACGAATCCATTTATGATACTTATTTACCTGTATCACCTCGGCAACCCACATAAATCCAAGATGGCCGCCTTTGTCATTTTAAAGTAAATAATGCTATTTGCTACTTTAATTGCATTTAATTTATAAAAGTATGATTTGTTTACTGTAAGCAAACACCTACATTGTGATTCAATTATTCTAGTTGCTCATTCCAATAATTAAAAGTCAATACATTATAATATCAATCTAATATAACCGAAATAATATAGTCGTGTATCATAACATGTGTAATTTAGAGAGCAGTCATCTTGGATTTGAGATGGATGCCATGGTGATACAGGTAAATAAGTATCAAAAATGGATCTGCTGCCCCCAAAAACCTTGGAAAAGTGGTATTACTTGTCTTTTTTACTTGCCGGGTTCCCAATATACTCGATTTCGGGGAATATGGAAATTAGGTAAAATACATAATTATGCAAATAATATGCATTGCTAGAGGTTGCCACGATGGCAACTCATATTTGATATCTTAAATACATACTTAGAACATAACTGACAAATAATAATCAGGAATTATTGCTTATTAGGGGCTGTAGCCACTGAAAATCAATAATATTCATAAATATGCAAATTAGGGGAAGCCATCTTGGATTTCAGAGTGTTTCCCATACAGCACTTAAAACGAGCACCGGAAATGGAATCCTTGCCCCAAAATACCATAGAATACTATTTTTTATCAATATTGCACTATTCCTAGATAGAAAATGACCCCTGACCTTATTTCAAAAATATGCAAATTAGCTAATTATCTTTAAAATCGCCAAAATGCACACTGGGACCAAAAATAAAAAATGGAAACAACACTTTTTCTCATCAGTAATGTATTTAGACCAAATTAAAAACTGTTTCCAAGATTATAGCAAAAAATTTCACAACATTTATTTGTACTACATTAGGGGATATACTACTCATAGTAGACCTGGAACCATCCCGAGTCTCTGATTCCGATGGTTTGTGACACAATTTGTGAAGTGTTTTGACTTCAAACCTGATTGTCTCACCTAGCCATTTGAAGAGGACTGTTGCTTCTTTCGTGCGCATTCATGGGTCACCTAAACTTCTTTGTCCAACCCTTATGAAAGAAACCACCTGATCATATTTACACGTTAAAAGCCAATTCTCGAGAGTTGCAATTCTCGAGAATTAAAACCAGAGCTATCAGAACAACCCTTTCATAACAAAATACAAAACATAATGAGATCTGTGAACAAATTAACAAAAACAGGTGTGACCCCAATATTTTGTGTGCCCTCCCCCCCCCCCCCCCCCCCCCCCCCTCCTATCAGTCCAACCAGGCTTCGCCACTGGAATCATTCACTCTAATCAAGTAAACGTTAAAGGAGAACAAAACGCTGGCATTTTCGCTTACTGTAACTGATAAGTACACAATTCCCATATTACTAGTCGTATATCTCATTTTGGGTATCACTTAAAATGGAAATAATCAATGCTTTTAAAACCACTATGATCTGGTTTGACTGGACACTGGAGGCTGCCATTGAGTGCCACATGAAACGTCATATAACCTTGCATTAACAACCACGGGTTACGTAACCACTGACATATAAGCAGCAGATTCCACAACGGCGGTTACATAACCTGGGGGTGTATTCTGAAATTAAAATTTATTTTATCTACGTCATATCTACGTCACTAAAATATATTTTAGCAAATCGCTATTCCTTAAGTACAGTGTAATATTTGAGTGACGTAGATACAATAAATGTTAACTTAAATTCGTTTTCAGAATACACCCTCTGCTTTTGTTGGTGCACTCTCAGATGCGCTCAGATGACTTTTCATGCGGTACCGTTGGGAAAATGGTAGCCTCCAGTCGTCAGTCTAAACAGTTGATAGTGGTTTTAAAAAATTGATTATTTTCAGTATTAGCAGTGGCGTAATCTGAGCAAGAACATTTGGTGGCTGAACAAATTCCGCATTACCACCAGATATCCAGGTAAGACTTTGCGAGAGAGCGAAGCAACCAAGCCCGAGGGAGCGAAGCGACTGAAATTGTGCAATCTGGTGCATACCCTGGAAGAAAATTTGACTTGACATGAAGTAGACTCTGAGTTATCATGTATCAAGAAATACCCTTTTTTAAATCACTGGTATCCAATTAGAAATAAGCCATGTCTGAATGTTATTGGGGGGGGGGGGGCACAGCCCCAAGCCCCCCCCCCCCCCCCCCCCCCCCCACCAGTACGCCAGTGAGAATTAGTGATACCCAAGATGAAATATACGACTAGAATTAAAGGGAGCGTTGAGTATTGGTATTTTCCGAAGTGCCCCTCCAAAAATTAATTGTAACTGATTTGGTTGATTTCAATTCCATGTGGAAGATCATTTAAAAAAACATGGGAAATAATAATAATTCCCATTCAAATGCTCTCATTGTTGTGAAATTTGCTTTCAAAATATAATATAAAAGTGATTGACGTCCGGCTATCACTTTTAGAGAATGCTAGCGCGAAGCGCTAGCGTTCTAGGTCCTCCTATGCTTACCGCGCATGTACAATGTGTATCGCAAGCGCCGTTCGCCGTTCGCATCGGCGGCCATCGCGATCATATTTCGTTCAAAATCTGTTCGGAGTCGCGCTAACACACGGAGAGAAGTCGAGGAGGCGCATAAATCACTGATTTTTAGCGGAATGGAGGGAAAAACCATAATTTTAATCCAACCGATAGTTGGAGCACATATTGGAAAATGAATCGGTGGTAAGTACCGTATCATATGTATAATTTTAAGCACAATTAGCGTGCAAAAACAATATTCAGTTTCAGTCCCGTATTAGGAGGACCTAAACCCCTCAAAAAAAGTTCGGAAACTCAAGTTTGATCGATTATATCTATTTTATTAAGAAATCATAATGGTTATATTTGGTATCACTTGAAAGGGTGTGTATACCTCTTTAAAATTATACCAAATTCGTAAGCATCACGAGCACGAGGTATGTGCAGTATACTTGAGAATGGGGGAAAGTCAGAAGTGAAATGTCGCAAAATGCGCCAACAAACTTCAGTTGGAAGGTCTGACAACCATATCACGGTCTTTCTCAAGTTCAAATTCTTTCGACGATGAATATATTGTCAATGAAGAGATACTGTTGAATATATTGTCAATGAAGAGATACTGTTGAATATGGTATCAGACAAAAGCCTGTTTAATTATCTTTCCAATGACACCTCACTTGGAATAATTATGAAAGCCGGGTAGGTACAATTAAAGGGATCTAGTAACTTTGTTGAGATGTGCAAAAACTGATGAATGGTTGATGCAATGTATACTGTTGTTATCTCATATGTCCTCAGGGTATTGTGTGAAAATTTCAGGTCAAATGGACAATGTATGGCCAAGTAATGAGCGAAAATGCAAAGTGATATTGGGTGATATTCACCAACTCACTGCATTCACTTTGTACAGGGATGAAAATCTCGCCCGGAGATTTTCTTATCTAAATACTTCAATCATACATATCTTTGTAATGAAAGGGAAATTTGAAAAACCGAAAGCTGTCCCATGATTTTATTGTTAATACGAATACAACAAGGTATAAAGGAACCGCTAGAATTACAATTTTATTTTGAGGATTTGGACAATGTTACTAAGTCCCTTTAAGGTGAATATTTGGGAGGATCGACAGCAAAATGTAAGCAAAATGCATTTGATTGTGTGAAATTGAAGGCGTTGCATCCAAAAACGACTTTTGTGGGGATATCTTAGTACTTTACTTTACATAATCATTATGAAATTAACATTATGTTAAAGCGTGTTCATTTGTCAATGAAATAATGCCCCATTCATAGTGGTTATGTGCTTGAGGTGTGTGTAGTACCTCTAAATGTATGGGGCTCAAAATTACACGTTGTTAGGTCGACTTTCTACCGTTTGATACGTGGTAATAAGGGCATACCTACACGGTCGAAGAGGGCGCTAATATGCCAGTTCTGGCCAGTTTGCGTAGGTTTAGAGAAATTTCAAGCATTTTCAATACATCAAGTTTGTGAGTTTCCTGTATTACACACTCACATTCAGCATAATCATTGCAAATGAGACATCATATTAAAGGTAAATTAACGAGCTTTCCGATAGTGCAAAACGTAATGATGATAGAGTTATGCTTAATACAACAATATCTTACCGGAATCTTGAAACAAGAAGCCATGGTCTTAAATTCATAGCATTTATAGACCCCCATATCTGGTTTTACTGCACACACCCCAATAGCATAATTATTACAGGTGAGACATGATTTTAAAGAAAAATAAACACGCTTTCACATGATACTAAATTTACTGATGATTATGCAATTTACAACCCTAAAACATCCCTCCAATAGTCGTTTTTCGATGCAACGCCTTCAATTTCACAAAAAGAAATGCATTTTGCAACATTTCCCTTTCGGCCCTCCCCATATTCAGCTGTACCATACATAACCTGTTAATAAAATTGTTAGGGACATAACCGTATTGAAAAGATAGACACATAGGCTTTAAAATGATACCAAATTTGATAAGTTTAAATCATTTGAACATGCTACAATCTTCGATACAACCTGAACATTAAACAATACGGCACAAGAGTCAAATTTCCCAACTGAATACTTTCGGCCCGTTTTGCGACATTTGACTTCTGACCGTCCTCCATTCTGAAACGCACTGCGTATTCCCTGATTTGAAATGAATGACAAATAATGTACCATTTTAAAGGGAAATCATCATGCATTGCAATGACACTAAAAGGAACAAATACAATTTGACAACAAAAGTTATACAATCGATCAAAGTTGAGTTTCCGAACTTTTTTTGAGGGGTTTAGAACGCTAGCGCTACTCTAGAGTTAATTTGACTCTTGAGTTGTAACGGCTCTTTTTGAATGATAACAGGGGTTTTACTTTGTCGTTTGTAATTGTGTATACTTTTCGAGCATGGTGGAGTTATAACTATTCGTTTGTACCGTAATGGTGCAGGTTTTGGTTACTAAAGTTAAGTTTGACCAATACTCAAATATCCCTTTAAGCGACATGAATTATGTAACAGCAAGCGAAAATTCCAGTGTTTCGTTTCCCTTTAATCGAATGGAGGGTGAATTTAAGATTACGAATTTATCACTCAGATATGCGTAATTGTATTATTTGTATACTTTCATTTTTATTCAAAAAACGAAAATCAAATGCGGAAAAATGTAATTAAAAAAACGTAACAAAAGTACAGTTAGATTTAAGGAAAATTCACCAAATATAATGATAACAAACCAAACGATTATGTATGGTTTGCGACCAAAAATATTGCATCCTTCATCTTTATAAAGGGTTAAAGGGGAAGCCTAAACTAGTAATTTCTGCAGATTGTCGAGCTCTGTTTTCCTCATATGATATGACTTGATATGACTGTCGATCGTGACGCCATTTGCGACCTCCTGCCATTTTAATTCGTGCATGAACATTTCACAAAAATCAAATTGTATTAATTACAAAGCAATTTTATGAGCTTAATCATACTCACATATATAGTTGGCCCATCAATATTTCTTTATGGATTCGTAAAAACAAGCAGAATGATTAAAAAAGGCATAACTCTCGTGTTGCTTGTCCGGTTTTGATCAATTTTTCAACAATAATACCTCCCATTCTCCTTATTCGGTTAGACAATAAATAAATATGGCCTGTTTTTCCTATTTAACTAGTTGCTATAACCTATGATGATAATTATCAATATATTTGTTAACAGCAATGAAAAAAATTCTTTGGTGGGCGTGGGCAGACGTTTGGGGAACTTCGTACGTTTCAACGATCCCTTAATTTGGTTCTACAGGTCTCCGATGGTGAAGTTCAGGCTACATATGGTTGGTAGATTCATCCCGGTGGTGTCACTTCATATTCATAGATGTAACACGTGATCGTTCTCGATTGAAAGTGATCCCATATTCGCAGCGTATGAATATACATTTTCAACAAATTGCATCCATTTCCGTGAAAATGTTTATAAACTCCGTGCGAAATTAACACCTTTTCGGGAAGTTGTGAACGATCATTAGTGCAAACGTCCAATGTAGAGCGACACCACCGGGATATTTATTAGTTAAATTTGAATCATAAGTCCTTTTTCCTCACAATTGATTGTATGCATTTATTTAGTTATCGTATCACACTTAAAGCTGACAAGAGAGCCCCATTGTTCATGACATTCACAATGTTTAAGACGCAATGTGTCAATTTATGCCATGTTTGGCATCTTATAGCTGGAATAAAAGCAAATATTTGCATGAAGCAGATTGTTTTGGAAATTCATAATCACCTTTTGCAAGTGATTCATCTGTATTCGTAGGTAACATTAGGAAATGTATCATTAACTTATTCAAGCCATTACTTGGCCGTTCGGAAAGATTAGAGATGGCAATTACTTTCCTGGTAATGTTTGACATGTCTACTTAACCTGTGCAAAAGGATTAAACAACCCATACAGTATGATGGGGGTACCAAACTTCGCGCAGTTAACTTTTAACACATCATTTCGACAAGAAATATACTGATTTGTATAATGATTCTAACACCAGTTTATTCAGAATATTGTGTAGTATAATAAACATGTTTTGATTTTAAGATCACTCGATTTAAATTACTTATTTCGGCCTGTTTTGGAAACCCTTCAAATTTGTATTGACAAACAAAAAGGGGACCAAACTTCGCGCAGCAGTGTTCCCATTTATTTGTACGCGCATTAAAAAGCCCATTGTAGCTGTTTTTCACTAGCTGTGTCCACACGGTAAAAGCTAATTCTTAAGAGTTGCAATTCTTAAGAATTGCAAAATGTGTGTCCAAACTATACCAATTCTCGAGAGTTGCAACTCTTAAGAATTAAAACCGGAAGTAGTGTGCGCACCTTTCTCATTTGAGGTCACGCGCACTCACTTGACTTGTTTTCACACCGGAAGCATAATATCTCGGTCATGAGGTCAACCTAAACTACGAGTCTCGTGGTTGACTGTGTCCAAACCATAGAAGTAGTATATAAATATGATCTAAGACCCTCGATCGCATGCTAAAAATAATCCCACCACCCATAATAGATAGCCGCCAACGAGAGAGATCTGCACAACAGCAGTGATGGCTGCCAGTCGAGGCCTCGTGAGCAGCGATCACTGATGTTACGCAGACCTCTCTCGTTGGTCGCGCTATATATTATGGGTGGTAGGAGCTAGTTCAGCATGCGATCGAGGGTCTCGATCCTAGACTAAACGTATCCCAGAATTCCATGTTAGCCAGTCCATAAAGTTTCCCAAGATTAGTGCGCAGTATGACCCCACTGGTCCAAACCAAAGACTGTAGAATTACAAGACAGATCACTGGCGGTCGCGCAGCGATGTCCCTTCAAACAGAATGAAGATTCAAATCGAGCTTAAGCCAGACTTTAGTAACCATAGGGAATTTATTATATCACTGTATTTGTGTCATTTTTATTAATAAAAAAAACATTTTTAAAATTATAGCCGATAGCTTTTTTGGAACAGATGTCCCCTTCTTTCGTAAGAATTTTAAAGAAAATAAGGATCAAACTGTACTTACAAATACTCGGCAAATTCAGGCTAGCATGAATATTGAACAACAGCTTAGTGTCGACTTGTATCACCTTTAGGGCTGTGTCTTTATGTAGAATTAATATTATCCTCATGATAAGAAAAATATTTAAAAATTATAGTCGATAGCGATTTTACAATTGAAATCAAAGCTGTGAGAAACATATTTTTTAAATTTAAAGATTTTTACCGTGTAGAGAAAAATGGCAATGGCTACTCGCGTATTATAATCATAGAAGTAGTATATAAATAACTAGAAGACAATCTACGCACTGCGCGCTAATTTTCCCATAGCCTTAACACACAGCAAACATGGCCGGTTAGGGAAACTTCATGGACTGGCTAACATGGAATGCTGGGTAATTCGCTGAGGAACGTGAACAGTTATTAACTGCATATAATTGCAGCAGCGAAATATCAAGCTGCAAACTGCGTCATGTTAGAGGTCATCGCTAATTAATTATTATTCATGTATTCATATATTCATAGCTACGCGTACATTTAGCCAATCACACATTAATGTTAAAAGTGGGTCGGGTCAAACCACGTTGTTTACGATACTGACACACGTGTGTGGGCTAAATGTTGATGTTGATTTAATGTTTCAATGGATTTCGAGTGTATGATATGTGTAACAGTAAATGCAAACACACATCAGTACACAGTAAAAGCGAATATTTCAGACTCACATTCTGCTGCAATATCTACTCAAATACATTATACAAACAAATACAGAATGTATGAACACGAACAAGAACGGGTTAAATGTCTGATACAGACGCTCTTCATGTAAGTTATAGAATGATTTAGTGATTATCTAGTTAAAAACTTGTATAAATGAATAGTCTACCGTGTTCAGTTGAATTTGAGATGTTGACAAATTGACTGACCCCTTTTCACGTAAATTAACTTAGACACAAAATAAACAAACACGCGCACACACACACACACACACACACACACACACACACACACACATTATGAAGAGCTTAATTCCAAAAGGCGCTAAATCCACTTTCCCTAAATATCAGTAAGCTATTAAAGTAGAAATCAACCATTTTAGGACAAATTACACGATACAAATTCAAAATATGGAACGTTCCCTTTTCCTATTCAAATAATTGAGCAAAGAAATGTTTTAAAAAGTTTAAATAGTGGATTTAGCGCATTTTATAATTAAGCTTTTCATATACACACATTATACAGACACATCCGATTCTGCCATAATCATGCAATCATCTATAGCCAAAAAAATTATTGCAATCTCATGAATTGTTTTCAAATGATTAATCTACATACACTAGGAAATGTGGAAAGATGCAAATTCATACCATTCAAATAACATTTATTAAATTAACATAATGTTCAACAGCATGAAACATAGTTTTAAATAATGTCGACATTAAACTTCCATCAGAATGATAAAAAGACAAAACGACTTTCTGTTAAAACAAAACATTATCTCTAAAGGTATTTTCTGTGCAAATCAAGATTTTAATTTCTAAATCAGTTGTCTCTTTTTATTTTATAAGATATTGCTGAGAAAAATAAAAGTACTTTCCTACATACGAATTGTGTATTAGGATTGTATAACAGCTATACATTATATAGGAAATATATTGGCTTTTGTAAATAACTTGGTTTGAGTAATATTTTGTACATACAATAAATATGAACTAAATGTTACTAAAACAACATTTTAAGCAGTCTTTTTTAAATAGAAAAGTTATGTACTTCCAGTATGCTAGTTGTCTGAAATTCATTAATTCTCAACATTAAACAAAACTAAATTGATCTTCATCAATTTATCAAGAATCAATGTGAATCCAATTTGATAAACTTGATATATAAGTATAAGCATTTTATAATAATTTGGAAATGTAATCATTTATTGCTCACTGAAAGTAAAAACAAAACTTGAATTATGGATATCTTACATCCCTATAAAAAATAAATAAATGCCACTAAAACCTACCATACGATAAGAACAACAAATACAACAACTACTACTACTACTACCTACTACAAATACTACACATACTACTACTTGAATATAACAAGAATATATTTAGGAGGGAAATTGAGAAAGGCAATATAGGAGAAAAACTGGGAGAGAAACAAAAAGAAGATAGAAGGGCAAAGAAACATACAATTTAGGAGAGGGGGATACGCATTGAACATGAGAGGTATAGAATAGTAGTATAATAATTTAAGTCATGTTGTAGCAAGATTGTGCACAAAATAATGCAAACTGATGTACAGGGTACAAATATACAACTTATAAATTGCATCAACAAAACATATTGCAACTCCTATCAATTAATTTCAACTATATAGTCATTTCCCGACAAACATTTTTCACCATTTGATTGACCAATCAAATGAATCAGCAACATTCACTATTTGAAGTAATTGTCTTATTTGAACACAATAGTAGTTAATTACCCAGAATATCAATATAAACAAAACGAATTGTGCTCAATTTAAATTTGATTTAACTGCGATGTCACCCAATTAGTATGAATATTGAATACAATGATATGTGTTTAATATGTGTTGATCATTATTGCACAACATGAACTCCAGAGACTAGATTTGTATAATATAATCATCACAAAATAATAATACAATATTTTAGTAAGAGTTCAATCCAATTAATACATTACAGTGGAAGCATGCACCTGACCGAGAAAGGCATTATGAGCAGGATCAAGACCAGGCTGCCACCAGGTTTGATGAAGTTTACTATAGTTAAATCGCCCAACACAGCAATAAACCTGTACTGACACAATGAGAACATAAATGCGGCCTGCATACGGTGCACGTCACAAGGAGGTTTCACTATTCAGTATTCATATACATTTTATTCCAGAATCTAATTTAAAAGGTTGCAAATAAGTACAACTTATCTAATAATGTCTTCTATTCAACACACAAATTTGCAGCTACAAGCTGACAGGGATTTATCTTTCAATATCAATCCTTTTACTTTATTGTAGTTCGTGATGTAGCTGAAATTATGAACTATACAAAACCATTAATTGAGTGTGCTGGCAGTCCTGGGGTATTTGTCTGTGAATTGTTTTCAGAATCATCTTGTATGTTCACACATTATGAGGATACTAAGCAAGATTTATTCTAGTGCTGTCCTAGCTTTAATCTTTGTTTATAAATACCCAGTAGGACAGTAATATAAGTAATTGTTTTGTCAATGGATCATTAGTACATAATTGTACATCGATGGATCATTGCATCTGAGCAATACTCATCAGTGTGTGAATTTCGAATCAGTTGTCACTGTCCATCATGTCCTCTGGTAATAGCGTAAAGAGCTACAATGTTCACATGAATCACACTTAGTAGATTCCTTACTAATTAGGATAAATTGTGTGACTGACTGACTTATTTAAGTTTATCGAGCCTGTCTACTGCCTAGGTCCTTCTTCAAACTGTACTCCACCATGGCTATGCACCCACTGCAACACTTTAAAAATCAGTTCTCTATCTGGAGACTTTATACTTATTTATTCCTGAACTGCTCAATATTACTTCGCATGAAAAAAAGAGCGTGGGTAGTCCTGGTAGTGTATGAAGTAGTAGAGTTATCTCCATTGTAGATTTGTATTGCTGATGATGAATACTGTCGAACACTGTCCAGTGCAGACCACAGCTTCAGGGGCGCACTGTTAAAAAAAGAAGAAACAATGAATCAACACAAAGTGTACAATTAAATAAAACAGATCTAGAAATGAATGTGACTGCTAATTGAGGCACACAACATATGCTGCTCAGCTCAGGTTCATACTTTTGTATGTCATGAAAGTCAAATCCATTTCATAGAAATAAATCACATTTCTTTACATATATACCAGAACATCCATGAACAAGAATTACTAAATTTTTAACTCTCACTCTCAGGTAAATTTGGATAGGTCTACATCATTTTATAATTGGCAACATAAATTCAAGACATGGCTAGTTTAAAAAATAGAACAATTAAATTCAAAGTATTCCCTTTATTCCTTTTAATCATGCATTCATTTTTTGACCAGTATCGCTTTTATTTTGACTTAGTCTTAGTTAGCTCAGTCCAAGTTGTTGATTTTGTAGTAAGCGCTGCTAGTGCTAGGCCAGGGCTAGGCCTAGGCCTAGACTAGGCTAGGCCAAGGCTTGTTGCTTATGTTGTGATAACTGTTTTTTACTGTAAACTGAGCTACAATGTTAAAATGAATCACACTTAGGTTTAGAACTACTAGATTCCTTACTAATTAGGATAAATTGTGTGACTGAATTATTTAAGTTTATCGAATCTGTCTACTAGTACTAGTACCAAGCCTAGGTCCTTCTTCAAACTATAGGTCATGGGCATGGCTGTGCACCCACTGCAAGTGCAACATCTAGTTAAAAATCTGTTCTCTTATCCGGAGACTTACCCATTTATCATTCTTGAACTGCTCAATAGTTTTTTCGCAAGAAAAGATGAACGTGGGTAGTCCTGGTAGAAGTAGTAAGAGTTATCCCCATTGTTGATTTGTAAGCACTGATGTAGAACTGTCGAACACCACAGCTTCAGGGGCGCACTGTTAAAATAAGAAGAAACAATGAATCAACACAAAGTGTACAATTAAATAAAACAGATCCAGTTTTAAAGGAAATGAATGTGACTATTAATAATGGAAATACAATTCAAAATGGTGCAGTTTTGTATAATTGAGGCACATGCACAAGTCAACAGTTTCATACTTTGGTTTTAGACAATTTTTTCATAGTGAAATTAAATTTTACTATTTTTAGCAAAGACCCAAGAATTGAAGACTGGGTCATGAAAAGTCAAATCAATTTCATAGAAATAAATCACATTAAACAAAAATATATATACCAGAACATTCATGAACAAGAATTAACAAATGTTTAACTCACTCTCAAGGTAGATTTTGATGCATAATTTTATAATTGGCATTATAAATTTTAAAAAATAGTAATGGCTTGTGCCTTGTTTAACAAATAGAAGTTTAACAATTAAAAGTATTCACTTTATTACTTTTAATCATGCATTCATTGTTTGACAAGTATAGCTTTTAGTTTTACTTAGTCTAGACTTAGTTAACCCAGTCCAAGTTGTTTATTTTAGTAGTTAACTTAATAAGCGCTGTTAGTGCTAGTGCTACTGCTAGGCCAGGGCTAGGCCTAGGCCTAGCCTAGGCTAAGCTAGGCCAAGGCTCGCTGCTTATATTGTGATCATCTACGAGCTAGGCGCCTTGACTTGTGAAGCACGGCGCCACACAACACTGATGTTTAAATTTAATTTTGTCTAAGTCTGTACCTATTTCTGACACAGAGACGTAGACAGGGTTGAAGTTGAACGCTTGAATTTGAATTGATTCTTTCTCATTATCTAAGTCTAGAAATGCTGTAGAAATCTAGATTGTTGTTGTATCACATGTGGAATTTAGGAATTTAATTTAGCCTAGGGCTAGGTAGTTAAAATATGCAAATAATATGATTTTTAAGACGCAGTCAACTGGCCTATAAACTAATAACCAGCACCAGGGACCCAGCCCGGACCCAATTAAAGGCAAAGGACCTTACACGTCTACTGCAGATGTACCGTATATTTAGATCGAGTGGGACGGGGAGCTCCGGGCGGTAAACACTGTTGACAAGGACTCCGTCTTAACCCACAGAAACTTGTCGCGAACGATGTGGGGGTCCTTAATTTATGAATCTTGTTACAAAAATAATGCATCTGAGAGAAAATCTGAACATGAGAAAGAACGCTGAGAATATTAATTTTTAAAATAATGGAATGAATACGAAGCTACTTACCGAATAATTATGCTTGAGAGTAATTTTTCACTTCTTTAGATATCCATCGTCACGAAATCTCCGTGTCAAAGTTGAAACAATAAACTTCAAGCTGCAAGTGATGTCAATATAAAGAGGTCAAATCAAATATTCAAGATGATTCCAAATATGGGCACAGTTTGGCCTTATATGGCAATCGCGCGATGACGTTTGAATAACATTACAATAAATGCATAAATTAGTGACGTAGAACGTATCCCAGCATTCCATGTTAGCCAGTCCATGAAGTTTCCCAGATTAGCGCGCAGTTTGACCCCCCTGATTATAATGTTAATGCGCGCTCAGTCCGCGCACTGTCTTTATTTAATTCTGTATAATTGTACGCGTACCCAAGAGCGCAAAACAAATTTCACGCGCGATATGCAAATTTGGGGTCGTCAAACTTTATTACGTCTTCTTGAAGTTATTTTTAGTCAGGCGAAGTAAACATTGTTATTGTGACGCCATAATGAAAAGCCTGCGTATCAAAGTGCGTGTTAATTTTGTACATCGCGCTCTGCCCATTCACTTTGTACAGGATAATTGTACAGTGGTCGGTCTTTCCATTAAGCGTCTTTGTCCAAACGTAAAAAAAAACAGGGGGGTGTCACTCTGCCAGAGTGATCGCGATTTTTGGTCACCGGAAGACATACCACTGCAGATTGCATTATGGGCTACGTGGGAACTACATAAACCAATCACAGAGCAGTTCATACGCGTCGTCACCGGATCGAGGTCAATAAAACAAGTTCATATGCATACGTCACCATGGACCCCATTGTTCATATAAGCGTGATAAAATCTAGGACAGCGCGCAGGAAAATAGGCGCGATAGTCTACGCACTTCATAGCATGATGATTGGTCAAGTCTTTTTAGGTCACTACGCAATGACGTCTAGTGGTAGTGCTCGGAAGCTTCAAAAATCGCGTAACTCCGCCATCTTGCCCATGTACAAAGTTTATTGGACACGTGACTTGCGCGCGATAAGTCGGCCTTCTAGTTATAAACGGGTTGGTGTGTTTATTCCATAGAAGTATGAATAAACAAACCAACCCGTTTATAACTAGAAGGCTCACTTATCGCGCGCAAGTCACGTGTCCCATAGACTTTGTACATGGGCAACATGGCGGAGTGAACCGATTTTTGAAGCACAAAAGGAATACCACTAGACGTCATCGCGTCGTGACCTAGAAAGACTTGACCAATCATCATGCTATGAAGTGCGCGTAGACTATCGCGCCTATTTTCCTGCGCACTGTCCTAGATTGTATCACGCTTGAGAACAATGGGATCTATGGTGACGTATGCATATGAACTTGTTTTATTGACCTCGATCTGGTGACGACGCGTATGAACTGCTCTGTGATTGGTTTATATAATTCCCAAGTATCCCATAATGCAACCTGCAGTGGTATTCCTTTCGATGACCAAAAATCGCGGCACTCTGGCAGCAGTGACACCCCCCTGGTTTATTCATAATTCTATGAAAAAAAAACCTATGAAAAAAACTAGACTGCGCGGATTCGCGCGGTCATCGCGCGCTCATTCTGCACACAATCTTGTAGTTATCTTGTGGCTTGGAACATAGAATTATGAATAAAGAAACCAACCCGTTTATAACTAGAAGCAGGGGATTATACTGCGCGCTAATCTACATGGGCAAGATGGCGGAGTGACGCGATTTTTGAAGCTTCCGAACACTACTTATCTACGTCATCGCGTAGTGACCTAGAAAGACTTGACCAATCATCATGCTATGAAGTGCGTAGACTATCGCGCCTATTTTCCTGCGCACTGTCCTAGATTTTATTATGAGAACAATGGGATCCATGGTGACGTAGGTATGCATATGAACGGGTTTTATTCATAGAAGTATGAATAAACAAACCAACCCGTTTATAACTAGAAGGCTCACTTAACGCGCGCAAGTCACGTGTCCCATAGACTTTGTACATGGGCAACATGGCGGAGTGAACCGATTTTTGAAGCTCCCGTAGCTTCTCTACGTCATCGCGTAGTGCTATGCAGTGCGTCATAGAAGTATGAATAAACAAACCAACCCGTTTATAACTAGAAGGCTCACTTAACGCGCGCAAGTCACGTGTCCCATAGACTTTGTACATGGGCAACATGGCGGAGTGAACCGATTTTTGAAGCTCCCGTAGCCTACTTCTCTACGTCATCGTGTAGTGACCTAGAAATACTTGACCAATCATCATGCTATGCAGTGCGTAGACTATCGCGCCTATTTTCCTGCGCACTGTCCTTATGAACTTGTTTTATTGACCTCGATCCCGTGACGACGCGTTTGAACTACTCTGTGATTGGTTAACTGTAGTTCCCAAGTAGCCCATAATGCAACCAGTTGTGGGCTCTTCCGGTGAGCAAAAATCGCTGCACTCTGGCAGCAGTGACACCCCCCTGGCTGCCAGAGTGCACAGAGTAGTTCAAACGCGTCGTCACGGGATCGAGGTCAATAAAACAAGTTCATATGCATACGTCACAATGGCTCCCATTGTTCTCATAAGCGTGATGAAATCTAGGACAGTGCGCAGGAAAATAGGCGCGATAGTCTACGCACTGCATAGCATGATGATTGGTCCAGTATTTCTAGGTCACTACGCGATGACGTAGAGAAGTGGGCTATGGGAGCTTCAAAAATCGGTTCACTCCGCCATGTTGCCCATGTACAAAGTCTATGGGACACGTGACTTGCGCGCGTTAAGTGAGCCTTCTAGTTATAAACGGGTTGGTTTGTTTATTCATACTTCTATGCATAGAAGTATGAATAAACAAACCAACCCGTTTATAACTAGAAGGCTCACTTAACGCGCGCAAGTCACGTGTCCAATAGACTTTGTACATGGGCAACATGGCGGAGTGAACCGATTTTTGAAGCACAAAAGGAATACCACTAGACGTCATCGCGTCGTGACCTAGAAAGACTTGACCAATCATCATGCTATGAAGTGCGCGTAGACTGTCGCGCATATTTTCCTGCGCACTGTCCTATATTGTATCACGCTTGAGAACAATGGGATCTATGGTGACGTATGCATATGAACTTGTTTTATTGACCTCGATCTTGTGACGACGCGTATGAACTGCTCTGTGATTGGTGTATGTAATTCCCAAGTATCCCATAATGCAACCTGCAGTGGTATTCCTTTCGATGACCAAAAATCGCGGCACTCTGGCAGCAGTGACACCCCCCTGCTTCTATGCTGGCAGCAGTGACACCCCCCTGCAGTGCGTAGTGCGTAGACTGTCGCGCCTATTTTCCTGCGCACTGTCCTAGATTTGTATCACGCTTATGAACAATGGGATCCATGGTGACGTATGCATATGAACTTGTTTTATTGACCTCGATCCGGTGACGACGCATATGAACTAATCTGTGATTGGTTTACTGGAGTTTCCAAGTAACCCATAATGCAACCAGTTGTAGGCTCTTCCGGTGAGCAAAAATCGCGGCACCCTGGCAGCAGTGACACCCCCTGGTTTTATTGACCTCGATCCGGTGACGACGCGTATGAACTGCTCTGTGATTGGTTTATGTAGTTCCCAAGTAGCCCACAATGCAACGTAGAGAAGTAGTGGTGACCAAAAATCGCGGTCACTCTGGCAGAGTGACACCCCCCTGGTTTAGGAAACTACAAGATAACTATAAGTTTTCAGTGCGCGCAATCTTGTAGTTTGGAAACCACAAGATAACCACGAACTTTGCGGGTCGAAACGAGCGCTAACCACAAGATACCTCTAAGATTGCAAACCATGAGATAACCACAAGATTGGCTTTTACCATGTGAACGCAGCTATTGTAATTTTGAGGCATCTTCATGCACGCACGTAGCTGGCAAGTTAACTGCGCGAAGTTTTGTGCCGCGCGAAGTTTGGTACCCTCACCATACTCTTTCTTGTTTAGGCCCGTCAACAATTTGCGAGGCCGAGACCAAGACCACTTTTTAAGTTGTGTAATCGGGGTCCGAGACCATTGGTTATGATGGTCGAGACCGCTAAAAAGTTGACACGAGACCCGTTAAAAGTGATAAGGGGGGGGGAGGGGGTTAAACCCCCCCCCCCCCCTTGGTCTAAAACAGTCATTTTTTAAATCAAGGGGGGGTGAACCCCCCCCCCCCCCCCGGGTACGCCTATATGGTCTTGACGTCTAATATCGAGATCAAAATCGATTCCAAGACAAGCCGTGTGGTTCTGAACCCAGTCGACCTACAACAATTAGACCCACAGATCTAAGACCAAAATCTGGAATTCGAGTCCAGGCAAACATTGCCTTTTCTATCTCCTTCAATCTTTTTTGCAGATGGCATACATATTGTTCCTGATCCTCTTCAGCTATGTCATGCTCATCAGGTTCCATGAAACCATTTCCTTTGCTGAGTGGATCTTGATCGTTTGGGTTGCAGCCTTCGTTTTTGAAGAAATAATACAGGTATGTGTTGGCTTTTCCATTTACAGTAACTGGTAACTTTGTTGACATGTCCAAAATATTGTTTTTTTATCCGATATGTCCACTGAGTGAGGTGTGAAAATTCCATGGTAAATTAATGTCCATATGTGCGAGTAATGAGCAAAAAATGCAAAGTGTCATTTGCTAACTCTTTGCACTCATTTTGTAGGCTACACAGTTGACATTATCCAGTGGATAATTAAATACCCGAACACTTCAATCATAAATATCTCTCTATCGAGAGGGAATTTCAGAAAACATAACGTGGTATATAATTATATTGGTCAATACAAATACAACAATGTTTGAGAGAACCACTAGAGTTCTAAGCAATGGATTTTGACAATGTTACTTTAACCCTAATCCCATTGGGGAGCCATTTTGCCCCCACCCCCCCCCCCCCCTGTCGTTTTTTTTCGACGCACATCTAGACCGATTGGAATTTCACGTTCAAACTTCATGACTTTTTTCTCTCAAGTCTCCCGCATGTTTTGATATATAATTCACCCCGGTCGGACATGTAGAACTGATTTTAGAGGTCGACAATTGCTCAACCGTCACAAAAAAAACTGCAATTTTTATACAGGTTTCTATGCAATTCATATATCCGATGCCATGTAAACTCAAAATCTGTTATAATTGTTACATTGAATTATAATTTGGATTATTTCTTTGTTATTAGTTTAATTCATACACTTCAGAGATAAATTCTTCTAAAAAAAACAACAACGACAACAATAAAAACACTAAAATACATAAGAATGAAAACAATGTGGGTAAATCCGGGAATACTAATTTGCATATTTGTATAATATATGCAAATTAGTGATATATTTTATCACCATTAAAAACATGGATATGATGAATTACATCATTTGAAAGTATTTTGACAGAAAAACTGAAGAAATCCTGTAATTTCTCTTGATTTTAGATGAAAATCCCATTTTTCCCCCAAATTCGTCAAAAATTTGCATATTCAAAATTGTAATTAATTATTAAAAATAATGGTGCATTGTTTTTTTCTTCTTCAAAATCTTATTCTACTTGACTTGTTTTAAGCCCGGCGCAGACAGAGCCGACTCGACCCGATCTGACTGGGTTTCAGTCGGGCTAGAGTCAGTTTCGCTAAGTCGGAGGCGAACCAACGTGTTGAATCGGCCTCGAATGCCTTCCGACTGGCACTTGACTGGCACAACCGGAGTCCTGAAGCAGCCCATGCTGAGTTAATCAGGCTGAAAACCAGTCGGATCGGGTCGAGTCGGCTCTGTCTGCGCCGGTCCTATGTGCCAATTTTCAAGTCGATCGGTCCATTTGTTGCCGAGATTTGAGGGGGGTCCAAAATGCCCCCCCCCCCCTCACCAATGGACTCAAGTCCCAAAAATAACCCAATGGGCATGATGGGATTAGTGTTAATGAACTACGTAAAGAAGACGTTTCCCCGCATTAAATTTATTTTTTGTTCTCTACAAATTGAAACATAATTTCTTGCAAATATTCCCAACATTTGGCCTGTGAGCAAGGAAGGAGCGTATCATTCAAAGCCACTCGACTTACGGGTTAATCCCATTCATCGCGTACAGCATGGAGGCTGCCATTATAGTTGTTGAAACCCGGATTTGTAATGGTTTGCGCTAAACTTCGACGTCAAACCCGTACAAATAAACACCGCCTCCTTTCGTTGGCTCACGCTTCGCCTAAATTAGTTGTGCACAAACCCATGTGAGTTGCGAGAGCAAACAAAAAGAGGCAGAGTTTATTTTTGTAAGGGCCGGACTGAAGAAATTTAGTAACAGTTATGAATTTAGCACGAACAATTGAAAATCCGGGTATGTAAACAAAAGCTGTGACATCATAAAAATAAATGTTTATAATTTCTCAATGTGAACTTCATTTTCTGAAAGAGCATACAAAATAATCAGGAAATAAGTGTTATAATTGCTCTGGTTCATAAAGTTACGAAGCAGAGCAATATACAAATGTAACACTGATTGCCTATTGGAATCAAATTCATACGGATGGGCATATCTCAGACAATACTTAACAATCATATTCGATTGATTTTCAGCATTTGGACATTATTTGTTTATGCTCTTTCGGAAAATCAAATTCAAAAGTGGAAATTCGAAAAATAAATTGTTGATGACGTCACACTTCACCACTCTCATGGCAGCCTCCATGCTGTACGCGATGAATGGGATTAACGTTATATTTGAGGACGCTAAAAACTGAGTGTCAAAATTGAAAGAGCATACAATTTCAATGACGGAATAAACTTTATTTGAAACAAATCGTTTCATAGACAGCTGAAATATCCATAAATATAACCATTTGTAATCATTGTGGGGCCCCACAATAAATCAATAATTTGAACCCTCTTTTAAACAAAAAATGCTCACACTTTTCAAATATTTACAAAAATATGTTTTCAAATAGTTGTTGATGATCTCTCTATTCAATCATTATTTAAACAAAACATCAAAATGAATGCACACTTTTTTATTACAAATGTTTGAAACCAACATGCGTTTTTAGAGAGCACCCTCTATGAATGATACCAGGCTCTTTACTTACTTAGTTGTTTGTAATTTGTTATACCTTTCGAGCACGGTGGAGTTATAACTATTAGTTTGTAATGTCATGGTGCAAGTTTTGGTAACTAAAATTCAGTTTGACCAAAACTGTAGGCCTTCTTTTTATACCAAAACTCAATTATCCCTTTAAGCCGTGCGAGTGATTTTGAATAAAGCTCCTTCTTTGCTCACTGGGCAAATGTTTGAATTATTTGCATGGAATCATGTTTTAATTTGTAGAGTTTATAACCAAAATCAGATTCTCCTTTAAGAAATATAGTGTTTGCAATATGTATGTCTAACCATCTAACTAGTGTGGCAGTTAAGTGAAACAATTGTTAAGATTCAATTATGCGTGGTCAGTTATGTGCATACACTTCACCTTTGATCTACTTTTCATGGAAACATGTCTAGAGCCGCACAAATAGGCCTATAATTATAGCATTTTATTGTTTTTTATAAATTAGTTGACAGCTTTTTATAACTTTGGTGTCTAATGGAGAAAGCGAACTCGAGTGGTGTAGACAAATTAATGAATTCTATTGAATGACAAACATTTGTCAAATACTTTTAATCAATTTTGTATTGAAGTTGGTGTTAATAAACAAAGTATAACAAGTATATGAGAGATGATATAAGAAGACTGAATTTATTTTGAAAAAGAGGAGCCAAATTTTTGAAGAAACTAAGTGTTTACATTTTTATTGAATTTATTAGCCAACAAAGCAACTGATCTCGATACAATATCGTTCCAAATCATAGTCGTGCATTACTACCATAAGCAACCTACAACTTTACACTTCATTTTTCAATTATGTTGATTTCAAACTTAAGTAGAGCTACTAATAAAATATCGCGATATGTTTGTTTTTCCTAATAGTATGCAAACATTTCGTGGGCTTATTTTGTTCACGTTAGTACAACAAATTAGTACAAACGACTAATTAAAAAGCATGTTACGTTCAAAAACAGCCGTTTAAACTAAAGAGGGCTCTCTAAAATGCATTAGTTTCAACAATTTAGAATAAAATGTTTTGCATGTGATGTTTTGTTGAAATAGTGATTAGATAGAAAGATAATCAACAACTATTTAAAAACCTCTTTTGTAAATTTGTAAAAAGAGGAGGCATTTAAAAAAAAACAATAAACGGCTGGTTCAAAATTATCGAATATTTTTGGGGCCCCACAATTCTTACAAATGGTTAAATAGAGAGATCATGAACAATTATTTAAAAACCTCTTTTGATAATTTTTGAAAAAGTGTAAGCGTTTTTTTATTTTTTGGTTCAAATCGAATCGGATATATTTATGGATATTTCAGCTGTTTCTGAACCAATTTTGATCAAATAAAGTCTATTCTGTCATTAAAAATTGTATGTTCTTTAAAGTCTGATACTCAGTTTCTCATTATCTCAACAACAAAATATTGTGTAGCGCCCTCTATACCAAAACTTAACTATCCCTTTAAATGTGTTTATGGCCCCGTTCTTGTCGTCGGCTGTGTAAAAGGGAGTTAGTCGACACTTAAACCACCCCAAGCGCGAGACTAAATTTTATTTGACACTAAGTCCGAGGTTTAGCTACTAGAATACGAAATTTTAATCCAGACTAAAATTGTCAAGTAAGTCGGGGCCTCGGGGGTTAGTCGGCACTTGAGGCTGGACTAATTTAATCGAATACCATATGTTATGTTTTCGGTATAGATCATCGACAGTAAAGGCAACAAGGCCGGCTGCTGGAAGATCTGGTACTGGATCGACGATGTGTGGAACCGGATTGATTTGGCGAGTCTGACCTTATTTGTGACTGGTTTCGTTCTTCGGCTGTTCCCCGATACTCTCGATGAAGCTCGCATCGTGATGTGTTTCAGTCTCATGATGTTCTTCGTCCGAGTATTGCAGGCTTTCTTAGGATTAGAGAAATTCGCTCCAAAGCTGCTTATGATCGCCAAAATGGTAATGTATTCAACATTTTAGTTATTTATTTGAAATGGGTAATTGACTAATATGCTTGTTTGAGTAATGTTGGGAAGTTCTAAATGCAAATAAATATTCTGAAATATATTTGTCTAATACACCAGGGGGTGTTTCACAAAGATCCTAATTTTAACTTAACTCTAAGTT